>CM049795.1:32733084-33254035 GCA_027422405.1 Ptychobarbus kaznakovi | reverse complement strand
ATACACATTAACAAAACAAAACAAAACAAAAAACATCAAAGCACAAAGCAGAGCAAAAAATAATAATTATAAAAAATAAAAATAAAAAAATAATGTCCCCACTAGGATAGTAAAGCCTGAAAATAAATACAATGTTAGAACATTTTATTTTTTTAAATAACATTTTTATATAATACATAACATTTTTTGTTGAATTTCAACAAAATTCAATAAAAACGAACCCTTTTAAATTAAATAGCAATAAAAAATATAAAAAAAAAATAATCAAATAAAATGTATTTATAACTAAATACAAATGCACAAATGCTGACAAGTTTGTGAGGGTACTATACCAATTTTTTATACACATTAGTTTTGAAACAGTATTTTCTCCCATTGGCTCATTAACTGAAATAGGTTACACAAATGTTGCTGAGCAACAGTAAGATTAAACGAAGATCAAATAGAGACTTTGAGTTCCCAGTGATCTCACATGTACACAGATTCAAAACAGATCTCAACAACAATAATGAAATCTGAAATTAAAAGTCAGAGATTTCAACATGATTCCTAGCGTTTCTTCCAACACCAAACTATTTAGGCTAAAATCTTTATATTCACTGCATAACTTTATACGCTTAATCTCATTAGTGTGCAGTATATCTATCCGAAACTCAACAACTGGACATCCATCAGCCTTGCTCCTCTCGATCTCACTAAAAACATCAGTGAATCAACTGTAAGATTACCCAAGCTCGTAACATCCCATTACATTTCCCAGTACAGGGTGTTTAAACAGAAGTGAAAATATCTTTCGGTACAGTCCCACTGTGGGTGGACAGCACTGTAATTATGCAGCTCGGCGTTGCTTGAGATGAGACTTTAACTACTGCCAGCTCTCACACTAGTGCTTCATTACGTCACATATTAGGTTGGTGGAGTTTGCAGGAAGGTAGCGTGAGCCTTCTTTCGTTTGTTTCTTATAACATTGGTTGTTTGGAGATAGGAGGTGAGGCTAAGTTTAGCAGTGCCTGTATGGAGCCAAGGTACTGTAGCAACCAAACATAATATATGATTGTAATGTGAACTGTTTTGCTAGTGACCACTATGCTTTATAGCTCGGGATATTTCCAACACAAAGCCTGCTAAGAACATCAAGACAATCAAGGTCTCTTTCCTATTTTCTGAGCTGTTATGAAAGTCACGGTCATTTACACTGCTCAATTAGTTCGGTTATTTGACATGTGGTACCTGTGACAGCCGTTTGTCCTCTGAGAAGCACTGGACGCTTATGGGTATTGTAATCTGACGTCATACCCTTCCTCTGTCCTTAAAGTCCTCACTCTTCCTCATTACAATGAGTGACTAATTCAGTACCTTTCCCAAGGTGCAGTTCTCCTTCCTACAATCTAATCAGTCAGTCTAGACATTCATAGAAATAGAGTAAGACTACAAGCAGTATTGGAATGGAAAAAATAGATTACATTAGATGCTTCATTTTTTTATTTTGCTAAAATAAAAAATGCAAGGCTTTACAATATATTTTTATACATTTAATGAGAGCAGGGATTTATTAATTTTTATATAATTTATAACTACTGGTATATATACTGGATACTGTATACTGGCTGTCGCTAGGAATTCTGGTTATAAAACACTCGCTGTATTCAACTACGTGAATATACTGAGCTGTATTCAAGCAGAAATATGAGTGAGCCGAAAAGCGCAAATACACGGTTCGTTTGTGCATCATTTATAACGGACATAACGCACGCCTAATGCACGATCCTGTATGTCACTGTCAGCTTTACCTTGATTATAATAGTCGTCCATCAAAACTTTAGGCTACTAGTGTGACACTGGCTTCTTTTATCCAGCCGAGAGCTGTAGATTTGCTCATACAGCGGTTTTGGAGTCCGTTCAGTCTGGTTTTCACACAGCACCATGAGAAATGTTTTGCTGATCCGAAACACAGAAATACGTAGAGAGGTGGTACTGTTATTTTTTTATTTATAGGCTATTCATTTTTACATTACTTAACATGCGAGTCATAATATTATTGAATATATTATATTATAGTTTTATCTCTCGCCCCCCCTGGTTGAGAAACACTGACCTAAAGCGTGATCTTACAGCATTGCCTTCGTGATTGATCTATCGGGCATCCCTGATCTAAGTGATAATGTTTGTTTTTTTAAACATTAGTTTCTGATTTATTTGGTTCCACAGTATTTGCTGATTTTTGTTTTATTTAAACAGTGTGATTTTTTTCCCCATTATTTTACATCAAGGTGTATGCCGTCCCTGCCTTCAAACTTTCTTATTCATTTTTGCTAATAAACGTTCTTCGTTTAATAATTGTTTGTTCTTTATTCTTAACTGATTTTTAGTTTTGTATATTTAAACTTTGTGTAAGTTATTTGTAATTTTATATTAGGCATATAGCATGGTGTATTTTTATTCGTTTTGTTAATAAAAGTTTGATGTTCTACGTTGTATTTTGTTGTTGCTTGAATTGAATTTCTTCAAAGTGAAGGCAAAATGCGCACGGTGCTTTTATAAGCTATTTAAGAAAAGTAAGGGAAAGAGGGAAAACTAAAAATAACTAAAAACAAACAACTGCTTGACACTGAATTGCCGCTGATATGAAAGTCAAAGTAAAACGCACACGGCGCTTACAGGGTATTTAAAACCAAAGGAAAGCGAGGAAAAGAGGGAAAACTCAAACGACCCCCACCACGGTGATACCGGTATAACCGGTGTGACAACACGTCGATTAACCGGTGGGAAAATTTCCTCACCGTCACAACCCTAACACATACACATTTTTATTTATTTATATTAAAATTAAATTAAACATAAATATTACATATACTGTATACAGATACAATACAATATATCATAGCAATGTATCAATATATCATAGCATATCAAGTGATGTACTCTGTGTGTACTGTAGATTTGTATTCTTGTGGGAGCAGTTAACTATTGCTGCCCTTTCCCCTTAATCAAGAGAAATGAAAGGTAAAAAAAAAGAAAAATTTATTACTTAAACAAGATGAAAGCGTATGAAAGAAGTAGGTTAACAAGCTAACTGTACTGGAGTGAACTGTGCATCATTGAAACCAAAACAACCCAGTGCTGTTTACCGATGTTATCCTGAAGCTCCTTCGCCCTTCACTGCACATCATCGACAGAAAGACTGATAGGATAAGAAACGAGTGTGGAGAGGAGAGGGAATGGGCTCCTGCAGATTAATTTGGTGTACAGTACAGGCCCATGAGAGTCTGCAATCTAGTTTCCAGAAGCTCTAATGATATTTAGCTGTCTAAGAATCAGCGCATAGAGCGGCAGAACTGGCTGCTGCTGCTTTATCTGCCATATCAAAGAGAGAGCAAATAAACACCCTTCCTTTCCATCTGTTCTTTCCCTTTTGATGGATGCAAGTGGCTCTCTCTCTTTTTCTGTCCTGCTTTTCATTTCTCTTCCTTTTGATGCAGCATTTAGCAGTTGGGCTCTCAGATCACTGTGAAAGCCCCTCTTTCTTTCTAAAAAGGGAAGCAGATACTTTGAAATACCACACTTAAACTGGATCTGTTCCAAAACCTTAAGCTGCCCACCTAGACAGAACTTTAAGGCACCAATATACACTTTTCTGACATAAAAGAGGTGCTGAGTAAAACACACTATTTTTATATAATAATTAAAGTATAAAGTATCAAAAAATATAAAAAATTATTATTCTCAAATCCTGTGCTTTTTTATGCTTAGTGAAGTTTTGAGCGTTTATCTCAGCCATAACATCAAACTCCACTGGAAAGCAGTGTAAACTGATTCTCTCATGCGTTATAGTTCCTGCCTATATGTGGACTGTTCTAAATGAGTCACTAGGAGCTTCCATTTCAGTTTGGTTATGTAAGAAGAAGAGAACAAGGTAAACTAACTAGGTTTTAGTTACTGCATTTAGTTTCACCTGCATATGACAATTTTCATGACTTGGGTACAAAACAGGCTAGGCAGCTCTTAAAGTTGCATTAAGTCGTGGGGGAAGTCATGGCCTAATGGTTAGAGAGTCGGACTTGTAACCCAAAGGTCAGAAATTGGGGGGGGGGGGTGTTTGAATGTCCAGTGCTCTCTCCACCCTCAATACCACCACTGAGGTGCCCTTGAGCAAGGCACCGAACCCCCAACTGCTCCCCGGGCACCGCAGTATAAATGGCTGCCCACTGCTCCGGGTGTGTGTTCACGGTGGGTGTGTGTTCACTGCTGTGTGTGCACTTTGGATAGGTTAAATGCAGAGCACAAACTCCGAGTATGGGTCCTCTATACTTGGCTGTATGTCACGTCACTTTCACTTAATTACATTTTTACATTTCATTTCATACACTGTCAAAAATGACTTTTCAAAGTTGTAAATAAAACAAAGATTACTGGAGGATATTTTGTGTTACTTGCAGTTTCTTTATAATCATTTATGAAATTGAGTTATTAGCGATTTACTAGCGAGTAAAAACTGTTTCAAAGAAAACAATATGCCATATTTTTTTCTTTCATTGTAATGGACATTGTCATTAAAAATGTCAACCTCGAGAACAAAATAAATATTTGGTGTTTATTATCTGTTTATTAGTTTATATTATATTTTAAATGAGGTTGCAATATTTGCAATCTTGTAACCAAAAGCGTTTCCATCAGAAATAAATTATATTTTAAAAGAGTTATTTTAATAAAACTATCAAATCAACACACTCAAAACACAAAGCCCAACACAACTATTGTAAGGTCAAAATATATAGACATTTGATGACAGCTCCATTTTATGTTGTATAATATTACATACTCTTTAAAATAGTTGAAATTCATTGGTGTATAGGGAGGTCAGCAGGATAAAAAAAGGGATGTCAAAAAACAGCTGGAGAGAGAGAGCTTGAAGAAACAGAGATTGACATTGAAAGGTTCATGTTTGTAAACTGAATTGCTGTAGTTGGAATAAAGTCGAGAGGGGGGGCATGAGTGAGACACATTTGCTGTTTACTTGATTTGATTGACGTTTAGGATAACACAGTCTCCATCAGCAGCCAGCACCTTCAGTTTCCTGTTAGACAACACAGCATCCCGACCGCACGTCAAGCAACCTCCGTTAACTCGCATCGACCACGCAGACAGCTGCTGATGGATGCCTCCAAATTAAAGACTCCCACTGATCAACTTAACTGAGCTGCCAATCAATCAGTCTAATTCATCCACAGCAGCCCACAGTCACGTTTGGCCTCCAGATCAGTCAGGCCCCATCCAGCAGATATTGATTAGAACAAGACATGATCTGTGGCCACCCTGCGCCCGAGGGGTCACTCAGGAAAGAACAAGAGGAACGTGAACAGCACTACATCATCGGCAAGATATGCTTATCATCATAGTGACAGCTGGCATCCTGTTATGAAATAAGAGTTCTTGAGAAAAAGCAGTTTCTTTGATAATATGTTTCTTGGTAGATGAGTTTGGAGATAATGTGATTCAGCCAAGCACCGCCCACTTTAGATGCAGGTTATTTTGAGGTGGTGCCACAATTAACTACTGAATATTTACTATACATAGAGCACAACAGATGTCAGAAATAAATCAAGATTGTACAAAGTTGTGTGTGCTGACTGTCAAGAGAAGGGTGAGATTAACTGATAAACATGTAGAGATCTGCTCTCACAACTGTCCTTGGCAAAAGCTTCACGCCCTGTTATGCTGTTTATTTGAGAATGAGCTTCTCCATAAATAAATGTTCCTGAGCTGTAGGACTTAAAGGATAAATGCCTGATAAAAAAAGTGCAAATTAATTGCTAAGATTACTGTCCCATCTGAAAAAAAGCTAATTGGTTGTACATCTTTGTACTCATTAGCTTTCAGCTGTGCTAGACAGAAAAAGAAACTATGCTACATGCATGATTTATTTGATCATGCGAGGCCACTAATCAGTCTGTAAAAAAAATAAGTCAAGTTAACA
This sequence comes from Ptychobarbus kaznakovi, assembly GCA_027422405.1. NCBI lineage: Eukaryota > Metazoa > Chordata > Actinopteri > Cypriniformes > Cyprinidae > Ptychobarbus > Ptychobarbus kaznakovi. The sequence continues at coordinate 33,248,061 of CM049795.1, read as the reverse complement.
TGAAATCCAAAAATTGAGCCAATTTACTTTGCCAAAACACATTTCTGCTCTTATTCAGAACCTTTCAGTCACCGTATCAGGAACACAAAAGACCACAAAATATTAAAACAAAAAATGACATATTTTATTAGAAGAGCTGTGTGCTCAAAACGTTATTTCTGTGTGTCAATAAATTCCCTTTTTTGATTTGGAGCCATGGTGTGCCAACTTTATATTTCTCCTCTACTTCTCTCCTTGTTCATTATATATTATTATACTATATATTTTTCAGGATTGTTTGTTTTTATTAGTTTTTTTCTATTAATCAAACAATCCTAAAAAATATTACTGTATCCGCATAAATAAATCATGATATTTCACAAAAAGGCTGCACAATTGTCGACAATGAAAATAATTAGTATTATTAGTATTAAATGTTTCTTGTGCTGAAAATCCAGCTTTTCCATCACAGGAATACATTACATTTTAAAACAGTTATTGTAATAACTATAAAATCAATATACTCTACAATAAAAGTAAACATTTTAAACAAGTACACTTCAGTGCTTAACGATAAAACTGAATTAGCTGCATTTAATTGCATTTTCTTCTTGATTCACTGGAGATGCCAAACCTGATGTACTTGTGAATCTTCTAATTATAGGCAGGATACGCAAGAAACTCCAATGACTCTCTGAAATCTTTTTTGTTCTGAATGTTATGAAGAGAGCAAAGAACACAAGAAAACCTGCGTTTGCGCTGGTGGATAAAGACTACTTTAAACGGGGTGACATGAGGACAGCAACCAGTTTGGACATTGTGACTGGAGATAGAGACAATCTGCCAAAAATACACACACACACAAATGGACAGAGAAGCAAAGAGCCAAGCTGTCCTCTCAGCACAGCCAGCTATTACAGATCCAATGACCTAAGAGCAGTTATTTCCATCATATGAGGACACCAGTGCTTCCATATCCATTAAAACAAGAGCACTTAATTCAGACCAATTAAACATGACAGACGAGATGCAGCAGAGGAAAAAAAGGAAAGAGACAGTAAGAGAGAGAGAGAGAAAAAGTGAAAGGTCAATACTTTCATTTAGTCATCAGGGTGAGCTGTCAGTGATTGCTGACCAATAAAAGCAGCTCTACAGAGTCTGCTATATACATCACCTGCACTTCAGGGGCAAGAGTTAAACATTTATAACACTGACTGACCTGCTTAAGCACACACAACATGCAATATTTCTCTACTATATTGTAAAATGAGCCTGCATAATGATATATAATGATTTCTATTCATAAATTAATGGAACATGCTCTAGAACCATAGCTTTTAGGGCACACAGTGTACAGTTTATCAAGAAAAGAAAATCAAAAGGACAGAGTGTAACGACAAACTAATTCACTTTCAGCTTCAAACAGCCCTGCCAACATTCTGGACCCGGTTTTATCAGATCTAGATCAATGCAGGTCGATCCAAGCTGGATCTTTCTTTACTAACAATATAAAATATTGGAAGGGTTTGAACAGAGCAGAGAAAAACAATGTGTATGTATCTTCATTGTATCTACTATTTTTTGATGTAGTAATTTATTACATGTCACACTGCACTGTGGGATACAGTATTCCATGTAGCATGTTTTGTTTGTACAATGCCCATTTTTGTAGTAGATAATCTGGGTATTGTTATGCATACAGATGAAATAGCAAAAGTAGTATTTAAGTATGCTATTCTGAGACACATGGAATACACCTCAACAGGAAATATGCATGAATATAAAGCAAATTTCATTGTTTTGCATGGTTATAAGCCAAATTGCATCAAATCACTCATGTATATTCAGCTGCACTGTGTAAATATCTCAAAAACCCTTTATGTTTTGGATTATGAGATAATAATGTGTAATAATGCTCATTACTTACCTCTAGAGCTTTGGAACGATTGGCAAGAAGTTTCTCGATTTCACGTGCAGCCTTTGCCACCAGCTGTGTAGCGTTGTTTTGTTTCACATTATAGTGGTTCCGAAACTGCAGGAAAATCTGAGAGAAAAAGATAAAGAGAGGGTGGCAAAGACATTACCTATGAGCAGATGGGGGGGGGGCACTCTTCCAGCCATGAAAGACAGCATAACATTTATTAAAAACATACCTGCAAAATTAGTCTAATGTAAAATCGGTTGTGGCAGATAAGCAATGCATAAATAAATAAATATCCAAATGATTAATTAGCCTATCCAAACTTTTACTAGCTACTGTAATTTATCCAAAACACGACTATGTAAAAACAGTAAAGCTGGTAAGAATGTATAGGTTTCAGACATTGCTAAACCAAACAGACAATTATTTAGGATTGTGGGGATGTGCTGAGAAGACTGGAATAGAATAAAAAATAAAAAACATAATATAATACAGTAAATAGAATGTTATGTTAACATCTAGGCCAAAATAAGAATGATCACTTTCTGTCTTTCTACTAACTGTTTCCATCAATAAAGTCCATAAATTAAAAAGGTTGGAGGGATATATTTTGTGCTTATAAAACATCCCATATAGGTTTGAGGATGTTTATATCTGATCATTTGTGATTTTCACTTGTTAATAAAAAAAAAAATAATAATGTAAAAAAAAAAGAACAGAACAATCTTTGGTTCAGAGAAAACACTGGACCTCATGACCCCCATAAGATGACCACATGTACCATTAAAGATCGCCACCAAGCTTAGCAGCTGGCAGCAGGCTTAGTGGGTTGAATAAATTCTTTGACTTTCTCACACAGTAAACAGTCTTTGGGCTTGGACAGAAACGCTATCAGAATGGAAAACCGCATGACGTGCAGGACAAGGTTTTGTTAAAACTGGGTGACAGAGATGCTGATGCAGTTTGGCTCCTTTTGAAGTTGTACCAGTTCACCCAAAAGGAACAATTCTGAAATCATTTATTCCCCTTCATGTCATGACTTTCCTTCATCCATGAAAAGAGAACTCTAGAACTACTGTACTAGCAAGTCCCATTCATTTTCTGCACAGGGTAATAGATTTTTAAGGACAACTTCTAAAACTGAGACAGGATCTACTATAAGCTAGGATTTTGTTAATTAATGGTATATGCTTTTGTTGAAGCCATCAGCCTGCATTATTTCAACTTACTTCCGGATTTCAACTTCCGGAAGTACAGCCGCTGAAGCACTCTATAGCTGGGATATATACTAATTATCAAGCTAATGTAACTCACATTTGTATTTGATTTTGTGACAGTATATAAAATATCCATAGCTGCATAAAATTTGCTTTGCGTGCTGAAAAACAAATGTGTGGTCTTACTTTTTGGAGCTCTTGTATGCCGGTCTCAGAATCGATCAACTGCACTAGCTCCTCCTGCATCTGCATCGCCCATTTCCGGGTTCTGTAAACACAAAGAACCAATCAGATTTAGTTATTAATTACTGATCTCACTTATCTTAAAGAACACTTGAAGTAATTCTTCGATACTAGGGCAAAAACTTCTAGCCTAACTAATAAAGTTCAAACAAGTGAACAGTCAGTAATGAAATTAAGATCGAATGCACAAATTCACAAACATAGATGCAATAGAACAAAGATACAAATAAAATAGTAGCATTCAGGTAAAGAAAATGTAACAATTAACTGTAATAACATTGTATAATACATTTGTATTTGAAGCTGTGTTTTGTTGTTTTGTTAACATAAATGACACAGACAGCAGCAGGTATTTATAGGCTGCTGTCACTTTAAGACTGAATGCATGGATCCAATACAATAATGCATATCCAATTTATTTCTGTTTTTATTTACTTCACTTAAGACATACGCACGTAATTTTGTGTGTATTTATCTGTTCAAGCACAAGAAAAATACAGTGGCGGAGACAGAGAGGGGTCCAGGGTGGCACAAGGAAATTATTGCAATTTTGAGAGTGAATCACATATTTATATGTGGATGGCTTTGCACCATGTGGCTGCTGGTCCTCTTAGCATCATGAAAAACTAAAATTGTATTCAAATCTGAATGGATTATATATAGCCTAGAAAGCATGCAAAGAGTGCTCATTTATAATCGCAAAAAAATCAGTCATCTTAATTCATAGCTTTTACTGTACCTTCTGATCACACTGCAAAAATTGATGTTGTTCATCAGCATTTGTGTCTTGCTGTCCAGCGCAAATGTCTAAATCTTAAATCAAGATACATTTACTTGAGAAGCAAAATGATATAAGTCTTGTTTTCTGTGAAAATAACCAAAATTAAGGACTTTAATGTGTTCAAGATTCTGAGTTTCTGATTCAAAAAAGGGCAAATATCTGCCAATGGGCTCAGAGAAATCTACTGAATTCAAAAAGAAAACAAGCTTTAATTCCCCACATAAACTCAATTAATTTAGTTAAATATCTCAGATAACAAGACTTTATATCTTCATTTTGCATCCCAAATAACTGTCTCTTGATTTAATGTTTTTTTGTAATTGGAAAACAAGACAAAAATACTAAGGAAAATATTAATTTATGCAGTGCATGCAACATTTAATGCCATGACTTTATGAATTTAAGACCTTCTGTTCTGATGTAAGACCTTTATACCAGTTTTAATTTGTGGAAGTACAGCTACATCTAAAAAAAATAGAATATCATGAAAAAGGTCAATATTTTTTGTCACTCATTTCAGAAAGTGAAACCCATATATTATATAGATTCATTACACATAGAGTGAAATATGTCAAGCCTTTATTTCTTGAAATTTTGATGATTATGGCTTACAGATAATGAAAACCCAAAATTCAGTGTCTCAGAAAATTTGAATATTACATAAGATCAATAAAAAAAGTAAATTTTAAACAGAAATGTCAGGCTTCTGAAAAGTATGTTCATTTCTATGCACTCAATACTTGGTTGGGCCTCCTTTTGCATGAATTACTGCATCAATGCGGCGTGGCATGGAGGCAATCAGCCTGTGGCACTGCTCAGGTGTAATGAAAGCCCAGGTTGCTTTGATAGCGGCCTTCAGGTCATCTGCATTGTTGGGTCTGGTGTCTCTCATCTTCCTCTTGACAATATCCCATAGATTCTCTATGGGGTTCAGGTCAGGCGAGTTTTCTGGCCAATCAAGCACAGTAACACCATGGTCATTGAACCAGCTTTTGGTACCTTTGGCAGTGTGGGCAGGTGCCAAGTCCTGCTGGAAAATGAAATCAGCATCTCCATAAAGCTTGTCAGCAGAAGGAAGCATGAAGTGCTCTAAAATGTCCTGGTAGATGGCTGCGTTGACTGTGGACTTCAGAAAACACAGTGGACCAACACCAGCAGATGACATGGCAGCCCAAATCATCACAGACTGTGGAAACTTCACACTGGACTTCAAGCAACATGGATTCTGTGCCTCTCCACTCTTCCTCCAGACTCTGGGACCTCGATTTCCAAATGAAATGCAAAATTTACTTTCATCTGAAAAGAGGATTTTGGACCACTGAGCAACAGTCCAGTTCTTTTTCTCCTTAGCCCAGGTAAGATGCTTCTGACGATGTTTCTGTTTCAGAAGTGGCTTGGTAGCCCTTTTCCTGAAGATGTCTGAGCGTGGTGACTCTTGATGCACTGACTCCAGCTTCAGTTCACTCCTTGTGAAGCTCTCCCAAGTGTTTGAATCGGCTTTGCTTGACAGTATTCTCAAGCTTGCGGTCATCCCTGTTCTTGTGCACATTTTCCTACCCAATTTCTTCCTTCCAGTCAACTTTAATATGCTTTGATACAGCACTCCTTGAACAGCCACCCCTTTCAGTAATGACCCTCTGTGACTTACCCTCTTTGTGGAGGGTGTCAATGTTCGTCTTCTGGACCATTGCCAAGTCAGCAGTGTTCCCCATTATTGTGTTTTCAAAGAACAAGAGATTTATTGAAACTCAAATGTAAATATACTAATATTTTGAGATACTGGATTTTGACTTTCATTAGCTGTAAGCTCTAATCATCAAAATTTAAAAAAACTAAAATTTTACTTTACACGTAATGAATCTAAAATATATGAAAGTTTCACTTTTTGAAATAAGTTACAAGAAAAAATTTTTTTCACCATATTCTATTTTTTTCGATGTACCTGTACTAATTAAGACTTTTTAAAGACGTGCAGAAATCCTTTTATTAGAACACACAAGTCATATTAAAGGTGCTTTTTGTCAGTTTTGTAGCATTTTATTTAGATTATACGGCTTATGTGGCATGCTATATGGATTTGGAATATCATGATGATGAATTTTAGGCTGACCAACAATATCATTAAATTATGTCATTCTTAATGTGTTATGACATGAAGGGGGATACATATAAAATCAATGATTACACATTTTTTAACCCCGCCCACAGTCTCAGATTAGCCCAGCACTGCTGACCAGCCACCTGCTGTTTTAAATACTCAAAATAAATCTAAAACTGATGAGCAGACAACATGCATTGCGCCTCCATCTAAGGGCACTATAGCACTATAAGAGCTGAGGGAGAGAGAGAAGTGTAAAGGGTGGATATAGGTGTCATGTAAGTGAATCTGTACCGAGGTCCTTATCCTGTCCACTATGAATCTTATCAGTGTGACTCAAAGCCACGGCTGCAGAGCGCGTTGAATGTACACAAGATGTCCCGCAGCATAAAACACAAACCACCGCACACACCAAAACAAGGGCTGCTGAAAATTCCCTCTTGCTGGAGGGTGATTCATTTGGCCAGTTCTAGGGGGAACATTTTCTTTAAAAAAAAAAATTACTGAAACAAAATCTGAGAAGAATCACATGAAGAAAGGCTGTATATTTAGTCATGAGGGCCAACCACCAGAGGCCTCCGCTTAAGGTAAGACTGGTATAAGCATATTGATGCCATATGAATGTATCAAACAATCGCATTGCATGGATATGTGTCACTCACACACTCTTAAACTTACACGCAGGTAAACTTAATATAGACCACCACTCACATGTTACTGAATGTGTGCTTCTTGTTATCTCCAAAAAAGTACCATCTATAGGCTTATGATTAAATGCTTGATATAAATTTTACATGAATAATAAATATTAACATAAATATAATCTAAAGCAGATTGAATGGCAGAAAGAATTTATGCAGAGGTGCAGCATTTGACATCTGATTGGCCACCCCGAGTGCCACCCAACATTTCATTCGCTACTGGCAGTTCAATGACTGACACTTCATTTGACCTCTCTTGAGAAATAATTATTTGTTTTGTCGTGCGGCGGTACTGAGTTTTCCATTTAAATACATTATATTTGTTTCACATCATTTTTAACGTATATAATGACTTCACCCTATGCTGGAAGAGTCTTTTGTGGACTGGATAAAGTCTATGTTTCATATAAAGAGATAATATAGATTGCCCTTACCCTTTCAGCTTGTGTTGCTTTTACAGCAAAACTCATCAACGCCCATTTTTTTCATTCTTGAAGTGAACCTGGTGCCAGTTTGGTGATTAGATTAGGAGATTAGATTTTGGAAGGTCGGGAGAATGAGAGAATATGATGGCGAGGTGCTTGTTATCCAGTGTGCATCACAGCCTTTCTGAAGTAAGTGGTTTACCATTAAATTTAAGTTTTCTGAACAACTTCTATGAATGTTGATTCACTGTAGGCTATAAGTTAATGCTAAACCTTTTGGTTAACTTTTTTTATTTATCAAGATAACTTCAAGCTCTAGTCCCCGTCCCTTTAAGCTCCCTTTCGGTCATGCACCTGAACACGATTTTTACATTGGTCCCACCTATTGCTATCGCTATGGGTGTATTCACACCTGTCCAAAAGATCCGCACCAAGGGAGGAAACGAACTTGAGTTCGATTCAGTCTAACCAAACAAGACAGGTGTGAATACAGCAATCGCACTCGGGTGTGCACCAAACAACCGTACCAAGACCAAGCTGAAGAGGTTCCAAATGAACTCTGGTACAGTTGAATGGATGAACCAATGAATGGATGACTTTAAACACATATTTGGTTTTGTTTACAATTTCTGGTTCACTTGTAAAGAGGGCAGTGTGAAAGTGGACCACACCAAACGAAAAAGAATCAACATTGTATTTGGTCTGGACCAAAGCAAGTGAACTAGTGGACTTTCCTGGTGTGAATGCACCCTATGTCAAGCATTGCAATTATAATGACTATGTCAACCATTGCTATTCTGAGAGTTAAATTCAATTTCTGAATGGATAACATATAACCTTGAAAGAACGCAAAGAGCACTCCCTTTATAATCACCAAAAATCTGTTTCTGTCATGACAACTCTTAGAAAGATTAGCATGGTAATACAGGTAGGTCTCAAAAAAATAGGCTAATCTGAGACTGTGGGCGGGGTTAAAAAATGTGTAAACATTGATTTTATATGTATCCCCCTTCATGTCATAACAAATTAAGAATGACATAATTTAATGATATTGTTGGTCAGCCTAAAATTCATCATCATGATATTCCAAATCCATATAGCATGCCACATAAGCCATATAATCTAAATAAAATGCTACAAAACTGACAAAAAGCACCTTTAATATGACTTGTGTGCTCTAATAACAGGATTTCTGCACGTCTTTAAAAAGTCTTAATTAGTACAGGTACATCGAAAAAAAGAATATGGTGAAAAAGTCATTTTTTCTTGTACGTTATTTCAAAAAGTGAAACTTTCATATATTTTAGATTCATTATGTGTAAAGTAAAACACTTCAATAGATAATCTATGGGGTATTGTCAAGAGGAAGATGAGAGACACCAGACCCAACAATGCAGATGACCTGAAGGCCGCTATCAAAGCAACCTGGGCTTTCATTACACCTGAGCAGTGCCACCGGCTGGTTGTCTTCATGCCACACCGCATTGATGCAGTAATTCATGCAAAAGGAGGCCCAACCAAGTATTGAGTGCATAGAAATGAACATACTTTTCAGAAGCCTGACATTTCTGTTTAAAATATACTTTTTTTATTGATCTTATGTAATATAAAAATTTTCTGAGACACTGAATTTTGGGTTTTCATTATATATAAGCCATAATCATCAAAATGTCAAGAAATAAAGGCTTGAAATATTTCACTCTATGTGTAATGAATCTATATAATATATGGGTTTCACTTTCTGAAATGAGTGACAAATAATATTGACCTTTTTCGTGATATAATTTTTTTTTTAGATGTACCTGTATACAGGGCAATGTTAATGTATTTGGTCTTGGCGGAATAGATCTGCCACACTCGTGCAGCTGCAAAAAACTCCCAATGCCTCCACAGACATACTGTTGTGAGCATGTAGTGTATACCGCTGCAACACATATAACATAGCAATTTAATACAGGTGGAGCTGGGGAAGGTGGAGGGTTTCTGAAAGCGTGCTGCAAACTGCTATCGCGAACACTGGTCAAGTATTTGAATGTTAAGCAGCAAGCTCATTGGCTGTTCATGTGATGGAAACCAATCAGCTGTGCTGTGTAGATAATAATGTGACTACAAGCAGACCTATCAGCCTGTGTCATTTAGAGTTAAAGTGTCTCACACAGATCCATTATAATCAAGCACCCTACACTACAAAATGAATCTCTTATATCGTGTCAACACTTAATTAAAATTAAAACTAAGCTTTGAACAAAAACTTTGGTGTTTTGAATGGTCAGTCGATTCTGACAAACTTAAACACCTCTGACTAGCCATTGCGTTCAAGAAATCAGCATGTGATTGGCTTCACATATCTGTGATTGGCTTCATTGCTCAATGCTGCAAAAACACACTGTATATAGAAACCTCTGACTTTCTCCAAATGCAAATATGTGTTGGCCAGATCTGTTTCGCTGATAGCTCTTATTACAGGTTCAGCTGAGGGTGAAATAAATATATCAATTAAATGGTTAATTATATGCATTTTAAAGTTTGAATAAGAAATAATAAAGGACAAATAAAAACCGAAATATAATAATTTTCAGCTATATATTTATCCATACTCTCTTTAGAAAAAAAAACAGTAGTACTATTTTGATAGTATGTGGTATCTGATTGAAAAGTGACTCTATATATTGCTCATAGCTAATCAACTTGACAATGAAATCTGCATTTCTAACATCAGCTAAATGTTCTTCTGTCCAGAGAAAACTAATAATAATAATAAATTAAGCACAAAAAAGAACAGCTTCAACCCAAACAAGCATTATGCCAAATCAATTCCTCTCTCTGATCCCTTCTGGTGAGATGAATCATCGAAACTAATTATTGTTATGGATCACGAGTGCCAGGTTGTAGCTCAATCAACAGCGTATGAAGACAGGAAAAAGCTGCCAGCCCCTTTTAGTTTAGCTGATGAAATTCGATTGAAACTCTCTTCATGAGATTACAACAGCAGTATGATCATAACCACCACAGTAGCCATAAAAACAGAGCACATACATGCTAAGTATAGCGCTATGGCTTGGGGGAAAATGGATTTGGAGAAAAAAAAAAGAGGGAAGGAAACTTGGAGCAGTGAATGGAAAATTGAGATAAGATCCCGTTCGTTCCCTCCCCCCTCCAAGTTCTCTGGAAAGGGAAGTTGGGGGCAGGGGCGACCCAGCGAGCTGTAAAACATTGCATACTGTAAATAGTTTATGAAACGACTAAACAGAAAATGACTGTAAAATTGCATACTCACAATCAGTACAATAAATATTCATAAATTACTTTAGGAAACAAGTTGAAACAATCAGTTTCTGTGACCTCTGCTCACCGGGAACTCTATTTAATTTAGTAGAGGAAAGAGAAAGTGAAAATAACTGTACAAAACTTTCTCAACTGGCCCACACTAATATTCTGATTAAGAAACATTTATAATTATTATCAATCTAAAAACCAGTATGCTGCTTACTATTTTGTTTATTAACAGTGATACTTTTTTCTTTGATAAATAGAAAATTCAAAAGAATTCAATTTTCATACTTTTGAATGGTATACATACATGAAATCATTTGATATATGGTGGATGAGAGAAATAAAGTGGCTGGAACTGCTAACATATACGATTTAGACTGTACCATACAAAGCACAAGTTCTCTCTTGCCCTCTTTCTCTATTTTAACTATACTCCCTGAGGAAATGATGCTGTTTCTATGTTCAGAGCCACATTAGACATACATGTCTCCAATACTTTGAAACTATATGACTTTATATGACAATAACTTTAATATTTAGAGCACTAAATGGTAACAAACCATTGTAAAAATAGTTTTAACAGTTCTGGCCTTTACAGAATGTTGCAACTGTAAAATGTGAACCACTTTAGAGTCTGTAAAAATAGTTTAGCAAAGACAGGAAAGAATGAACATGCTCCATTTTATGCCACAATGTCATTGCATGACCAGCTGTCTGGAACCATGTGAGTTGTTAAAATCTGAGCCAAATGGCCTCTTAATGGTCCCCTCAATCATCAAAGGTCTCCACAAATTAAGGTCACAGATCAACAGATGCTGCTGGTTCAAGTACAGAATAATCATCATTAGGTGGGACAAAAATACAGGGCCATTTATTGACAAAAGCCAATCACAGTAAAATACACTTTGAGAACAAAAAGCTAACCAATCAATGGGCTCAACACACGACACGACATCCATCTAATGAGGATGAGTAAAATAGAGACACACCTTTCCATTACACCAAAAAGGACTTTAATGACATTCTAAATACAATGCATTCTAAATACATAGACATTAATAGATGCCGGAATTTACAACTGTTCCCACAAATTAGAAGCATAGCATTGTCCACAATGTCTCGGTAGGTTGATGCATAAGGATTTCCCTTCATTGGATGTAAGGGGCCCTGCCCAACCTTGAGAAACACCCCATATTATTATTCATCACTCAATAAACTTTACAGTTGGCACAATGCAGTCAGATGGGTAACATTCTCCTGGCATCTGCCAAACCCAGACTTGCCCGTCAAACTGCCAAACACAGAACCATAACAGAACACGTTTCCACTACTCCAGAGTCCAGTGGCAGCATGCTTTACAGCTCTCCATCCGGTGCTTGGCATTGTGACGATGTGAGGCTTGCATGAAGCTGCTCGGTCATGGAAATCCATTTCACAAAGTAGGAAGTTTTGTGCTTATTTTAATGCCAGTGGAAGTTTGGAAATCTTCAACTATCGCGTATCTACTAGAGTATTGGTGGATTCTCTATATATGCCTCTATGATCCCGCTCTGTGACTTTACATGGTTTGCTGTTCCTAAACGCTTCCACTTTCCAGTAATAATACTAACAGTTGACCATGGAAGTTGTAGAATGAAATAGCTAAGGATGAAATAGCTAAGGATAAAATTGCACAAACTTATTGCAAAGGTGGCATCTTATCACAGTAAACAGCTATTGGAAAAATATTTGGCAAATCAACCTTTTTGGAAGTCAACTGTTTGGTTACCCACACTCTTCAAAATATATTTTGTGTTCAGCAGGAGAAGAAAATAAATAAATTCTTATGAATTGGAGTGAGTGAGTCGCCTAAATGATGACAGAATTTTTTGGGAAAAATAAATTCAGTTCGCTATTGATACTACACTTCATACTGCGTCTTATTTAAGACACTAGCAGAAACTCCTTTTTCTCCGATACTGAAGCCTTTTTTTGATAACGCAGTTATCAGTGCAGTGCGCTGAAAATGAATCAATGGCTTGGCAGCGGAGCTGCACAGCCTATGGCTGGAAAGCCCATCAAAGCCCGCCAGAATGTGCGGGGCATCTGGCTATATAATGTGGGCATTCGCCAAGGCTCCTCATTTTTCTTCTCCTTTAGCGACGACTACATGGTCTTCGCTCTACGAGACTCGAAGCCTTCACCGTTGAACGAGCCATCGCAGTGGATCCAGACTTCACTGTGCTCTGTCAACTTGCCGCTTCTCAGCAGCCCGCAGCGCCTGCAGCAGCTGGCCCACGGATTCCCTGACACTATCCGGCGACTCTCTCTTCAGAGAACTCCTCTATAAGACCACATTTCTTCGGCGTTGTTGAGCCCTGCCCATGCTTGGGCGCCGCCCACGCTGAAACAGCACTCATCGGGACTGAATGTCACCACTGCGGTGACGTGAGTCTCTCCTCTCTGCGCTCGCGGCTAGCTTTCGTTTCAGAGAGCAACCCCGCCCCTCGCGCCCTCCCGCTTTTTTCCTACCAGGGACCTGCGAGGAAAAGGCAGTGGGGCAGAGGATCTCAGTGCTCGGAGATGAGTGAGCTTACACCGGCTGTATCCCCACATACCTCACTCTCTCCGCACAGAGAGTTTTCACCCGTTCTCTTCACCCACCCGGACCAGCATCCCTCTGCGGCTGCAAACGATCTGGTCTCATTCGGTGGAAGCGATGACGGCGAGATGGACTACAGCCTATCATTGGTGGATTTAGATGCTGAGGAGCTCCAGATGCTGAGGAGCTGAGGAGTCTTGTCAAAGACTCTTGACAAGACGAATAAAATAAATACAATTTTGTGCAGACTAAACTTTTATTTGTTAGCCCATCTGTCTTTCTTTCATCAGAAATGTGAACAAACAGTGAATATATCGCGGGAGCGGGTGGGTGAGGAATAAAACCTTGCGGGACTGGGACTAAATAAACAGTCCTGCGCAGACCTCTACATCACAGATCAGATTTCATTTATCATGTGAAGAAAGCTGACTGGCAAGAAGAGTGAGGTGAGACAGACAAGACGATGGCGGAAGAGTTTCAAAATGAAATGTAAAAGCACCCGTTTTTAAAGCGTGGATTTTGAAAAGCCTGTTGACTTCTGCCATTAATCTTAGTCTGTGGTGCCCACACTTTTTTGTGTGCGGATCTACTTTTCAAATAAGAAACTCACCGAGATCTACCAAGTGAAAAAATGAATAATTAAAAAGGCTTGTTGGGATGTATCTTTATATTGCATTAATTTAATAATAAAAAATAAAATAATGTTTTATTATTATTCACTATTCACGATGCCATCAGTAAATAGTTCCTCTGTAAGAACAAGCTGTTTGGAGCGTCTGATGCCCGTATGCACATAAACACCACTGATCTTCAACTTTAACTACGTCAATATACTGAGCTGTATTCAAGCAGAAATATGAGTGATCGAGAGCGCACATACACAGTTCGTTTGTGCATCATTTATAACGGACATAACGCACACCTAATGCACGATCCTGTATGTCACTGTCAGCTTTACCTTGATTCCAATAGTCATCCATCAAAACTTTAGGCTACTAGTGTGACACTGTCTTCTTTTATCCAGCCGAGAGCTGTAGTTTGCGTATCATATGCTCATACAGCTGTTTTGAGCATCCGTTCAGTCTGTTTTTCACACAGCACCATGAGAAATGTTTTGCTGATCCGAAACACAGAATACGTAGAGAGGTGGTACTGTTATTTATTTATAGGCTATATATTTTTACATTACTTAACATGCGAGTCATAATATTAGTGAATATATTATATTGTAGTTTTATCTCTCGCCCCCCTGGTTGAGAAACACTGACCTAAAGCGCGATCTACCCGCATTGCCTTCGTGATCGATCTATCGGGCATCCCTGATCTAAGTGATAATGTTTTTTTTTTAAACATTAGTTTCTGATTTATTTGGTTCCACAGTATTTGCTGATTTTTATTATATTTAAACAGTGTGATTATTTCCCATTATTTTACATCAAGGTGTATGCCGTCCCTGCCTTCAAACTTTCTTATTCATTTTTGCTAATAAACGTTCTTCGTTTAATAATTGTTTGTTCCTCATTCTTAACTGATTTTTAGTTTTGTATATTTTAACTTTGTGTAAGTTATTTGTAATTTTATATTAGGCATATAGCATGGTGTATTTTTATTCGTTTTGTTAATAAAAGTTTGATGTTCTACGTTGTATTTTGTTGTTGCTTGAATTGAATTTCTTCAAAGTGAAGGCAAAATGCGCACGGTGCTTTTATAAGCTATTTAAGAAAAGGAAAGTAAGGGAAAGAGGGAAAACTAAAAATAACTAAAAACAAACAACTGCTTGACGCTGAATTGCCGCTGATATGAAAGTCAAAGTAAAATGCACACGGCGCTTACAGGGTATTTAAAACCAAAGGAAAGCAAGGAAAAGAGGGAAAACTCAAACGACCCCTCACCACGGTGATACCGGTATAACCGGTGTGACAACAGGTCGGTTAACCGGTGGGAAAATTTCTTCACCGTCACAACCCTACTGCATAGTTTTCCAAAAAAGTCTGTATAAATGACCTTTATTTGACCTGCCTCAACCTCTGCTTCTTTGTCAAACCTCTTCAATCAGATGTCAAATAAGTACTGGCAGAATATAAGTACAGCACAGACGAATAGGGTGGGATTTAATTATGGCTCTGGGGGAAATCTAGTAGCAAACCTGACACAAGAAAGCAGAAATAAACAAGCCACTTCCCTCTGCTGTTTCTCTCTCACTCCATCTGTTTAGTGCTTTCTCAGCTCCATTTCTGCCACTCTCACTCTCCTGTCTGTCAGCATCTATCTTGCTCTTTCTGAGCGTGAAATTTGTAAATGGAAAAAACAAGGCGGATGACTACATAGTACTTGGCGAGATCGGACAGTTGTCAATTGACACGGTATGCTTTTCTGTCGAGTGTGAGTTCTTTTTAGATATATATTACCATGTATAAAAATACATTATTAGGATCTATACTGTGAAGAATAAAAAAAAAATATTACATTTATAATATTATTCTGAAAACATTAAGCTAACCTGAAGAGAAAAATCAAAATGCTGGGTACCTGAATGATGAATATATATCTAATCATGATTTCTGGCTGTTAATTAAATACATTTTAAAATTATCAAAAAATAGAAATAATTGTGAGTAATCTAATGATTTCTGAATTTATTTATTAAAACAGTAATATCAAATTTAAGTCATTAACTAAATGAATTTCATAGATTTCTGTGTGATTAATATCATGATTTCGGAATTTAATGAAACAGTAATATCAAATTGAGTTAATTATTACTGATACATTTTAATTGGTCTATTATTGATCAAACTATGGTTGTTAATAGATAAATTAAATATAAATTAACTGATTAATCTAACGATTTCTGAATTTAGTGAAACAGCAATAACAAATGGCATATTTATATATATATTTATATTTATATTAAACTTTGGCTGTCTTAAATTAAATATAAAACAATTATGATTAATCTAATAAATCAAAATGAATCTGTAAAAAAAATTCTGTACATTTTAACTAATTTGTTTATCTTTATTTATTTACATATTTATTTATTAAACTATGGCTTTCAATAGACATAAATTAAATATATGTGATTAATCTCGTGATTTCTGAGTTTAATGAAACCATAATATCAAAACTGTAAAAATTATTTATTTTTTTCCGAAATTTTCCACAGATCTCATAGGATTTCTTGGACGTTGCAAAACCCCTGTTTAGAGACACGTGGTCTACTGCATCCTCGCATTCAGGATCATGGATTTATTTATTTTTTCTTTAATGAATCTAAGTACTGAAGTATTAAAATTAAGCAGACAGCATGTGCAACTAAACAATGATAAAAGCAGTTGCAGTTCATTCTTCGATAATTCCCTCCTTTTTGTCCCTGTCAGTGGCAAAGAATCTTGAACAGAAGAGGTTTGATTCAATCACACTCATTAAGATATAAGAGCTGTAAATCATGTTCTATCTCTGTGTCTATGTGAGAAATGTGTGGAAGAGAGTGAGTCAGGTAAACCCTCTGAAAAATTGCAATGACAAAAGGAATCATTTGGCATTTTCACAATTTTCTAAAACTTAATTATCGCTGCATATGAATATTTCATATCAACTCATTCATCACCAGCAAGTGATCTGAGCAGGACTATTATAAGACCATGTTCTTAGGAACTCACATTAACTGAGGAAATACAGTGTGCTGCATTTGCTTGCTCCGTTAACCAGAGATGACACCCAAGATATAATGGGGCTGGCGCTGTGACCCACCTGCAACCCAAATTCTATGTGCCCACTATATTCAGCACAGTACCATCAGCACGACTTAAGCGGCTCTCGTTCCCGCTGTGCCAAGGTAGGAGGGGCTGCAGCCAGATAAAGTCACAGTGACATTGTGAACGACCAGGGATGTTCTCCTAATACAGACTGTTGTATTATTAGAAACTGTTGAAATGGAGCCAGCCCACATAGCCGTGCTTTCAGGCAATCATTTCATTCAAACAAAGAGATATAGTGCCAAGAAAAAGAATGTGAAGCCATTGGAATCTGTTGGTTTTCTACATTAAATGGTTATAAAATGTCTTCTGATTTTTATCAGTCACAAGTATTGGTAAACTAAAGCTAACAACAAAAAAACAATTATAATCTTTCACGACTATATTGAACACATCCCACTTTTTGAACAGGTTGATCAGAGTATACAGTATATACAGTGCCTTGCGAAAGTATTCATTAATTTTTTCACGTTTTGTTATGTTGATGCCTTTTGTTAAACTGTTTAAATTACTTTTTATACCACATCAATCTACACTCCATATACCATATTGACAAAACATTTACTTTTAGTCATTTAGCAGACGCTTTTATCCAAAGCGACTTACAAATGAGGACAATGGAAGCAATCAAATCCAACAAAAGAGCAACAACATGCAAGTGTTATGACAAGTCTCGGTTAGCCTAACAGTATACAAAGCAAGGATTTTTTTTTTTTTAACAAAACGAGTAGATAGAATATCTAAACAAATAAATAAAAAGAAACCTAGTGAAACCTAGAGTTAGTTTTTCAAGAAAAGCTAGCAGTTAGAGAATAAATATTCAACTGATAGAGGGTCAAGTTTGTGTGTTTCTTTTTTAAATAAAAAAGACAGATAAAATAGAAGGCTCTGTCTCAAATGGCACCATATAAACCCTCGCGGTCTTCCTCTGAGTCCGCACTTTCGTGACATTATGCCGCTTTGACTGTCGGGTAGAAGTCTGCTGCGGAGCTCGCCCCAGTGCGGGCTCACCAGAAGTGCGGATCGAAGGTGCATAATGGCCGCAAAGGGGGTCGCTTGCGAACACCCTTCTGAACGCTAAAATGATGAATGGGACACCCTACGGTCTCGTGGACTTAACGGACACGTGCACGTGGTGGCCATTGTAAGTCCATAAGACAGCAAGTGCACATGAAGTGCCATTTGGGACAGGGCCAATGATGGAAGAGATGTGTTTTTAGCCGTTTCTTGAAGATGGGTAAGGATTCAGCTGCTCGGATTGAGTTGGGCAGGTCATTCCACCAGATGGGAACAGTTAATGAAAAAGTCTGTGAAAGTGATTTTGTACCTCTTTGGGATGGCACAATAATGCAACGTTCACTTGCAGAATGCAAGCTTCTAGAGGGCACATAGGTGTGAAAAAAACACACCTTCATGAATTTATTACAAATAAAAAAACTTAAATAAGTACATTGCATAAGTATTCATACCCATAACTATATAATTAGCAGAAGTACCTTTACAGTCTCAAGTCTTTTTTGTTTGATGTGTGACAAGCTTTGCACATCAGCATTTGGCAATTATCTGCCATTCTTCACTTCCCCTGTTCACCTCTCTAGCTCTGTCAGGATAGATGGGGGTAGATGCACATTTTCAGGTTTATCCAGAAATATTTGATTGGGTTCAATCTCAAGCTGTGGCTGTGGCTGGGCCACTCAATGACATTCACATAGATGTCTAAAAGCCACTCTTTCTGTGTGTTTAGGTTCATTGTCCTGTTAGAAGGTGAACCTTCTGCCCAGTTTGAGGTTTTGAATGCTCTGGAGTGGGTTTTCATTAAGGCTATTTCAATATTTTGGTGCATTGAGCTTTTCTTCTACTCTGATATGTGCCTCAGTCCCTATAGCATGAGGCTGCTACCAGCATACTTTACTTTTGGGATGGAACTCTGCAGGTGATGAGCAGAGCTGGTTCCCTTCAAACATGATGCTTAGAATTGAGGTTCATCAGACCAGAGAATATTGTTTCTCACAGTCTGAGGGTCCTTTAGGTGCTTTTTTGTAAATTCCAAGTGTGTTTTATTTTGTCTTCACTGAAGAGAGGATTGAGTTTGGCCACACCGCCATACATCCCAGATCGATGGAGTGTTGCAGTGATGTTTGTCCTTCTGTAGATTTATCCTATCTGCTTATACGATCATGGAGCTCAACTAGAGTGACCATCATGTTCTTGGTCACCTCTCTAACCAAAGCCCTTCTCCATCAATTGCTCAGTTTGGCCAGGAGGCCAGCTCTAAGAAGAATCATCGTTGTTTCAAATTTCTTCCATTAAGGGTAACCGAGACTACATGCTTCTGTGACCCTTCAATGAAGCAGAATTTTTTTCTGAACTCTTCCCCAGATGTGTGGCTTTTAAGACATTTGTGCCTTTCCAAATCATACCCATTCAATTGAATTTGCCACAGTTTAACTTCACTCGAAGTGTAGTAACATCTACAAGCAATATGAACGCTCCTGAGCTACATTTCAACTGTCTCAGATAAGGGTATGAATACTTATGCAATGGAATCATTTATATTTTTTATGTTTAATAAATTTGCAAAGATGCTAAAAAACTTTTTTTGCTTTACTATAATGGTGTATGGAGTGTAGATTTAAGTATTTAAAGCAGTTTAACATAAGGCAATAACATTAAATGTGAAAAAAATTAAGGGGTATGAATACTTTCGCAAGGCACTGTATAAGTAGATTCTGAAGGGCAGTACAAAATGAAAAAATATATTACATTTAAATTAAATAAACAACATCATCATCCTGTTAAAAGAATTGACACCCCCGACTCTTAATGCATTCCTTAAAAAGCATCAATGAATGTTTCCACACATTGTAATTTTTGTATATGAGGTAAAGCTCCAAAAAAAGAAGAAAAACAGAATAAATATATCATAAAAGTGGTCAATATGACCCATGCACTATATTCCAAGTCTTCTGGAGGGATTCTATTGATTGTTTGTGAAAATAATGTTCACCTTCATCGTTCAATTCATGTAAAGACAATTCAAAAAACAGTAGAAAACATGGTCAGCAATTCAATATTCAACAAGGTGTTGGAAACATTCCTCAGAGATTTTGGTCATATTGACATGATAGCATCACGCAGTTGCTGCAGATTTGTCGGCTGCACATCCTGATGAATCTCCCGTTCCACCACATCCAAGGTGCTCTATTGAGGGATCTGGTGATGTCATTTGAGTAAAGTGAACTCATTGTCATGTTCAAGAAACCAGTCTGAGATGATTTGAGCTTTGTGACATGTGCATTATCCTGCTGGAATAGCATCAGAAGATGGGTAACTGTAGTTTAAAGGGATGGACATGGTCAGCAACAATACTCAGGTAGGCTGTGGCGTTTAAACGATGCTCAATTGGTACTAAATATACCCCACACCATTACACCACCTTCACGAGCCTGAACCACTGAGACAAGGCAGGATGGATCCATGCTTTCATGTTCTTTACGCCAAACTCTTACTCTACCATCTGAATGTCGCAGCAGAAATCAAGACTCATCAGACCAGACAACGTTTTTCCAATTGTACCTAATAAAGTGGCCGATGAGTGTAGGTTCAGTGTAGGTTCAGGAACAAAATTGGGGTGATGATATGATGACAAAACATCAATTTTGGGTGAACTATATCTTTAAAGAAATAGTTCAGCCAAAAATGAAAATTTTATAATCATTTTTAAAACACAGATGAAGATATAATTGATAACACGTGAGAGATTGGAAGTCATTTCCCCAAAACTTTAAATCTTCAAAAAGTTCATAAAGACAAAGTTAACAATATGTGACTAAAATCCTAAAATAAATCTGTTAATCATATAAAATGATCGTGTCTCTTCAGAAAACTAGGATAAACCTGCTTAATACATATGGATTACTGTTATAATGTCTTTATGAACTTTTTGGTCATGGGAAGATCTCTTTATGAACTGCTCATAAGACCTCTGGTTGAAACAACACTGAGGGTGAAATAAACCTCTGGTTGAAACAACACTGAGGGTGAGTAATTAAAGACAGAATTACAATTTTTGAATAAAATATCTCTTTAAGGTCCGACTTTGTGGTAAGGGGAAGGAATGAATTAAACTACATATATATATATATATATATATATATATATATATATATTGGATGTAATATTTTTGTCTACGCCTGTCTTGTTGAGCTTGTAATATATGCATCTTTCTCCCCCGGGACTGAGCTTCCCTTGGGTGCTGATATTGAAATTTCTGATTAAAACTGATTTATGTCAGAATGAATTGCAAAATGTGAGACCGAAATCTAAATATGCTCTTTGTGCATCCTGCGAGAGCGGGCCGAGAGTGTGTGTGTGAGTGAGTCCATCAAGGAGAGTGTAGGGTTTCTTTACACATTAGTAATCTCCTCTGGCAAGCGTGGCTGTCTCCACAAATACATCTCTCCTCCTTTCTGTCCCTCTTTTTCTCCTTCCTTCACTCATGGTCAGGACATCTGTCTGTCTCACTATAGCACACGTCTTAGAAACAGACATCAAGATGCACATGTATGTTAAGCCCAGGGTATCTCAAGTTCACCAATGCAAGTTAACATATCGTATTCTAACCTAAACTAAACTTAACCTCAATCCTAAACAGTAACCATGGCAACATACACTGGCATGTACTTTTAGTCCTCATTCAATAACATTATATCAACATGACATGCCAAAAAATTTTTGGGAATTCCTTATGATCATTTTGGATCATCTTTTTCTTTTGTCCTTCACTGTTCGTTATGGACTTTACAGCTTCTGCGTCAGTGTCATAAACAATGAAATTAGCCTTGTGGGGGAAAATGTCAAATTGATATCAATCTATCCACCTCACTTACGAAAATTAACCATGATTTTGCTACAACTAAAACCAAAAAACAATGGTTGATGATATAGCTAAAATATGGTAAGCCCAAATAAGTATTTGAAATAAAACTGGTTATACAAATGCCAATCGATCCGCCAAAAAAAAAAAATAAACGGCAATTGATTGGCCCTGAAGTATAAGATCTTTATGCTGTCAACTTTGGGTCTCAAAAAACATTTTTTTGAGCCAATCACCTGAGCCGTAAATGTCATGTGACTGATAACTTCTTCAGACATAGACTGAGAAGCTAAATAAATAAATAGTCACTGCTGAATCTTCTGCTTTTTAATACAAAAGCTGTAAAAAACAGCAATATTATGAAATAGCATTACAATTTGAAGTAATTGTTTTCTATTTTAATAGATTTTAAAATGTAATGTATTCATGTATTGGCATTACTCTAGTTTTCAGTGTTACATGATCCTATAAGAAATGTATAAGATTTTTGTGGAAAATAGAAAGTTTAAATAACATATTTGTTTGAAATATAATTTTTTGCAACAATGTATATTTGATCAACGCATCCTTGCTGAATAAAAGTATTAATTAAACAAAACTTAGAATGGTAGTGTATATATAAAATAAACACTAATATCTCTAATGCAATACTTTTGAGCTGCAGGAAATCAATACACAATCTTACTGCCTGTTTTTAAAGCCACAAGCTCTCACAAGTAGCCTGAAGAAACCACTGATCAGATATTTAGAGTATCTTTAGCACACATGAAGAAGGATTCTGAGATATGAGCCCGCAGACAAGTTTCCAGAAGCAGCTGCACACTCTCTGTAAATGCTATCTGCTGTCACCTGTGGAGTTCTGCACTGTACATTCATAGTAATATCAGGGGTGGAGAGCAGATGTGCTTCTTGGTTGAGCTACTTGATTGGCATTCAAACAGCTGTAAGCAATTAACAAAGTTTCCAGTTAGCTTGTTGGGGAAGAACGTGGCCTAATGTCTCAGAGCGGAAACAAAGAACTTTCATCCATTAGCATTAACTTTTTCTATTTGTTTTATGTTTGCAGTTCATTCTTTAAAACATCAAGCATAATTTGATAGATTCAACATTTTGTGGTACTTCTAAAATCGTCTGAAAACCAACAATTATGACACTCATTTGGCCATGAAAACAAAATTAGACTCAACATATTATATGTGGGCATGGGAACGGGAAGACTTCTGCTGTGTGGGTTTACTTTAGCTGTACTCTGGGGACAAATTTGTCTAAAACTCCCTTTAGTCATCCGTGGGATTTCTAATTTTCAATTATACACATAAATTAAAGAAACATGACAAAAATTAAATTAAAATGTAAAAAAAATAATATATGCATTTAACAAACTTGAGTTTACTCACAATTACAGTTTCATTAAATTCAAAACACATGATTGATTGATAAATAAATAAATGTGATTTTTAGAGCTTCATTAAATTCATAAATCATGAAATCAATCATTTTTAAATATTTAATTTATATATTGACATAAATAAATAAATAAATAAGCCTACATTTTAAAATAATATTTAAAAACAACAATTAAATAAATAGAAACAGAATTTTCTCCCAAAAACAGTTAGACATTCATAATTAGCTTCACTGGCATAACTAGGTAAATATATTTGAGGGGAAAGAAAGTTTAAACTCCTGAATATTAACTGGACAGACACAGGGGGGCATTCTGGTCCTCTGCCATTCACCCTGAATTTGACTGAGCTTAAACTTTGCCCGAGTGTTTGAGTGACAAAAATAGCTCCCAGCTGTTTTCAAAGGGCTCAGCAAATACCTACAAAAAGGTTTCCTGCTGAACTAAGGTGTTAAAAAACTGCCCCTAAACACATAAGTGCAGCACAGCACAAACACATAATGTACTAGCAAAACCTTTCTTTCTGGAAAGATCTAACTCTGAAGCCGAAGTTCAAAGTTAAACCCACGCCACAAACACTGTGAGCCGGCAGATTTCCAAAGGGCAAATAATGCTCATTCTGCACTCTGAGACGGGAGGAATAAGGCTAGAAACAGGAAAGGCCCATGTATCGAACTGCTTAAGCATGAAATTTGATTACGCTTGAAGTCAAAGTGCAACATGGCGAGGACACTGACGCAAATATTGTAGAAGTGTGATTCAAAGATGAAGAGAGGCTAACCGATCCAGTACTGTCATCCCAGAGGCACAGAAGCCTGAAACATGAGGCTCCAGGTCCAGAAAAAACATTACAGGGAACCATCACTCAAGATTGATGGACAAAGAATCCATCACATGTGCTGAGAAACAACCACAATGTCCTGATCCAAAGTCCAGGCAGTAAAAAAATGGATGATGTTAAAGATGTTGAGGAACTTTTAGAAGCAATGCATCTCATTGAAAACATTCTACTATGATCATTAAAGAATCCTGAAAAATCCCTTTTTTTTACATTGATAATAAGTACTGTTCCTTGAGCATCAAACCAGCATATTGGAATAATTTCTGAAGGATCATGTGACACTGAAGACTGGAGTAATAATGCTGAAAATGCAGCTTTGCAATCAGAAGAATAAATTACATTTGAAAATATAGGCCTATTAAAATAAAAAAAAAATAGTTATTTTAAATTGTAATATTATTTCACAATAATGCTGTTTTTACAAAAATTTGATCTAGTAAATGCAGCCTTGGTGAGCATAAAAGACTTCTTTCAGAAACATTAAAGCATCTTACAAACTACAAACAAAGGGTAGTGTAAATGATGGCACTTTTTTGCATACAAATATTAAACAGATGAATTCAGTTCAAAATAAGCCATGCAAACTGTTTACTTCATTTTTAAGTTCACAGCTAAGAGTTTGTTTATTAACATAAAAGCCATGAAAGTTAAATAAAAGGAAGATGACAGGTCCCAAACCATTCCAGAAGCAAAGATGACAATTCATAACATCTAAATAATGGCAAAAGTGCACAGAGGCGCTACCTGCTTCGTGCTTCTCTCGAGAAGCTTTCGGGGTGGAACGCGTGACATCAGCCTCAGATCTGAGGACATTAATCATTTGCCTCACAGCACAACAAAAGCCACAAGACACTAAGAAGGGACGGGGGAGACTGGGGAGGAGAATGCAGTCATAGAGCATCTGAAGCAGACAGGCTCTGGCATTAGGAGGTTAGAGTTTGGGCACACAGATGCAGTCACACAGATCAGGAGGAAAAGTGGCTCAGAGTGACAAGAAAGAAGGGAAGATGGACCACAATAAAGAAAAAAAAACATTTACTTATGTGTTGTGACATTTCTCAGTGAAATATGATATAAGCAAGAAGGAATGAGAGTTGGAACATCTGTTTATCTGTTGGGTTTTGATTGGTGCTTGAAAGAAAATGGGTGTTTGATACCAGAATGCACCAGAATTTGTGATGTCTGCTAAAAAGGAAAGTCATTTTAGAATCAAATCAAGTTGTTAAATTTTGACAAAAGACTATGAATGTCTATGTTGTCTATTTAGATCACCATAGACCAACAACTCGTTCCTAATAAGACCAGGTAAATAGACTGGATTTTGATTCTATGTGTTAACTTTAACTTGTTAGGTCAGGTGCAAGCTCACAGCACAGATCAGACACAGGCCTAAGGACATCAGACTGTGATTTACATATTACCAAATTCTGTCTCAACCCCAAACAATCTCAAGCAAGGAGTGGAATCTGATTGCTTCTACGCCTTGAGCTGTTCTTGTGTCCAATCTGTCATAGAAAGGGACTATATCAGTTTGAAGATGTTGTGAAACACACTAAAACCCAACAAGTGTTGTTTAATGCCAGCAAATGAGGCTACAGCATGGAGAATACGGCCGAACAACTCTGATACACTCGCACGAGAGCGAACAGGTACGGACGGCATCTAAAGGTAAGCTTTATTACATAATCTTATGGTGATTGGTAAAAAAAGGTAAGGTTTCACATGCTTGAGTTTGAAATAATATGAACAGCTGATAGGCTCTGCTGAACTAATAACTCACAGGACACAGGTGGAACATCGGGTTTTGATGGCCACTTGTCTGGCACTGTTATAAAACCACAAAACATGTTGTGAATTCAAAAGATTACACAGTTTACAGTTTATAATTTAAATGAAAATTTTAAAGGGACAGCTCACAAATTCTAGCATCACTTTATTACCCTCATGTCTTTTTAAACTTGAATGACTTTCTTTCTTCGGCAGTAATATCAGTTTTGGATATATATATATGTAGGTATGTGTATGTGTGTGTGTGCGTGTGTGTGTGTGTGTGTGTGTGTGTGTGTGTGTGTGTGTGTGTGTGTGTGGGCATGTTTATGTGGTTTTAGGAACAAATTTGTATAATGACATGGGTATGACATAGGTTTCAAGGAGAAGGTGATTTTGAGGACATTTTCAGTGTCCCCATAATTTAAAACGCTTATAAATCATACAGAGTGAGTTTTTTTGAGGGAAAATAGAAATGCACCGTCTCCTGTGAGGGCTAAGTTTAGGTGTAGGGTAGGTTAGGGCAATAGCACATATATATATATTAGGTATATGTGTGTGTGTGTGTGTGTGTGTGTGTGTGTGTGTGTGTGTGTGTGTGTGTGTGTGTGTGTGTGTGTGTGTGTGTGTGTGTGTGTGTGTGTGTGTGTGTGTGTGTGTGTGTGTGTGTGTGTGTGTGTGTGTGTGTGTGTGTGTGTGACCTTGGACCACAAAACCAGTGTTAAGTGTCAATTTTTCGAAATTGAGATTTATACATCATAAACAAATAAGCTTTCTATTGATGTATGGTTTGTTATGATAGGACAATATTTGGCCGAGATACAACTATTTAAATATCTAGAATCTGTGGGTGAAAAAAAATCTAAATATTGAGAAAATCGCCTTTAAAGTTGTCCAAATTGATTTCTTAGCAATACATATTACTAATCAAGTTTATATATATTTGTAAAGAAATGTACAAAATATCTTCATGGAACATGATCTCTACTTAATATCCTAATGATTTTTGGCATAAAAGAAAAATCGATCATTTTGTCCCATACAATGTGTTTTTGGCTATTGCTACAAATATACCCCAGCAACATAAGACATAAGTTTTGTGGTCCAGGGTCATTCATTTCCATATATATATATATATATATATATGCTATTCCTTTTTTCTGTGAGTTTAACTTGAGAACCGGATCTTGAGAAATGGATCAACGTAAATAATTTAAAAGATCTGACTCAAATTAATCATTCATTCACGAATAGGATGTCACGAATATGCCAAAAACAAATAGGTCAAGATTTTCTGAAAAAGCTAATTAAATTTAATCTGTTCATCACATGCCTGTATTTGATCTCCATCAAATGTTGTAACGTGTCATATGAACTCCTTTTATGATACTTCTGTGGTCATTTTTGAGTTCTATTTTGAGGCTTGACATCTTCAGTTCAGTCACTATTCAATGTCACTGCATAATAAAGAAATTCTCCAAAATGTATTTTTGAACTAGCCTTTAACTTAACACGCCTCCACTTAAACGCGAAGCAACGCTCGCCAAAGACGTCCGTCTGACGCATGTGTATCTACCAACAGCTGTATCCACTAAAGCGAATACGGAACGTGCGGAACGGTTCGGTTGGTTCCAGTAAGACGCAAACTAGTGGCTTGAAGAGTAGCAGTCTATCTTACGCTCTTGGAATACAAAAACTTAAAAGTATTTTGCCATTATAGCCAACAAAAAATGTTGATTGTAAGAAGAAGTGCAACAACTCAGAATTCATAACAATAAGCTCAAGTTTTGTGCTGCCTACTTACAGATGGGAGTCGGGAAACTGTATAGCGCTTCCACAGCTGAATAAAGACAGAAGTAGAAGAATAGCAGCGGACAATCTGAGCGCATCCATTATTCTTCTGACTGACATCCAACAGACGAGTTCATCAAACTAAAATCCACTGAAGTGACCCTCCTAAAGCAGCCGAGCTGCCGCCATGAGCGCCGCTACTTCCACAAACAAATCTCAGCTGCTTTTGGCCCTCCAGCTACTTCTGCCTTTGCCCTGTTGAATTAGTTCAGATGTTTCTCCAGAGACTGGCAAGGGGAGTCCGGCGCGGGGCGTGTCCGTGTCTCTCCGGTTTGGCAGTACGTTAAGAGTCTGTTTTAGACTGTGCGCGCCGTGCCGTATCAGTTTCCACACCACACGCCTGCGCGCGATCTTCATCACGCGTGTCGCTCCATACAAGGAGCTCGCGCCGCACAGTAGATACGCGCTGCCCGCGAGGCATCATGAACTCATATATTTAGAAAGTTAGAGTTTCATCAGATAGACAGATAGATAGATAGATAGACAGACAGATAGATAGACAGATAGATAGATAGATAGATAGATAGATAGATAGATAGATAGATAGATAGATAGATAGATAGATAGATAGATAGATAGATAAAAAGGTGTCTATAAGAGGAAATAAATATTTCATGACAATATAAATAGATTTTTAATAACTTTCTTGCAGGTTAGATTGCTCCCTAAGGTTATGATTTCTGTGTTATGAAAAGATATGCAGTGTTCGCTGTCTGGATCCAGCTCACCGGAGCGTGGCATTTACTGAGCAAATAAGCTGCTAACTCTGATCTAAGCAAATATGAGGATTTACACTAGGGCGCATTTGAAGAACTGTGTGATTGTGTGTGCGCGTGCACATGTGTTAGCACTTTGAATATGTGAGGTGGTGTATTTACTGTAAACCAAAGGAGGAGATGTGGAGCGACCACATAATGCATCTGTAGATCATATCACAAATAAGGACATCTAACAGACAGCTCATATTTATAAGAAGACCCCAGCATAAATTACTTTCAATTAAATTAATGCATCTATAAAATGCACCATTTATTTATTTATTGTGAAGCGTTTTGCATGCAGTCCCCTTCTGATGTGTTTTTGTTTCCTCGATGTGAGACGCACAGGTCGCAGCAGTGCATGAAGACAACTCTTTCTCATAAACGCATCCTCACAGATCCAGCAGCACCCTCATCGCCTCATTTTAAGTGGATTACAGGGCTTTAGTTAGATTAGGTGGTGTTAGTAAGAAGAAGCAGCATCCAACACAAACGCAACCAATACAGAAGAGTGACATTGAGAACAGTATCAAGAGCCACTGCTTGCACTATACTGTACAAGAAGAGTGCATCAACAAGGACACATATTGCTTTTTTTTTTCTTTTTTTTTTGCCAAAGTCTGGATTCTGGATATGGCAGGAATTATTATGTTTTGGCTAATAATCTCTAAATAGCTCGTATTATTGATCAGTAACTCTTTCTAACAAAGTCTCATTTATTAATTGCTAATTTGTTTAACCTTTATTGATGTAAATTAACAAAAATGTTCATGTTAGTTTATAGTGCTTTAGCTAATGTTAACAGATACAAGTTTGATCTTACAAATGCATTAATTAATGTTGAGATTAATAGTAGATTATTAAATGCTATATATTTAACGCTAACAACATAATGAAACCTTATTGAAAAGTTTTAGCTTAAATTCTATACCATTTTGTATAAAAATAAAACACTAAAAACTACAATTACAAAAAATTATTAAATAAACAATAAATTGTAAAGAAAAAAAAGTGCATTTAGGCATCAACAACATGACATCATAATGTATAGTATGAAATACAGATATTCGTTTAATGTTTAAAACTATGATTGTGACACAGTATGAGAAGAATAAACACTGAAAATATTAAAAGTAATCAAAATGTAGTAATCAAAAAGGGGGCATGCGCAATTAAATATAAAAAATCAGCCAATATAGCCCATCATTGATAAAACAAGGTCTCTAATAACTCGAATAAAAAAAAAACTTACTTAGTATTTTTGTCTTTTGTTTTGTTTGTCTTTTGTTTTTTTATAAGTGTCTGTTGTTTTCTGTAAACATTTTGTGAGTTTAGCTTAAAACAAGGTCATATATCTACCAATGGCAATTTCCCAGAAACTAGACTATATGTTAAATACTTTTGTTTCTCAAGTAAATGTGTCTTGACTTGAGAATGTTAAGATATTTGCACTGGAAAACAAGCCAAAAATACTGAGATAAAGTATTTGTTTGCTGTGCAGTAGCCAATAAGGTACAGCTATATCATGCATCTGCAATTGTCAGGGTGTCTATCACTGTACAGGGAGAAGACAGCATGTTTTTGTTTCTGATATGTATACATGGGTCATCAGGAGTACATGGTTCATCCCCCAGGATGTGAGCTACAGCGCGGGCAGGTAGGGCAAACGCTGTACACACTATCCACAGATTAACTGATCTCAGTCGTCTCCTAGCAACACAACACTATATTCACAGCCACGGGAGACGCCCGAGTTAGTCCACCTCTGAAGCTGAAGAGGACGCAGACTTTAAAAGGCAGAAGATGAACGAGAGCAAGTCAGCAAAAGAGCAAGGGAAGCACAGAGAGACAAAAGAATAAAGAGGAATGAGGAAAATAAATAAAAAAGGTAACATGCCCTGTCAGTGAGGTACGTCTACTCAACTTGCACTAAATGACCTCATACAACCTGGCAGGCGATGCCAAAGAGAGCTCTGTTGTACATTTCCTGACATCAGGGTGCGTGGGGCTGTTATGGATCCCTCTGTTGGGATTACATTGAGTGATGCTGGTGGGTTTTATTGCCATTTGGAAATGGTACAACTGTTGGGGGAGGTAGAGATTATGGGGGTAAAATATGAGAGAGTGCTTTGTTTCGTTCTCTCTGGTTTCTCATAGTGCTCCGTCCCCTTCATGCAAGATGTTTTTAGATGGATGATTATGATATAAAGTGAAAGTAACCCATAAGCTTCACATTACTCTATATTAGACCCCTAACCTCACAATATCCTGCAGGGTTGGGCAAAATTCAAGGATGATAATTTGGCTGTATTAAAAATAAAACAAATAAATAAATATTTCATAAAAAGCATAAATAAATACATATGTAAAAATAAATGCATCAATGTCAAATTAAAGATTTATTTATTAATAAGAATCTTGCAGCCTTCTATATTCTTCCAGCCTTCTATGCTATTCAGGGTTTATGGTTATTTATTTATTCAATATTATATTATGAGTAAAAAGAACAGGAAAAGAACAGCATTGAATTGAAATAGGACACTTTTTATCGATTTAATCTGAATAAAAGTATTAATTTCTTTTAAAAATATCTTGCTGATCCTAATCCTTTCACTGATAGTGTATAAAATATATTTTTTTATAGTTTCTTTAATTCTATTATTGTCCCTGTCTGTAAGGTAGATAAACAAATACATGTCAGGGCTTTTATGCTAGAAAGTTATACTTGACAAAGGGTTTAGAATTGGAATTTTTATTTATTTATTGAACTGAATTTTAGATGTCCTGAATTTTATAGCATATACAAGTCAGTTTTGCAAACATCCTCAAGGCAAAGTAGCTGCAGTACATGATTTCAGTTCAGTTTAGATTGTTGAAATACTATGAAAGTCATAAATTATAAATGCAGACCTAGAAAAAATAAACAAGACTTTGTGCATGACAGTCTGAACCTGCATATGATGATAATAATAAGTTCAGCTGAACTCAAAATTAAATTAAAGCAAGACACCAGGTCTAAATATATACTAGTGTGTATATATATATATACCAGTATATATTTAGACCTGGTGTCTTGCTTTAATTTTTAACATAGTCATTTGGCAGGCCAAATCAGCCTCATGCTCTGTCTCTGTCCTAGTAACTAATGATTGTGTGTTAATATTTAATGTTGGCCTAATAACTTTCCTTGCTTGGCTCTTTAGGTGTATGTAGATCAATTTAGGAACCATTTCCTTTGATGAATACTAATTCAATGATGCAGTTTTGTTTTAGATCTTTCCCCAAAATAATATCAATTGTGGCCATCTATGTGGGGCACCATGTGTCACCCCAACTTAGTTTATCCCCCCTGAATCAACACCCAGAGCTGATTCTATAAGCAGGTTTTAGCTAACTGGGTTGCTCTTCAGCAGAAAAGGTTTTTATTCTTAATGTTAAACAGCAGAAGAATTGAAACCTTATTTTCACTTAACGTGACAGAAAGAAAAAGGAAAATGCATGCAAACAAACATTTTTGTCTAAAGGCAATGTGAATGTTTGGACATGAACTGACTTGCGTGTCAGAAACACATGCGTTGGGTATGGTGGCGGGCATCTATGTCCTTTTACTTGGCTGCCCTTCTTGCAGTTTTAGGCCTCAGGATTGTAGATAACAATCTGTCTACCATATCCTTACAAAACAATTAAATAAAAAAAAATCTGTTTGCTTTTCACAATATGCATTATTACAGCATATGGTATTTATTGCAGAAACACATTTTCAATTAATTCAATGAAAAGAATACTACAAAGAAATGGTGTTTCCAAAATCACGCCGTTCCTCCACTCATGGTTTGCCAAGTGTAATTTATTAATTAATCTGTCCCATGGAGATTGTTTCCAAGGCAACTGAGGACATCTACATTTTAACCGAGTCCCATAAGTTGCATAAGAGTTTGGGAATGTTAACTGACTGGTTTGTTGCCAGATAAGCATGTGAGATGTAAATGCATATGATTACCTCAATGTCATAAAGGTAATTCTTGCCCATACAGTCCATAAAATCCTAATGCCCTTAAAGTTTTCAAAAATGATCTGATCAAAAAATATTCACAAATAGTGCCAAAAACAATTTGTAATTTGGCAGTGCAGCCTTCCATTGTTAGCAGGATCGTTTTTGGAAATACTTGAGCTGAGAATACAGATGGAGCCACAGAATGAAGAAAATGTAGCAGAAAAGAAACTGGCCACCCTTATGTGACCTGGTTGCAGTCACACAGCTCTGCCTGCAACCAGGACACCAGAAAAAAAGAGATGCAGCTCTAACAGGGCAGGCAGAAAGAACATCACAGCTTCCTGGCTAATGTTGTGCTGATTCCCTTCAGGTTTTTCACCTAAAAGTCACCTAAAGAGACGAAAACAATATTCATGCCGAAGTAAAAGGCAGTTATTAATATCTGAGAAAAAACTGAACACTTAAATAATACAATATTATTTATCTTGCCATTAGTTGTCTCATTAAGAGAGAAAAAACATGCTAGCGAGCTTCTTGTACCACAAAATCAACAGAAGCTGTCGTCTGAATCATGCAGCTGATCTAAAGCACTTTGTGTAACTTCACACCACATGACAGGTGCACGTGCTCAACAGGTGCCATCACTGCCACTTAGTCAATATGCAACATGTTCAGGGTTTCAGAAGATCTTTGTAATGGGAATCGCACGTTTGAAAGGATTCAGACTGGAGAAGGAGGTGGAGAAAGTGATCTGTAGCATTGCCATTCATCTCAATGACAGTAAAAGCCTGGAAATACTCCAAATTGTTAACTAAAACTAAAGTTATTAGTTTTGTTCATTAAAATAAACATTCTAATTATTACAGTAGAAAAAAAAAATTTCCATTTAATTTTGGATTAATGCGGAAAATAAGCTCTGTGGCCAACTAAAGTTCATGATTTTTACAGGTTTCATTCATGAAAATAATCTTCATTAATAAACATAACTTTTATGAATTACACTGAGGTCGTATGACTTCAACGTTACCACAACTTAAAATGAAAATCAGAAATGTTGGCAACTAACTGAAATAACGTACTAAAAAAAACAAGCCTAATAAAACAAAAGTGCATCAAAAATGACTAAAAATGAAACAAATTAAAATTAAAACTGAAAATACAAAACTAAAAACCATTTTAAAATAGACTCTAATGTAAATTATACCAAATAACACTGTTGTATAGCCAAATAGTTTTTAGTTAATCGCCAGAGCAATAAATGCCATGTGATTTATCACTCTAGGGCTGCAGGAAATGACATCATGACATGGATGACACTAACATACTAAATTGTAATTTGTGCAAACAGATGCATCCCTATTCTGTTTGTATTGTATTTTGAGATTGAATTTGTGAGGTCTGACATTCTTAAATCTAGTTTTAAAAAGCATAGATCTCACTGTATCTGACTGCTGTTCATGTGAGACTGAATTTGTCTGTAAACATCAGTAAATGCCTTCTTATTCAATCAGAGCCCAGATGGGCCGGTTGTTTAACCAGGCAGCTGATGTAATTGTGTTACTATGTCTAATGGCTCACTTCATACGGAGTGTCACATGCTAAGGAAGAAAGAAAGCAGGCGGACAGTCAGGCAAGGCAGTGGCAACCTAGATTAAACACTGCATGGCTTGAGGTTCAAACTCAGATCCAGCAAGCCTAGATCTTCATACTGGTCTAAGCAGAAATAACCTCTATCACCTCTATTTGAACATTTCTCAGCTAATGAGACTGAAGGTTGGTGACCGTGGAGAAACATGTTGTGCATAAACAAAGGAACAACATGGCTTTAATTGTCAGCAGCGTGAGGTTTGCTTGTGTGACTCATCAAAGCCAAAGAGAAGAGCATCAATGCAGATCTTTGATAAACAAACAGCTCTTTAGAAGTCCACATCTGAACCTTTGAGCAGGGAGACACAATGCTGATAAAAGAAAAAGAGACAGACAGATGTCCCCTGATCAAAGTGGACAAACACAAAATCTCCTCCGTCCTCTATTGTCTCTCTCGCCGCCTCTGACAAATCTATTAAGTTATGTAACCGAAATGAAAATAAATCAAGAGTCTACTGTCCTTCATTGAGTCACAGCCCTGAATCTGCCTCACGAGAACACTCTATATGAACACTTGAAAAAAGGAATCAAATAGCAGCATATTCCAAAACACACCAGGTCAAGTCGGGCATCCAGTGAGTCAGTTTTTCAAATAATCAATCAAACAACCATTAAACCATCAAAACATATGGGATTCTCATCCACCATAAGTAACTAAAAGGGGTCAAATAAAATGACAACAAATAAAATATAAGCAAAAAACAAGCACGTCAATTGACCCTTCATAGGGAGTTTGATTGGCAGGTGATCTGACCAATCATAACGCCGAATCTGCCATTTTGTCCGACAAACAAACCAGACAGGAGAGTAGATTAACGTCAGTGGACTTGAACTTGAAAAATGGTGTGTATTGATGTCTTTCAGCGGTTTAAACAAGATACCCTCTGATGTTCATTCATGTTTATTTCGCTTTATAATTAGTATAGAGGTAGAGATGATCGGTTCACATGCCGCTTGAACTGAGGCACTACATCATAAAAGAGCCACAAAACAGCATTTATTGCTAGAATTTCTTACAAAATGACTAAATTTGAAAGCTGAGACCATGTTTCATAGCAGAAGTAATCATGCTCTGTCTTGTCTGTGGGTGCGTTGTCAGTTTTCTCTTTGCTCTACAAGGTATTTTTCACTGCGTGAGAACATGGTGTGTGGCGTGAGAGCATCGGACACAACAACAGTAAGTAAGGAGGCCGGTCTTTGCGAAGGGTCAATTGAAAATATATATCAGAGACAACTGCTATGAACACAAACTAATAACAAGTATTAACAATGAAATAAAACTGCTGTGCATCATGGTAAATTAATTACCTCATCTGATGCTATAATAGAGAACTGCAGTGATTACATTTTTTATAGGCCAACCTGGAAGTTAAAATTATGTTTTCCATTGACTTTTGGATTATTGCAGAGAATAAGCTCTGTGACCTAACAAATATTCATGATTTCTACAGGTTTCATTCATGAAAATAATCTTCATAAATAAACATAACTTTTATGAATTACACTTAGGTTGCATGACTTCAGCCTTAACAACTCTTCCATTCTTTATTTCAGATCTTGTTTTAACCACAGACCATATTTCAAGCATTTTAACAAAAACACGTTCTAAACACTAGCTGACTCCAGTATGATGGGTCCAGAAGTGCTTAAGATGCTAACTTTTTAAGTTTTAGGATTTATTCCTTAAGCACTCTATGAAAGTAAATGCTAATGCTTCGAGCTACATGTATGTCATGTCAGAAATAGTGCCAGAATGCAGTTCATAACAAAAGAAAATACATTATACTCTCACAATTGCATGAAAGGGCTATAAAGCTGAGATTTACCGTAAAATGTCTTCTTCTAGGGTTTCCTCTGTCACGTCAACCTTCACGGCCTTCACCTTCAAGGCCTTCATGGTGGAGAAAGAGTTTGAAGAGATTCTTCCTGAGAATGTTAAGCCATAGATATTTCAATGTTTTAACTAGCTACCAGAATAAATCAGTTTAGTAGCAACTATATTGCCCCCTTAAGTACTGGAGTAATGACAATACAATAGGACTGTGCACTTGCAATGCATTTCTACTTCCGAATTGAATGTTTATGGCCTAATATAAAGCAGAAACATCACACAT
Source organism: Ptychobarbus kaznakovi (assembly GCA_027422405.1). Classification (NCBI taxonomy): domain Eukaryota; kingdom Metazoa; phylum Chordata; class Actinopteri; order Cypriniformes; family Cyprinidae; genus Ptychobarbus; species Ptychobarbus kaznakovi. The sequence continues at coordinate 33,211,831 of CM049795.1, read as the reverse complement.
ATGACTGGACTGTGGTAAACAATTGCTTTGAAATTTGATGACATTTATAAAATACAGTTTTAAGACTCTAGCTCCGCTTCTACAGTCAGGACACACACACACACACACACGATACGGCTGACTGTTTCGGTTCTTGATTGCAGACAGATGTCTGCAGCTCGCAGCTCACAACAGCAGATGTGCCTCGTCTGGCAGACACCAGCAGATGAAGCTCAGGATCACAGATCCTATGCTATAAAGATCTCAGCATCTCATTGAGAGATAAATGTCCCTTACGACGAGGGACTTGTCAACCAAGCCTCGTCTGATTACACAGCAAAACAGTTGTGGCTATACAGCACAAACTCATTTTCTGCATGACAATGGATGAATATAACATGGAATAAGACGAGACCCGCTTGAGACTGAATCACTGTCTTGCATAAGCAGCGATCTCCCTCTGGCTCTCTTGGGTATGTGTCATAGACATACTGAGATAACACATACATAAATCTACTCATCCACCTCTCTCTCTATTTTTCCCATAAGATTTAGCTCGCTGTGGGCAATAACATCTTTAAGCTAAGCTGAAGAGTTTCTAACTTTTTCATTTTTATTCAAAAAACAAGCCTCACTGAGGTTAAGGGACACATATTTAGCCTTACTTTGGATCAAGCGCTCTCAAACATCATTCCAATCATGGAAGACTTTGATTGGGAATGATGAGTGACAGATGGCATCGCACCCCAGCTGCAGACACAGCATATAAACAAGAGGAGCTCGCTGGGCCGCAGCAGGTGGAGAGAGAGGTGTGATCCATCATGGCGGCCTGGCAGTCCGATGCCCCGCCGAGGTACTCGCACACATCTGTCACAGCGCAGGAACACCGCGGCAGACCCAGAGCACCAACCAACAACACCTGTCTGTCTGCTGGAGGAAACTTTTGTCACTTGTCCTCAGACCTGTGAAACTTTGGACTGAGGTGGGAACAGCGGGCCAAATAACCAATGAATTGTCAGGTTTAGCTGGTTTACAGCTAGTTTATATTAGATAACACAATCCCTGAACACAATGAACACAATCCCTGTTGAAAAAAACAGCGTATGCTGGTTAGGTATGTTTTGAAGCAGCATGACAGCTGGTTTTGAGCTGGTCCTGAGCAGGAGCTATCAGCACATGACCAGCTTAAACCAGCTTTAAGCTGGATTGTTGGCTGGTTTTAGGGCCAACCACCTAAACATCAGTTTTCTCAGGGCCGGGAGACTAGCTTAAACCAGCTCAGTAAATAACTGGTTTAAGCCGGCTTTACACTGGAAACAACGTTAAAACCAAGCATCACCAGATATTGTATATGTTAACACTGAACTAGTGTGACAAAATCACTTGTTGTCAAATTACTGACATGATTAACTGGAAATAACCAGCATTTAATCCACCTATAACAATTAGTAGTCTACCGCTAAGACAACTTTATAGTTCATAGCACACAATTTTGTATGGAATAACTAATACAAGCAGTTAAAATAAAATAAAAAATGCTGTCCTCATTTAATTTATTTTCCTTTAAATTGTGTCGTTTTTTGTGTTTTTGTAAAATACACTGCTTATGCGGTCATGTAACTGTGTGTATTTAAAGGTTGAGTCAAGGGTGTCTACAGCCAAAAGTGATCTGCTTCACTGAAAATGACCAAAAGATCTCAGCTGTGAAAATGTTGAAATTAATTCAGTACTACAAGCATGATACATTCCCACTCATTAGCTGATTAAGCCATGACTCTCTCTCTCTCTCTCTCTCTCTCTGTGTGTGTGTGTGTGTGTGTGTGTGTGTGTGTGTGTGTGTGTGTGTGTGTGTGTGTGTGTGTGTGTGTGTGTGTGTGTGTGTGTGTGTGTGTGTGTGTGTGTGTGTGTGTGTGGTGTGTGTGTGTGTGTGTGTGTGTGTGTGTGTGTGTGTGTGTGTGTGTGTGTGTGTGTGTGTGTGTGTGTGTGTGTGTGTGTGTGTGTGATTCATAGCCTGTTCCATCCATTTCTCTCCAGTCTGTCAAAGTCCATGTGCATGAGAGAATTAAGAGACATACAGAAGTACTCAAGCTAAAAACATCCCTACAGCTTCATGCTCTTGTGCAAATCATACATTATCATACATACATATTCACATATGATCTCAATACCTCTGACTTCCTACATTAAATATAATTCAGAGTACATTTTTTTAAAATGTTCTAATGCCTTGAGTGACAATGGGTATTTACTATATATATTACAAGGAAAGTGACCATCGAAATGACTGTATGTTATCGCATGAGAGTATCAGGTCAAGCAATCATGGTCAGCTGAGCAGAAAAAACTAACGATGAAACCTTGAGGAACTGTCTCAATATACAACACACACACAAACATGTCTGGTTTACTATCTTTGTGGGGACTCTCCCTATGTAATGGTTTTTATAGCGTACAAACCGTATATTCTATTCGCCCTACACCAACCCAACACCTAAACGTACCCCTCAAAGAAAACTTTCTGCATTTTTACATTCTCAAAAAAAAAAAGATGAATGTTTGTTTCCCCATGGGGACCTAAAGCAAGTCCCCATGAGTAGGTGTGTGTATCGGTTCCCACCGGGATAGAAGAACATGCGCACGCACGCAGCACACACACACACACACACACACAACTAGGTGTGTGTACACCGGGACACACCACACGCACCACATACACACACACACACACACACACACACACACACACATCTTCTTATAGGGCTAAACTATGTTTTGCACTAATTCAATACTTAACTGTGATAAACACTTTTCATAAGCGTAATCGAATTTAAATATATGTACTAGCTCCCTCTAGTGGTCAACACGGTCATTTCAACAAGCATCACATGTACACTCCCATTCAAATGTTCAAAAATGTGTCCGACTCCGACAATAAACACAATTTTTGCATCGTTTTTGTGTTTATTAAGTGTCAACACATTCATCTGAAACCATCAAACTTTATAAAATAAAAATTTGACTTTTGTAGCACAAGTATGTCTGTGTGTCTGTTAAATATAGTTTCATCATCTGCTGTGTACACATCTGATAGACGCCTATAAGATGTCAGTTTTACATCAATTCCAAATCATAAACATTTTAAAGCCATGTTCTTAACGTCTATTTGACATCTGATAGGAAACGTCCGATAGACGTATTGCCGATGAGCAAACACTATAAAAAATATGACTTGCAGAAGTAAATAGACGTCAAATAGACGTCTCCGTGATGTACAGTACGTGTGCTATCAGGGGGCTTTCATCCATTTATGTTATCAATTACTGTGTGTGGTCCTAAACGTTGACAAAAGCTTTTAGAAGGCCACAAATTTCAAATGCCTTTTTATGTATTTGCATTATTTTTACATATTTTTCAAGTAGTAAATTGCGAGAACTTCGTACTTTTTGATAACTTTTCGCGGGTTTGAAGTATGGGCAAGCAGATGTTTAGAATTGAAGCTAAAAGGGATACAGCTACGGCCTCCAAGGCTTCCTGGGCATGCGCACACCAATATTGCCTGAACAACAATTACTGTTTTTGGATTATTGTAAGAGGTAGGTTTAGACGTTAATAAAACAGAATGTGATACGTAGATCGTTTACTTATTTGTTATTTTCCAGCCGTAGCTGTATCCATTCTAGCTACAACCATGTTTATTAATAGCACGTTACCGGACATCCGTCATGTTGCCACTGTCCAATGTGACAATTTTGAGTGTCAAACGTTTACTTCACTCCGCAGCAGCAAATAAGCTGTAATAGAAAGGAAAATTGTCTAATGGTGCCCTCTTCTGATCATACTTCATAAGACAGCACAAATTCAAGCTATAAAAATGGATCCTGTTGTTGAGATTTTAAAGGCAATATTTTCAACAAATAGCACATTTTCAATAGCCCAGTTCTGTTTAACATAGAGAACAATAATATAGCTTCAGAGGACTTGGACTACAGCATAGGTGCTCCTGACCCACTTTCATTGTATAGAAGAGAGCAGCATGAACATTGCCCAGAAAAAAAGTCATACAACTTTGAAACAAAAGGGTGTTGTTCTTTTTTGATGAACCCAACATTTACAGGTTTTAGTTGCTGTATATATTCCTGCTCTGTTTTTTTAAATAGCTTTCTGCTGCTTTGTTACATTACAGAGACTCCTTATGACAAGTGACAAAACAAATAATAATATGCTACCATCAAGCACTGTGATACATAGTATTATGATTTATGACATGGCTGGATTTACTATTAGAGGAAAAAAGAACATTAAAAATTAGTTAAGATATTTACAATGTCAGAAAAGATTTCTGAAATCCTAAAAAAGTTCCACAAAAATATTAAGCAACACAACTGTCAAAATAGATAATAATAAGAAATGTTTCTTGAGCACCAAATCAACACATTTGAATTATTTCTGAAGGATTATGTGCCACTGGATTAATGGTTGCTGAAAAGTCAGCTTTGCATCGCAGGAATAAATGACAATAATTAAAAATGCAATGAAATGGAAAACATTACTGTTTTTACTGTGTTTTGATCAAATAAATACAGCCTTGGTGAGCATAAGACTTCTTTAAAACACATTGTAAAAAATCCTACCAACCTCAGTTTTTTTTAACCGTATATACAGTACAGTGACATTTAATGTTTTTTTTTTACTTAACTGCTTCAGACAAAGTTCCAAAAGATCATATATATTTCAACATATAAGCTGCCATGACCAGGGCTCATAGGACTGTATTCCCCTGTATCCTTCCACACAAAACCAAAACATTCCAGAATAACACAAAATGCCACAAAAACAGCTGCTTTCGAAGATTTGTATGTTCACCTCCACGTGTTTCTCACAGTGTTCTTGGTCCTGGCACAGATATCTTGACTGCATGTGCCTCTAGAAATAGAGTTTTCTCAAATATGATTGTGATGTTGCTGCTTTAGTCCTACAACACATGGCGAGTAGAGATGGGTGCTGATGCCTCCTGCAGACAAACAGAGAAATGACACCATCAGAGCTTTACATGCAGCTATTATATTATATTAGAGTAAAAGATGAACTTTACACCCTTGTTAAAACAATTTGAAGCTTTTAAGCAGTTTTACCTCGACAAAGACTCTACTGTGTAGAATTCAAGATATTTTCCAAAAGAAAATGTTTACATTTTAGCTCCAGGATAATGTATGCCATTTCACAGGAAGTCCTGAATATCATCTCCATCATACTGTGTCATAAATTCAAACAACAAATGCAATATTTTGCAGCATTTAGCTCTTGTTTAAGTAAAACATGGCAATGCATCAGTTATGGCACAGATTGTGTTCTCCAACTTATTTATTATTTAAATACTAAAGGGAAAATTACAGTTTATTTAAATCTTTTGTGTTGGAGTATTTTTAACTCAATAAGTGACAGTAGACATCAGTAATCAGAACATTATAGTCTAAAAAAATCATTTAGTTACAATACACACTTCATTTCCAAGGTTTGACCTCAATTTCAGTCGAATACATTAGAGGTGGATGAAATATTCAAAAACAGACTATACGATCTCAATTTTTCAAAGACACAGTCATCAAAACGTCATTTAAACGGATTCTTAATTAAGGCTGATCATGTGCACTGTATTTTCTGTGTATTTCTGTATCAACACGAGGAAAACATGGAATATAAACCAAAAATTAAAAAGCAGGTATGCTCAACCAACTGTAGAATTTGATAATACATATGTATGTCCTATTTAATGAGCCTTTTTTGTTGTTGCTATTTTCCCTTTGTTTAAACTTGTAAGGATTTGGCTTTTCATGAAAGCGACTTGTTCAAATGAGCTTGACGAATCAGGCTTGCGATTCATCCGAATCCTCGATTTGTAATCCGATGGCCTTCATGTGGTCGATTGTAAACTGGTTTTGCCCATGTTTGTAATAGTGCCTTAAATCATTTGGCGCATCGTCCCCCATGTCTTCATCACTGCTGTAAATAACAGAGGCCATGTTCTTGTATGGATCACTGTCATCTTCATCATCCTCATTAGCATGAGCGAAGATACATTCCTCTCTGGGTCTTACAGAAGAATTTGGACAACAAACGTCAATCTTTTCTGCAGGATTTTCTGCTGTAGCTATAGCAAAAGTCTCCTGCTGCATGACAGGCATCAAAATATCCGCTCTGGTTTCTATTTGATTACATACAACTGCGATTTGTCCTTCATTTTTGGGCAGAGTCTCCTCCTGCTGCTCCTGCGTCGTCTTTACATGAAGAGACTGATTTTCCAAATGCTTTCCCATTGCTCAGAGCTGAAGATGAGGTGTTTGCGGGTGTTATTTCTGGAAGCACCAGGATGGGTAGCATGTCTTGCAGTGCCGTAGGCCTTTCAGAATCATATGCCCTCATTAACGCAGGAAGCATGTCATCTGTTTTGGTGTACAAATCACTGGGGAATTCATGGTCAATGAATGCCTCGTTATGGTAAGAGGCGTCCTCTATGAGCGATATGGGACGTCCTGAATTGACCTGTTGACCACGGAGAAAGGGCATTTAGGGTCGCCTCGAACAACCGTGACATATTCACAGGTCAAATCCACTGCTGAGGTCCAGCGCTGATTATAGAGCAGTTATGCGTCACTGATTCTTGAGACATGGGACAAAACTGTTTGTGTACAGGGAATTATTTAGGCTCAATCTTTTTGGTGCAACATCCAGCTTATTTTCTCACAAAATGAGCTTGTTTTTTCTAGCTGTAATGCACAACATTAGGAAAAATTATGAACTGTTATGTCAAATACAGTAGTCAACATTTGAAGTGGATCCAAAAAAGTTAATCAAAGTTGTACTAAGACAAGAACACAGTTTGGCTTTGATGAAAGGTTTTGATCCACTTCAAATGTTGACTAGTATACTTAAAATCAAATATACTATAAAATAAAATTAAATTAGCCTGTATGACCTTAGAATATGGAAAGAGAAGACCTTAATAAATTGAATATTGGCTAATTTTAAAATGTTTTCTTTAGCTGTAATGCACAATGTCAGACGGAAAAATGATATGAACTGTTATGTCAAATATTTATAATAGATTGCAAACATAACATTAAACTATTATTAAAAATATAATATAGGCCTACATAGGACAATATCAGATTTTAAGTACCATCTATTAAACTGTTGCTACCATGATCATGCTGTATTAAACCATACATGTGTTCATTAGTTTTTCTGGTGTTGCTAGTGACCAGCAGGACCTCCTCAAAATGAATGACATTTTCTACAAATTATGTAATTTTTTTAGATACACATTTTCTGATGGAGGTGATATATCCTGATTGTGAGAAAATATAGAAGCACAATTATTTAAAATAAAATCAAATATAAAGCTTATTTTATATTAGTGATCAAGCAAACAGTGATTATCTTCACTGTTAACTAATGGCAGGTAAAAGAGTGGCGTTTTGTCTCATCTCTCAAGAGTCAATAAACAATCCATAAACACAATTAACAATTGCTACATTTTCAACAGTGTTTATTAAACTTAAATATGTCACACAACATACACATACATAAATACAAAACGCCTGTCTACATGAAAACAGCCACAGACCAATCAAATACACAGTGAAACATCAAACCATCAAACACAAGGAGCTGTGCTTCGTATACTGACCAGCTTAAATGGTGCACCACGTTTATGATAAACCATAACACCGTTTAAACCAGCCTATCAGTAGTATACGGCTTCAGATACTCAGAAAATACATCTCACCTTCACAAGGGACAGTGACACTGCAGAATACGTCTAGCTACTTAACGTCAAGTACTTACCTGCTGAAACCATCTTAAGCTCTACATAAGAGGAATTAAAACACAATGTGAGGGGAAAACGACAAGGGCAGGTTTATACATTTCTGACTGTAAAAATGATGCTTTAGTCTGTTTTTTCTTGATTATACAGTAATCTTCCTTCATTCAAAAGAGTTTATTTATTATGTGCCATTTCCTTGTTTAGTGTAAAAGTCTTGCTTGAACATCTGTAGGTCAGATATGGTCATCATACACTAAAGCAGTGGGACAGCTTATTGCACATATGCATGTGTTCTATATATATATTTTTTTTTTAAAGGCATTGATGAACTTTCTGGGATTATAGCATATGCTCAGAGAAGATGTGAGCTCAGCTGGCATTGCTTTTAGTTCCTTTTGTACTACTAGACATAGTACAGGGAAGACGAGACAAGCCACTTGTAGATTAAAAAAAATGGGAGATCAGTTCAGTCAAAATAGCCAAATGTCTTATTGGTTAATTTAGCATCTCAGCAGTTGGGTTTCCATCAATGTACCTTATGCACAACGGGAGTAAAGGGTACAACTTGGTATGATTGATAAAATATAGTAGCTCTTACCACATTTGGGTGTTTCCCGAGAGCTACTGCACCCCTGTCTGCTGGATCCCGTGTTTCTCTCCGTCTCTTGGCCAGGCAGATTAAGAGAAATAGTACTGCCACAGCCACTATCAGAACAAGGGCAGCGATGCCGCTGGCCATTTCTGCGTTCATATCTCCAAACAGACGTTCCTCACCAAATGGACTTCTGGGAACTGTCCGAGAGTTTAGAGGAGGGGAAAAAATCACAAATCACTCACAAAGACTTTTTTAGTGGTTGGTTCTGTGTCTTTTTCCAAGAGATTATATCATTTAGTTTGGCTTTGAACGACTGTGAAAAGTTGGGCAGTGAGGAGCACAGAGGTTAATGGGAATACAATGAGGCTAAATCTAATTTAACACCTCATTCATGCCTCTTAAATCAACCATGAATAATCAAATTAACCCGACGAATGATCTGTGTAAACTATTCTCCATATTTGGTTTGACCCTCTATGGTACAGTGTTGCCACGCATGGCAAAATATTATTTTACTTCTCACCTGCATGATGATGACACATAATGAAAAAGGGCACCTCAGATTGCACTATTAGAAACCTTTCTTCTGCATTTAGATTTTTTTCTATGCATATTATAGAAGTATGTTTATGTTTTTGAACATAAATGGTGCAGATACATTAATTGAATCTAACAATGAGGATAAACTTAACTTTTAAGAGCAATATGGATAAATGATAATGATTAGTGCAATTTAGGTTATAGGAGTTTCATCAATAATGTATCAAAATTCAAGAAATATGAACTGAATTAAAGACATTTTTGTGATACAGATTTTCTATATTGCAATATTTTTTATTTTATTTCCAATAGATCATTTTTCCTTTAAAAAAAAGAAGTCGGTTGTCATGTTAATTTATAGGTGTTGGTGTCAATAATATATCAATATTCATAAAAGAAACATCAGTTTTATAGGTGAAGATCAGATTCCAGAAATTATATTTAATTTTATATTATACAATTTTTAAAGGGCAACTCTTTACTTTTGTTTTATCAATTTAATGTAAGATATATATATATATATATATATATATCACTGTTAAAACATAATTCATACAATGGAGAGTAAACCGTAATTACATAATCTTGATATTAAAGAAATCTCAAAATGAACACAATAAGTGCATTTACCTAGTTGCCCCCTCTGCAGCACTTCAATGTCCACTGAAGCATGGGCTGTTTCACCCGACTCTTCATCTGTTGCAATCACCTTTGAATAAAAAAAAGCATCACATCATCAGCGATGTTATGACAAATATGTATTGCTATACGGCATATCATGTAGATCAGTGGTCGGGAACCAATGGCTCGCGAGCCACACTAGCTCTCTCACCCTTTACCAAGAAATAATCCATTAAAAATAGATTTCAGCTCTTTACAGCCAATTACATCTATTTTGCTGTACAGCCTACCAAAGTTAATGAAAAGTTTAGAAGTATAATATATTTGTAGTTGCACCAGCCAAGTGCATGATCAGTGCTCTCCGTGACAGTGAATCACCTACAAACCACTTGTATGGTAACCTACAGTTCCTGTAGCTTGTTCGTGGTATTGCCAAGACTTTTAGAACAGAGGGTAATATTTAAAATGATACAAAAAGTGACTGGACTAAAACATATCCTTTTATTGAAATCGGTGCTCCGTTGTGCCATGATATATTTCAAAACATTTCTCCACATACTTTCACTTTTGCAGCACAGATCTTCCATGTCCTATAAATGTGTCTTATGTATGATAATCCATGCAGCTTTCAGTGGGCGGACAGTTTTAATTTATTAATGAAGAAACATGGATGAATGAGAAAGTAAAGAGTTGGATGTGCTTGATATTAAAAGAAAAATATTAAAAGCGCAATAAGCCGCAAAAGAGAACCGAATCCGCTATACTGACAGGATGCATTCTGTGTGGAACACGGACAAGAATTGTGGTCTTCTGCATGCCTACACACACAGCCAGTCTCAGTGATGTCTCAATGATACACGTTCTAAAGATTAGCACCTTCAGTTGAAGAAAAACTCTGTACTCCTCGCTTCAATCTTTTGAGCACCTGGATGTGTTTCTCGTGAAGCTGCATTGTCTGCGCTTCACTTGCAGACAGCGTGGATTCCTGTGAAGAACTTGGCTTGGTGCTGTTTAGACAAGTGCAATGCCCTCAAAGAAATTTACCCAATTATACCTAATAACGAAATTACTCTGTAATACATTATTTCAACCAGGCCTAAATTTATAGACTAGACACCAAACAAGAATTTGCTCTGTAAACACGTTTAACAGGCCTGGTACTCACCTACACCCTCAGTTGGTTTCTACAGTAACTAATGTCAGCTCTGCAATGTATAACCGCTCTGAGTAGCATCCGGCAACAATGTGTTTTTGCTAGCTCAGTGTCTCAATCACATATCAATCACAGACATATCTGTTGATTTCTTGAAGGCAATGGCCAATCAGAGGCATTTAAGTTGACACTTTGGTCAAAAAAGCTAGATCATATCATAATTGTCACCTCCAGGATGTGTCGGTCGAATGCTCTGAGTCGGTCCGTCTTTGCAATCACAATGCCATCCTGGGTAATGTGGTACAGTTTATTGCTACCCGTCAAGGGCTGCATAGTGTAATGGACTTTTGGGTTTATTCCCTGAAAAAAAGAAAAAAGAGAGACAATGCTCTAAATGAAGGTTTGCAGGCATTTTAAAGTGTTTCCTATAAAGGAAATGTTTTCACTCTACATCTCTGAAGTCCCTGTCGATGGCCTGGACTACCATGACTTGGTTCCCGTAGGTAGCGACCAGCGTGGCAGGGCTGGAGCTCTCAATGAGGAACCCTTTGTAGACGGTCTTGTTGAAGAACGGAGGAAATCGGTTCTCTGACACCACATGCACCAGTGCCGTCGCCACCGAATACTTCTTTGGGTCGTTCACCTGCGCAGCCTGTCGGAGTTTGCAAAGGGCAATTATGAATAACTTGGATGTCATTGTTGTGTCACACAACCCACGCATTTATGTTCAATGCAATTTATTTTATTGTCTTTTTATTGCCTAGCATTATGGTCTGCAATATGGCAGTTGAAGTACATCCATACTGTGTCTTTGTTAACGCTATACAGCAGATCAGCATGGTAAATCAGCCATCACTTTGTTGTTCGTAAACACAGATATTATCTCGTCATACCATTATGCGGAGCCTGAATGAAGGTGTGAGGAGTCTGTTTTCCACACGTTGCCTGAGAGAGATCTCTCCTGTTTTAGAGTCGATTATAAATCTGCCGTTGTCATCACCTAGAAAGTCATTTTGAATATTATTTAAAAATTATATTGGAGATTTAAAGGATTAAATAGTCTATAAATCAGTGCAACATACAGTAAACTCACCTGACAGAATACTGTAGACTAGAGGAGTCAGTATGTCTTTGTCTCCATCTTCAGCATGAACGGGCCCCGGAGAAAAATAGAGCACAGCATCCTAGATCATAAAGAGCATTTTATTTTAACATACAGGTGAAGACACAAGCTTCACAACTCATAAAAAATATGTATTACACTCAGTGTTTAACATTATTGTTGCAGTGAAATAAAAATATAATTTAATTATTTAATTTTAGCACATACTTTGCAGAAAGCTAATGTGGCTACTCTAGTTTTCTTATTTATTATTTTATCTGCCTTCCATAAACACAAATGTACAACATTTTGAGGTTGGTAAGATTTTTTTATGTTTTTGAAAGAAGTCTCTTTTGCTCATCATGGCTGCATTTTTTATTTTTCATATTTATTGTACAGTACAAACAGCAATACTATTATGATTTAAAATAATTAGTTTTTTATTTAATATACTTTAAAATGTAATGTATTCCTGTGATGGCAACACTGAATTTTTAGCAGTCATTACTCCAGTGTTCCGTGTCACATGACTTCTAATCTTTTGATTTGCTATTTAGCAAACATTTGTTATTATAATCAATGTTGAAAACAGTTGTACTTAATATTTTTGTGGAAATGGTGATAGATTTTTCTCTTCAGGAATCTTTGATAAATACAAAGTTCAAAAGAACAGCATTTATTTGAAATAGTATATGTATTTATTTACTTTTGTAAGATTATAAATGTAGTTACTGTCACTTTTGATCAGTTAATTCCTCCTTACAGAATAAAAATATTAAATTATTTAAAAAAAATACTTTTGAACAGTAATCTACTGTATATGAGTTCATTTCAGCTAAATCAATCCCCTGTACACTAAAATGTTACCACATACCTCATCTGTCTCTGTAATGTTAACACTGTACACAGGGTTGGTGCAGATATTATGATCTCCATCTTCATAAACAGGTGCACATGGCTGAAACTGAGGATACTGGTCATCACCGTCTAGAACATTCACAGTGACTGTAGCTGTCGTGCTGTACTTTTCTTTTGTGCTCGTTTCCTGTAGATTTAAATAGCAGTTCAAACTGTTTTCTCTTAATTATGATTCCTTTCCAGCACATAAATGTCTTGTGATTGCCAGTCAGTACATATGTGAATAACATGTACTACATACCGCAGCAAATATGACCACCTGCAGCTGGGTTTTAGTCTCATAGTCCAACGGTTTATCCAGGATCACCATCCCGCTGTTGGGCAGATCAATCCTAAAATAGCTGGCATCAGCCTGAATGAGAGAGACACACGGTGCTGGTAATGTTCTCTTGGATTGTGGAAAGGAAAAGGGGTTCTCTAATAACATTCATGTAATTTTATGTGTCTAAATATGTTTTTTGGGGCCCTGTAAACTGCTGGTTTGAGGAGTAGTCAGTCAGCTGCAGACAGACTGATTGAGGCAACTGCAAAAACTTTTATTCAGCCTTTCATCTGTAATTTTGTCTTCTATAGAAGGCGTCACTCACTGTAGATTTGTCGGTCATATAAGTGATTGTGTCTCCATCGCCGTCTCTAGCTTTTACTGTGAACACCATTGAGTTTACAGTATGCAACTGTGGGAAGAGAGTCAGGATTCAGATGTCAAGACTCTAGGTTATAATGTTTCATTAAAATAATCACACATGTAATATGATCAGTAAAAAGTGCAAATGGACCAGAGTTTACCTCACTTATATATCGTGGTTGAATGGTGTCCTCAAGGAAATATGGCATGTTGTCATTTACATTCAATATTTCCACCATAATTCGATATCGACTCTGAAATAAGAAACTGTGGATTAATTACACAACAGTATTAAATACCATTGTTTTTTAAATGCGTTTTTATACCATACCCTAATTATATCATCTTCATAACATGTCAAAGCAGCCATCAGAACTGATCCCAGCACCTGTAAATTACCACAGAAATAAATGTTGCATAGAGATTCATATAGTAATTTCTTATCACTCAAAACAAAAATTACAAAACAAAAAAATGATCACACCTCATTTTAAGGTCCAATGAACCATTTACTATTACTTTTGCCTCAATAAACTGCTAATTTGCTGCTTATTAATAGTAGGTAGTTGTTAGGAATTGTGTTCCTGTGGCTCAGTGGTAGAGCATTGCGTTAGCAGCGCAAAACGGTTGTGGATTCGATTCCCAGGGAACACACTTACTGATAAAAAAAACTGTATAGCCTGAATGCACTGTAAGTCGCTTTGGATAAAAGCGTCTGCTAAATGCATAAATTTAAATGTAATTGAGTAGGGATGTAGAATACGGTCATGCATAATACATGCTTTATAAGTACTAATAAACAGCCAATATGTTAATAATAGGCTGTCATGGAATGACTCCAGGAAAACAATATATATCCAAGAGCAGTTTTTAATTGTGGTTCAAACAATAATCCAAAAACAAAGCAACAGGCAAAAATATTGGCAAAAAGTAATCCATAAAGACAGGGTAATAGAAACACAAGGTAACAGGCCCAATACTGCAGCAACAAAAGACTAAGTGAGCATGGTTTAAATAGTGATGAACTAATGAGTAAATGACCTACAGCTGATGATGATCAGACAATCATGAGTGCAAGGGGTGATGGGAAACGAAGTCCAGAACCGAAAAACAACAATCTAAAAAGAGTGCCCTCTTGTGGCTGACATGGGCACTCCAGCAACTGGTTGTGACATAACCCCGGCCTTAAGGAGCGGATTCCAGACGCTCCAGCAGAAAATATAAAAGTTCAGGATGGAGGTGGAAAGGAGGCAGATAAGGGGGAGGGACGGCAGGCCAGGTCTATGCAATGGAAGAGGGCCCAGAAACAGAGGCAGAGCAAGAGGCCAGGGCAGGGCAGGGCCAGCGGTCTGTGGGCTCCCAGACTGGAGCGGACTCTGTGGGCTCCCGGACTCTGGAGTGGACTCTCTGAATTCTGGGATTAGATCGGGCTCTGGAGTGGACTCTATGAGTTCTAGGACTGGATCGGGCTCTGGAGTGGACTCTCTAAGTTCCCGAACTGGATCGGGCTCTGGAGTGGACTCTGTGAATTTCCGAACTGGAGCGGGCTCTGGAGTGGACTCTCTGAGTTCTAGGACTTGATCGGGCTCTGGAGTGGACTCTCTGAGTTCTAGGACTGGAGCGGGCTCTGGAGTGGACTCTCTGAGTTCTAGGACTGGAGGGGGCTCTGGAGTGGACTCTGTGAGTTCCGAACTGGAGCGGGCTCTGGAGTGGACTCTGGAGTTCCCGAACTGGAGCGGGCTCTGGAGTGGACTCTATGAGTTCCTACTGGACTGGGAGGGCTCTGGAGTGGAGTGGAGCGGGCTCTGGAGTGGACTCTGTGAGACTGGAGCGGCTCTGGAGTGGACTCTATGAGTTCTAGGACTGATCGGGCTCTGGAGTGGACTCTCTCTGGAGAGTGGACTCTCTCTAGGAGAATCGGGCTCTGGAGTGGAGAACTGGATCTGGAGTGGACTCTCTGAGTTCTCTGGATCGGGCTCTGGAGAGGACTCCTGAGTTCTGGAGAACTGGATCTGGAGTGGACTCTGAGTACTCTACTGAATCTGGGACTGGATCGGGAGAGTTCCTCTTACTCTGTGAGAGCGCTGGATCGTGGACTCTGGAGTGGACTCTCTGAGTTCTCTGAATGGAGGACTAAATCTGGAGTGGGAGCTCTGAATGGACTCTCTAAGTTCCCAAACTGGAGCGGGCTCTGGAGTGGAGGCTCTGGAGTGGACTCTATGAGAACTGGAGCGGGCTCTGGAGTGGACTCTATGAGTTCTAGGACTGGATCGGGCTCTGGAGTGGACTCTCTATGAGTTCTCCTTCACTCTCTAAGAACTGGATCGGGCTCTGGGTGGACTCTGTGAGTTTCTGGAGCGGGCTCTGGAGTGGATTCTATGAGTTCTAGGACTGAATCGGGCTCTGGAGTGGACTCTCTAAGTTCCCGAACTGGATCGGGCTCTGGAGTGGACTCTCTGAGTTCTAGGACTGAATCGGGCTCTGGAGTGGACTCTCTAAGTTCCCAAACTGGAGCAGGCTCTGGAGTGGACTCTCTGAGTTCTAGGACTTGATCGGGCTCTGGGGTGGACTCTCTGAGTTCTAGGACTGGATCGGGCTCTGGAGTGGACTCTGTGAGTTCCCGAACTGGAGTGGGCTCTGGAGTGGACTCTGTGAGTTCCCGGACTGGAGCAGGCTCTGGGGTGGACTCTGAGAGTTTCCGGACTGGAGCGGGCTCTGGGCTGGATTCTGCTTTCCTTCTTGAATGAATGAATGAATGATGGGGTCTCTCCTCAACCACCACCAGTGTGCAGCATCCACTTGGATGATGCGACGGCTGCAACAGTACAACGGCGCCAGTGCGCTCACCACACACCAGCTACAGGTGGAGAGGAGAGAGTCATAGAGCCAATAAAGTGTATGGGGATTATTAGGAGGCCTTGATTGACAAGGGCCTGTGGGGGGAATTTGGCCAGGACACCGGAGTTACACCCCAACTCTTTACAAGAAGAGCCATGGGATTTTTAATGACCACAGAGAGTCAGGACCTCGGTTTAATGTCTCATCCGAAAGATAGTGCTTTTTGACGGTATAGTGTCCCCATCAATACACTGGGGTGTTAGGACCCACTGACCACAGGGTGAGCACCCCCTGCTGGTCTCACTAACACCTCTTCCAACAGCAACCTAGTTTTCCCAGGAGGTCTCCCATCCAGGTACTGACCAGGCTCAACCCTGCTTAGCTTCAGTGGGCAACCGGTCTTGGGCTGCAGGGTGATATGGCTGTGGCCATCTTGTTTTTTCTCGCCCTCCATTGCTCAGTGGGAGTAGGAAGGGCAGAGGCGGTGGGAAAATCCCTGCAGAGGGGCTCTGATTGGTCTGGTACCATCCACTGAACTCGAACCTGGAGATATTTAATGAAGCCCCAGAAATCCATGATCCCGAGTCCCTCCATCTCCCACTGGGGCAAAGGATCATCCAAACAGACATTAAAGAAGCTCTTAAGTGCAGCCTCATTGTAATTCAGACCCACCGAAAACATCCAAAAAGTCTGGGCAAAACCTCCAACCTGCATTCCTTGTTGTCTCAGAGCCATCAGAGCCTGATGTCGAGCCGCTCGCTCCTTCCTTGTGGCAGGAGGGGTAATCTGTATGTCCATAGTCCCAACAAAAGCAAAAGCAAAAAACAAACTGCTGGATCTTATGCTGGCTGCAGTATTCTGTCACGGAATGACTCCAGGAAAACAAGATAGATCCAAGAGCAGTTTTTAATTGTGGTTCAAACAATAATCCAAAAACAAAGCAACAGGCAAAAACATTGGCAAAAAGTAATCCATAAAGACAGGGTAACAGAAATACAACGTAGCAGGTCCAATACCGCAGCAACACAAGACTAAAGTGAGCATGGTTTAAAGAGTGATGAACTAATAATTAAATGACCTACAGCTGATGATGATCAGACATTCATGAGTGCAAGGGGTGATGGGAAACGAAGAGTCTTACAGAACTTTAAGTTACGAACAAACAACAATTGAGAAATTAAAAAAATGAGTGCCCTCTTAAAACAACCAAGGTATGGCTGACATGCCAAACACCCATATATATATATATATGGTACATTTCCAGTATGTTGAAGTAAGCTAAAAAACATTTCAAAATATTAAAACAACTGATTAAAGACATATGACATAGGCAGTAGTTACGTTAATAAGCAACTAGTTAATAGTGAGAATTGGTACCTATGCTAAAGTGTTACCAAAAAAACTATACTATTTTAGGACAAAAAAAAGTTGTCTCTTTTTTATGCTCATTTTGCATATCGTTATAAAGTTTTGTGATATTTTGCCCCGGTCTCAACAGATGAATCTGGTAAAACACAAATTTATATAGCTAATAACATTGATAAATTATAGACATTCTATTTTAAAACCCCAAACTATGGCATAAAACTCTGTTGGCTGGTAGTCCTAATGCTTCCACATGCTAACAGCCACTGCTCGTGTTAATCACCTCTCGATCCAAGGTCCTTGAAAATGATGAGTTGAGTCGGATTGTTCGGCCTTCAAGGTAAAACCAGTCAGCGTTTTCTCCTGTGAGACACAGGCGGATGCTACTGGCTCCAGGGTCTCCGTTGATACTGAGGTGGGCTATGATCTCTCCAGTGGGACTGTTCTCTCGGACCGTGGCAAATATGTCTTGACCACCAAGGCATAAACTGGCTGCCGTTCAGATGAGAGACTGATTAGATTATGAGGACAACACAAATCATCCATAAAATCACAGACTGCAAAGCTAATTTATAAAACAGCACCTTTATAATAGCAGGGGGAGAAAGGGATAATTGTAACGTATTTGATTTTGTCCAACTGTTCCTGCATAAGGGTTGTTCTTGCAATTCTGACTTTATTCTGTGTTTACATCTTGCAGTTGTGAGTTAACATCTTGGAATTTAGACTTTGTGAGTTTATAACACACAGTTCGTACTTTGTCGGACTTAACACCTCGCAATTCTGACTCGTTTTCTCAGAATTCGGAATTAACAGCTCGCAAATCTGATTCTTTTTTTAGAATTCAGAGTTAATACTCCCAATTCTGACTTTTTATTAGAAGAGTTAATAGAGCTAATATAGAGTCAACACTTCGCAATTCTGACTTGTTTTCTCAGAATTCAGAATTAACACTTCAATTAACTATTCCATTTAATATTCATATTAATGTACCAAATTAAATTTACTAAATTAATATTATATATTCAAACAATCGTTGATGCAACAGAACAACATTATCAAATTAATGCAGACTGTCCATATAGATATTTGATGAGAAATGTGGCTCATAGTGAAATCTCTTGATTTTGGTTGCAGTCTAGGCTGTGCACATTATGTGACAAGAAAATATGGTTAAAGATTGTAATACTTGATAAAGATGTAAGTAACAACCGTACCACATCTGAAACGCCTTTCTTTTTCCAGGTAATGTCACCAATCCCTCCTGTTTTTTTACTTCTCCCATTCCCGAATGTAAAATATCAAATGGGATGCTCTACGATCTTATAAACTTCAAAAACGGCAAGCGGAAGCCTTGCATGACAAGCACACATCACGAGGCCCTTGACTTGGGCCTTTGCATAACACTTGAAAAATCAAGTCCCTGCAATTTTTAGTTATCAAATATCCTGACATTTGCCATGTAATAAAGTAAAAATCAGTTGTGAACACAGTTTAATGTTTGCTTTATTCAAGAGTCTCCACTTTTCTTTCTGACATGCTGAGCGAATCAGAACTCTCAAGACTAGAAAAGAGTCATTCAAAGACTCATAATCATTTCCACAACCTCATAACCATGTCTGGCACATATGTTACCATCCACTACATCACAGAGCAGTGATTCGTGAAAATTAGCCTTTGCTTATCCTGATTTCAGAGAGGTGTTTACCTTTTGCGATGTGATAGAATATGTTCAGTGCCATCTGGCAGAGGAACAATCTCCATGGTGTCAACATAGTTGATATTCCCCTGGGCTCACGTCTCCTTGTCCCCGCTGTGAAAGAAATGCCAAACCAAGACAGTCAATCGCTCTTAAGGATTTAGAGTGCTCATATTACCTGTCACAAAGAGCAGACTTTCCTATTCACACCAAAGGTCAATTAAATCAGAAGATTAACAAAGCATATTTATACTGTCGCGCCACCATCTGAAGTTCATCAGCCACGTTACTCAAGTGAGTCGAACACAGTCTCACCTCTCAGTGTTTTTTACTTTTGCTTGGGCTTTAGTCATGTTTAGTCTTCACCACAAGGTATTTCCCAGTACTTAAAACCTATTATGATATCTTTGGCCAGTGTCAAGCCAACAGCCTGGCAGTGATGTCGGTTACGTGCCCTCCAGGCCGCACTTTTGATCCTCCACCTTCCACTTTCACGCACCCCTCCACACAAGAGCTTTTTCAAATCCTCACATAATACCTGCAAAGCTGCCTAAGAACTGTTGTTTCCCCTCTTTAAGTTTTGCTGTCTGCTCAGGCGAGACTAAACCACATTTTTGTCGTTTCATTCCGCCTCGCCGCATTTTGTATGCTACTACAGATAATTACACATTTACTGTTTAATTATAGATCATTTTGTTGGGATAGTTCATGCAAAAATATTTTTCTTTATTTAATTCACTTATTTCAAATCGGCATGCTCTAAAATGACATATTTTAAGTAGCTGTTTTCTATGTGAGAAAAGAAATAACAGCACGAGGATTAGTAAATAATGACACTACAGAGAAAGACCGGCATCTCAAGCGAGGTCCAGCATGTTTAGAAGCCCAGTGATTCATGCTGTCTCCTTACATGAGAGCATAAGACTCGTTAGAGGAGCTTTGGAACACGGCCTCAAGCATAATGAGACAATTAGTGTGAAGCAGGGCCAGTCGGTAAACTGAAAAATAACAGACTTTCTGATACACATCACTTTAAAAGTAAAAGCTAAGACAAATGAAATACTCTCGCCAAAGTCACAAAACCATTTATCTGTATTCCTGTCATCTTTATAAGATCAGGCCCAAGCTATGCTGACTGGATGCTTCAGTAATCAGATTGTTTTGAGACCGATCTAAAGAGGTCACTGAACATCTATACAGCGGTCTATTACTACAGCTGGACAAAATATGCTTTTGTTTGCATCAAACATTCACTTAATCACAAAAACTGGTCTGAACAGCACGCTTTACAAAACCCAGGCATGCTGGGAAAGTGAGCTTTCGCTACGGATCATAACAAGAAAGCGCCAGTTGTCAATATCCTGTGAAGTGTAAACAACACAATCTCAGTCAGGATTGTCATTTTTGGTTGAATTATTCCTTTACAGAGGATTCATCACATGACCACTAGGGGACACCATCCCTCTTGTCCTCCCTGAGTAAGGTTACGAGGACAGTCCTTCTTACTGGGTAATGTCAAAAACACACCTCACGGCCCCATGAGATGCAGGATCATCGTATTCTGATCTTTCCTAAGTGGAAGTTCACAGTTGAGGAGGCTTATTGTGGTTGAACTTGCTGTGGCTATAGGCTAACGCACATTATTAAGAGCCGAGGTTAGTGTAAACTTTTAAACAGGATTTGATGTGTATATTTTTCTTATTTTGTTCAAAAATCACTTTTTTTCATTTGGCACTGTCCTTTAGAAGGTACTTAAGGTATTTACATGTTTACTAGAAAACAAATAAGTAACATTTTATGAAATGAGCGTGATTAAAGCAAAACTGTAATTATTTCCTATTGTAATATATTTTAAATAATTGATTCCTGTGATGGCTAAGCTGAATTTTCAGCAGTCATCATTCAGCCTTAAGTGACAAATGAGCCTTCAGAAATTATTCTAATAAGCTGAGCTGATTTAACATTAATGTTAGAAAACAGTTGTGCTCATGTTTATATTTTTTTGTGGAATGTTTTTTTTTTTGGGGGGGGATTGTTTGTTGAATAGAAGGTTTGAGAAAACAGCATTTATTTGAAATAATAATTTTTTTATAATGCCTTTGCTGTCACTGCTGATGAAATGAATGCATCTTTGCTACATAAAACTACTCATTAATTTAAAAACAATTACAATCTTACTGACCCCAAATGCCAAACCCTTGGTGAATAAAGAAAAGGCAGGGAGAAAAGGATCCAGGGAGTGAGTGTTTGTTTCTACATTCGTAATAACTACTCATTAATTTCAGGACAAAACCAAAATAAATAAAATAAAAATGAAACATACAAGAGAAATATATAAATATAGGTAAGAATAAAATAAAATCTTACTGACAATGAGATAAACCCAAATTGATTAATAAATATTAATATAAACAGGATGTGCAAGAGGAATTAGGCCAAGGACGGATGAGGAGAATAATGGATGTTTTTACAGTTTATTAAAATTGAGTCCAGTAGATGTTATGATGTTATTGGTGAATAGAGAATGGCCTGAAGACGGTCCAGGGACTCCAGTGAAATGAAAAGGGAGTGAGTGTTGCAGCTCTGCTTTTAGCCGTTTGAGGTAGATGTTATAATAACATATTTACATAATGTATTTACTGTACATTACATTATGATGCTCATATTGCAAAGTCATTAAAAAATTATTCATGCATAGAGTTTGATTTACAGTTTACAGTTTAATTTTACATAATACATTTAAATGTGTAAGTTTAGCAGCTTGATTTTGGCATTATAGCTGATTGCATTCATTTTTATTTTATATTTTTTATTATTCACTGCTTTTCAGTTTTCTATCTAAGTCCTTATTAACAGCCCATTTGAGTGGCTAATATTATTCATAATTTATTAGTTTAAATGCAACTTTTTTAAAGAGTCTAATAATTCATGTTTCAGGGGGAGCGGTCTGATTAAAATATTTCATAATGTAATCCTGAATCAACAGGTCTTGATAATGAGTCAGTAACGGTCCCACTTAAGGGGCCTTATAACTACTATATACTTACATCAAAACATAAGTACGATGTAATTATTGTTTTCATATTGCATTGCAAATACTTTTGCTGCTGTTGAGGTGGGATACGGGTAAGGTTAGGGACAGGTTTGGTGATATGGGTAGAGTTAAGTTGTAAGGGATGGGTCAACAGTGTAATTATAAATGTAATTACAGAAATTAATTACAGATGTTATTAAATTAAGGTATTTTTTATATATAAGTGTAATGTAAAAACATGAATGTTTAGCATTGCATTGTAACAAATGATGAATTTAAAAGTAAGTGTGTAGTTAAGGCCGCCTAATATAAAGTGGGACCTCAGAAACTCCTCATAGTGTGATGCATCCACACCAGATGTAATCAATGATTGTTTGCATGCAGGATGACTGTATGTGGATTGCATGTGATTAGGGATTAAATCGAGTAATTCATGCGAAACAGGAAGTAGGTCTCAAGATTATGGGATTACAGCACAGTATGGTTTAATATTATTGCTGCACACGGCAGCCCGTTATTTATTATGCATGTCTCCGCATGTCTGAGTTTGTCTGCAAGTGTTGATCGAGACCACTTTGCCAAATTAAAGCTCTTCTGAGTTTTAGCAGAAGTACGTGTAGAATTAGCGATGTCGCTGTATTGTGTTGTTTTGATTTGATTAGTCTAATCTCACACTTGAGAACACTCATCTGATGATATAGTGCACTCCTCGACAGTGATTGCCAGTGCAGTTAAAGAGACAGTGAAAAGTGTCAGTTAAGGGGAAAAAACACTGTAAAATGTGCTTACCTACCTACATCCATGAAAAATTTTATATAAAAACACTAAAACACGATACAACTAATTTTACCGTAAATTCATGTAATATGTTATGTATATGTAAATATGTTTTTAGAACTGTAATATTAGAATTACTTCATACGTATTATTATACACACTACCATCCAAGTTTGTTTTCAGTTCGAGTTTTTGTATGATTTCTATTCATAACTTTCTATTCATTAAAGAGTGCTGGAAAATATTTCCTAACAATATTTAATAACAATCGCTTATGGTATTAAGCAGCACAACGGTTTTCAACTTTGAAAGTTACAAATGATAAAGGAGCAACAAATCAGCATATTAAAATGATTTCTGAAGGAACGTGTGACTCTGAAGACTGGATTAATGGCTGCTAATAATTCAGCTTTGTCATTACATTTTAAAAAACATATTCAAATTTCAATAATATATCACATCATTAGGCCTATTACTGTAATAACACATGTAACAAGACTTTTATTAACAATACTTTTAGAACAGTGCCATAAAACACATTAATAATTAAAATGTATTATTACATTATCTAAAAACGCATGGTAACACTTTATGTTGATAGTCCACTTTGGACATTCTAACAATAAGTAACTTTGCAACTACATGTCAACTAGCAGTCATGAGTATTAGTAGACTGTCTGCTTTATATCTTCTAACACTTTATTTTGATGGGTCCACAACATACAACATACTGACAATAAGAAACTTTACAAGTATATGTCAGCTTATTCTACTAACTAACCCTAAA
The DNA here is from genome assembly GCA_027422405.1 of Ptychobarbus kaznakovi. Taxonomy (NCBI): domain Eukaryota; kingdom Metazoa; phylum Chordata; class Actinopteri; order Cypriniformes; family Cyprinidae; genus Ptychobarbus; species Ptychobarbus kaznakovi. Next base: position 33,187,973 of record CM049795.1, on the reverse strand, counting down.
CCTACCCTTAAAGTCTACTTTGACAGTTAGTAGACATGTAGTTGCAAATTAATGAGAATGAGTTTACATGTAGTTGCAAAGTAGCATGTCTACTACCCATCAAAATAAAGTGTAACCAAATGCATTAAAAAAAATTCTGCCTAGGTAACACTGTCTATTTTAGCCATTAATCACCGGAAGTCAAATTTGGAAGACTTTAACACTCAAGACCTTCTATTTTACCATCTACATTATGATGCTTTTAAGTACCGAAAAATGGTGCAAAGGCTATCTCAGGGGTGTGGTACCCTATCAAACGTGACTAATGCTTACGTTTAAAATGGATAGTATACCCAAAAAGTTTCTGGTCCCTAATGACTTCTGTAGTTTTTCTTCCATTCTACAGAAGTCAGTAAGGACAACCACAATCCAGCTTCCCACATTTTTCGAAATATCTTCTTTCATATTCCACAAAAGGAAGAAACTCATACAGGTTTGTAACAACTTGAGGGTGAGTAAATGATGACAGCATTTTCATTTTTGGGTTAACTGTTCCTTAAGGACTTAATATGCACCCAATTGGGTATAAATAAGGTACCTTTTAAAAGGGTACCACCCCAGCAGCTTTTTGTACCTGAGAGTGTACGTTACAAAGCGGATTTTAGTAGTAGGTTAGCTTATAACATTATATCAGTTCATTATAGCCAGTTATTTTATTGTAATTGTAACAGAAATGTGTATGGCTAAATCAGCAGAAACACATTAATAAACACTACAGAGAAAGACCGGCATCTCAAGCGAGGTCCAGCATGTTTAGAAGCCCAGTGATTCATGCTGTCTCCTTACATGAGAGCATAAGACTCATTAGAGGAGCTTTGAACACGGCCTCAAGCATAATGAGACAATTAGTGTGAAGCAGGGCCAGTCGGTAAACTGAAAAATAACAGACTTTCTGATACACATCACTTTAAAAGTAAAAGCTAAGACAAATGAAACACTCTCGCCAAAGTCACAAAACCATTTATCTGTATTCCTGTCATCTTTATAAGATCAGGCCCAAGCTATGCTGACTGGATGCTTCAGTAATCAGATTGCTTTGAGACCGATCTAAAGAGGTCACTGAACATCTATACAGCAGTCTATTACTACAGCTGGACAAAATATGCTTTTGTTTGCATCAAACATTCACTTAATCACAAAAACTGGTCTGAACAGCACGCTTTACAAAACCCAGGCATGCTGGGAAAGTGAGCTTTCGCTACGGTCATAACAAGAAAGCACCAGTTGTCAATATCCTGTGAAGTGTAAACAACACAATCTCACACTAGACCAAACACCCTCAGTATTTCCTCACCGTTGATCGGTTGGTTATTGAGCTCAGGGGATCCCGCTGTCACTTCCTGCGGTGGCCGCTGCTGTCCTTCGCCACATGCCTCTCCTCTGAGGGGGGCTCCGACCTGCGCCACACGGGACAGCGGGTAGCCACAGCGCAACAGATTTCTCTGGCTAGTTAAGTCAGGGCTGCTCAGAGAGAGAGAAAGAGAGAGAGGGAGCACAACGCGTTTAGCTGGAGGGAATTAAGAGCTCTCACACACAGCAGAGCGAGGGCTTAGGCAGCATTTTCAGGACAGGATAACTCTGGCTGCTGAGAGGGAGGTTAAACTGAGAACATTAGCTCAGGCGCTGACGCTAATACTGTCCGAGGTGTGCAAATGCTGCTAGTTTGTCATTAGAATTCAGACTGAGGGCGCATTGGCCTGTTTGCAGTCAGTCTGAATACCTGTCTGGGGTCAAAAGGACCACAAGAACTGTCCCTTGGTGTATGTATGTGTGAATGTGATGAAAAATTACTCCATGCAGGTCACATTTCAAATAAAACCATCATGATTTTTTTGCATTGTGACATTTATCAATAAAAAAAAAATAAAATGTTTTAATGTTTAGATTTTTATTTTTCCAAATTCATATTATTTTCATTATTGATTTCCATTAGCTTACATGTAAAATATGTTTTTCATAAATGTTTTTTTTAAGTCAATGTAAATTGCAAATAGTATAATTAATATTAGAAAATGACGTAAAAACTAAATGGTAATTAATTTGTGCATATGTGTTATTTTAGTATTATTTACATACTACTTTGTATGAATATTTTAGGTTTTCTTTTAAATTTGAGTATTGGTTTATTGAGTATTTAAATTGTTTGTATTGACGATATTTGTATTTGTTTTTTTTTAGCTTGAAAGCTTTTATTTGGGTTAGCGTTAGCTAAATTAAATTAACGTTTAATGGTCTTTTTATGCTCATTATAATGTACTTTTTTTTACTTTGTCTTATTTATTTGGGGTAAAATGTGACCTGTACATGATCTGACAGGGTTCATAAGATTCACCTGTGTATTGATGCTGTTCGAGGAGTGTAGCTCTATCAGCTGGGATTGATAGCTGAAATCTACTGAAGTGCCAATCTTTTATCTAGAGCTTGAGAGAGAGAACGTCCACTCCTGTCTATCTACACTGTCATGTCTCTCTCAGCGTTCAGATGCTGCAGGGTGACTCGAACATCACCTGTCTTTAATTCTCTTTGACAAAGGATTGTGATACCAAGACACTTTCTCATTCTCTCTTTCCCCGGCTGTATAGGAGACAATTGACCCTTTGCTAAGCCCTGCCTTAAAATCATTATTCATCAGTCTTAGCTAAGCAACTGTTGCCATGTAGAAGTCCTTTAAAATTAGTCTTTTTTTCTTATGATACTCAATGCCTAATTGAATAGTTTCTTAAAAAACAGCAAATAAAAATGATTTACATGTCATAAAAATGACAGCCGGGGCAATTCAAGACTTTGCAGAGAAGTGGTGTGTGTGAGTGGCTTTTATGTGTGTGTGTAAAGGAGGTGCAGGTGTGGCGTGCAATCAGTCCCAGGTAAGAGGCATGATGGGAATTTGAGTTCAACAGGGAAAGACTAATATTCGGGAGACGCATCCCTCCGGTGGTGCGGAGGAGGCGGTATGGGAGCCTCCTCTGTAACAATATCTAGTGTTGTTATTGTTAACTGAAAACTTGTTTCATAAAAAATAAAAATGGTAACACTTTACAATAAGATCCAATTAGTTAAATGTATTAACTGATATAACTATCAGCGAGCAATACATTTGATGCATTATTTATTTATCTTTGTTAATGTAAAAATGTGTTTGTTCATTGTTTGTCATGCTCAGGTCCATAAATAATATCATCAATATATATTATTTATTATTAGATATTATTACAGATATTATTATTTCAACGAATTTTGATTCAATAAAGTATTTTTAAATGTTAAAATGAACATGAACTAAAATTAATAATTGCTTTAGAAGCATTTTCATTGTTAGTTCATGAGAACTAATATACTATTAATTAATGTTAACACATGGAGCAATATTGTAAGGTGTTACCAAAAAAATATAAATATTAGATGAAAAACTTAATCCTAAAAAAGTTGCCCTGGCAACAGACTGAAATAAATATGTTATAAAAATATGAAAACTAAAAAATTATAAAAATGACAAAAACTTGTACTAAAGTTATCAACTTAAAAGCTAATTTAAAATATTAATACTGTAATAGTACATTAATAATACTAGACCAGCTAAATCAGCTGAACACCATCCCAGTCTAGAAGACCAGCTATTAGCAAATAATGTTTTAGGAAATATAACTCATATGTGCCTCAGTGAGTTTATGCACATCAAAAAAAAAAAATCTGTGATTTAAAACATAAAAATATTCCAAGTATTCCATGCAGTATAGGCCTATACACATGCAGATTTCAATGGTCTTCGTATTATTTAATATTTCAGTGCATATGTGCCTGAAAATGACTTAAAAACCACATTTCATAAGTGTATATCCTTGAATGCATGCGAGCAAGTGTATACATGTGCACACTGCTCTCTCTTCACGAGGACATCTGTCAACCCCAGCAGGAGCTCTAGAGGTGAACTCAGTCTAAGAGCCGTCAATTCCCAAACAAACAAGAATATCTCCAGTGACCCCTGCCGCCCTGCAAATCATCTCCGGATAACGTGCCTAGGTGCTGAAGCTGACAGGGAAGGAGAAGGACATGGATCAGAAAGCAGCGATGGAGGATGATTAACTCCTCGGTGAGCCCCGCCGCGCCTATCGATGCAAACATGCCTCTGATTGATTCCGACGCTACGAGAGCATAAACTGAAGGGTTTTTGCTTTGAATTTGCACATCCCTTGAGCCCCCACAGATGTGCCTGGGCCCAGCTATGAGAAGTGAATGTCAAAGTGTGTAATCCACAGTGGTGCGTAATCATTGCAAGAAGTCTAAGCCAATTATCTCCCCTCCTGTGTGGCGTTAAGGAGTGGTCCCACTGAAAGCATTTCAGCCTAGCAGCCTGTCATCTCATACATAGAGAGGAAGGACGGAAGATTGTAGGTCAATTGACTTTCCCCCCTTTGCTTTCTATGAAAGCTCATTATCTCCATGTAAGAAAGAAAAATCATGCTTTGGTAAATCATAATTATGCACTCTCAGAAATAAAGGTACAAAAGCTGTCACTGGGGCAGAACCTTTTTAAAAGGTACATGTTTGTACCTAAAGAGTCCTTTTTGGTACCTTAAAGGTACATATTAGTACTTAAAGTGTTCATATTAGAACCTAATAGGTACAAAAGTATACCTTTTGAAAAGGTACCGCCCCAGTGACAGCTTTTGTACCTTTATTTCTGAGAGTGTGACACAAAAGTAACAATTTTGACAAAAGTGTGTTAAATTATGAGAGTAAAATTATGAGATAACAAGTCATAGTTATGAGATAGTGTATGGCACAGAAAGTTAGATAAATACATACAAATAGATCACATACAAAGAAAAACTGACATATTAAATAAATCTGAGATAAAATTATGAGATCAAATTTATAAGATAAAAAGGTCTTAATTCTGAGATAAACCAAAATTATTACATATAAGTCATAATTTTGAGATGAAAATTATATTTATTACGTCCTAAATTTAGACTTCTTGTGTCTTATCTCATTATTATTTCGACTGTTTATGTCATAATTATGATTTGCCATGTTTTTTTCTTATGTGTTGGAAATGGACTTCTGTTGTTTACTGTTGCTTGCTGAGATTGCATGGATAGTATTCGTAGATTATTTGGAATTAATTATGACCAGTGTTGGGGTAACGCATTACAAGTAACGCAAGTTATGTAATAATTGTACTTTTTTCAAGTAACTAGTAAAGTAACGCATTACTTTTTAATTTACAAGAAAATATCTGAGTTACTTTTTCAAAAAGTAATGGTAGATACTTTTTTCCATTTATTGACTGACAGTGCGCTGTGTGAACATGATCTTACTGTAGTTCTAATCTAGACTAAATGTGAATGTGTATTAATTCATCCCACTCACACAAAACAGATTCAGTATTCATCAAAATGAATTAAAACAGTGAAATGCAAACTCAGAATATGATGCAAACCTGAAATAATTAAATGTGTTAAACAACACAAATATATCTAAACTGATTTTATTAACCAATGTCTTTGCTGTTGACCTTTGATGATCCAGTTCAACCATACTAATAAGCAAAAATTACTTTAGATAAACTAACAATTGTGCTTCATTGTTTTTTTTATTGCTGAAGAGTGTTGAACTACTTCTCCTGCATTCTACTGTACAGACGTGAATTACTTTCCTTCACCTGAGGTTTATTCATTACACTTTTTGTGTGAAAACTTTTTTTCATTTGCTATAAAAAGAACTTATATTTAAAAACAAACAATCAAGCCCTGCTCATATTTAAAAAGTAACGCAAAAGTAACGCAAAAGTAACGTAACGCATTACTTTCCATAAAAAGTAACTAAGTGACGTAATTAGTTACTTTTTTAGAGAGTAACGCAATATTGTAATGCATTACTTTTAAAAGTAACTTTCCCCAACACTGGATATGACGCACTGAACGTTCGAATCATTAATGATACAACGTGATTGTATCAAATATAACAAATATTATTCAGCTATTTTGTGTCTTTTGGAAGCTACTTTCAAAATCCACTTAATTGGCTCAAAAACTTTGAATGGGCACGACGCCTCTGCCCTTAACCTTCAATGCTGCATTTCCCCTTATGTATAATGACAATAAAAATGTAATTTATTCTTGCGTCATGAATGTGAATGAAAGAGCTGTGTGTAGCTCCAGGCCGCTGGTGATTCGGCGTTGGATTAGCTGTACTATGCTGATCCTCTGTTTATACAGTTCATTGTGTGTGCTGCTTTTATTCCTTTCATGACAAGTTTTGTTGTGCCATTTAGAACCTGTTGCCATGCAACTAGAGCGTGTTCACTGCACAGAGAAGAGAACTGAATGCAACATTTGCTTCTGTTAGTTGAACTCTGAACTAAATCCACCTGGAATCCAGGTTTATGTGAGATTATTTTAATAGATGTGGTAGGGGTCGTGGGAGTTGGTGTGAAGAGGAATAATTTGTATATGTTTGAGGTGAGACTCTTCTTATATTTGTGATTGACAGGTTCATACTTGGCTGTACGTCCCTTTCATACTTCATGAACTCTCTCTGACGTGCGCTAATATTTTCACCACCAGAGGGCACCAGGCATAAAGGGTGCACTAAAGTTTTTTTTTTTACAATTAATAGTACTTCTGACTTTCTTTTTCTTTTCTTTTTTTTACAGTCATGTCAGTGGATTACATGGAGTGGGTCCCTCACGGAGAGACTGCCACACTGAGATCACATAACCATACCAAACCCTATATTCTGTAGCTCAGTAAAGCCAAAGCAAGTCATTATTATTTTCTAAAAAACATTTTTAATTATACAAAAAAAACAATGATTTATAAAATGTGTACCAATGATTCTCTGACTGTCTCTCGGCCTGCTCTCTTTGTTTTCCTCTCTTTTAATTTTATTTATCTTTTTTATGTATTTGTCGTTTCTTTCCTATATGCTGTCTGCCGCTATCTCCTGTCTTTTGTCTCCGTAAAGGCCAATTTCCTCACTTGGTTTGATTTGGTTTAGTGGCCATTCAGCCATTGTTCTGATCCACTGACCTTTCCTTCAGCGCTGGAAGCACAATTAAATAAGACTGTGGGCACACATGTCAGGGATATCTCTCTCTGAACGGCAGTTATTTTGATGAAATATGCCCTCCATCAGAATTGAAGGGCATCTTAGTGCGTTCTCCAGTGTGACAGGAGCACCTCAAAGATTTCAGTCACTTTCCTGAGCGGATCCTCTGAAGCGGGAAATATTCCTCTGGATTTGGCCACTGGAAAATTGCCCTTTCCTTCTTCTCTGGAGAAAGGAAATAAGCCTTTAATTTCACTTCAACCAGGCTCAACTTCACATATTTAGACTCGCTTTTAATTGTGTGACGGCATGATTTGTGCTATCTATGAAGACATGGGATAGTGCTATACAAGGGTGCCAAGAGAATTATATGCAATCATTTCTAATAAAACACACCTTCCACAGAAGGATATTATTCCTGCACTCTCTGAAATAAAGCTACAAATTAAGTGACTGGGGCTACCTTTTTAAAAAGTGCACTTTTGTACCTATTAGGTTCTAATATGTACACTTTAAGTGCCAATATGTACCTTTAAGGTACCAAAAAGGACTCTTTAAGTACAAACACGCACCTTTTGAAAAGGTACCGCCCCAGTGACAGCTTTTGTACCTTTATTTCTGAGAGTGTGATTACTACCTGTCTTGCTCACTTATTGAGCACAAAGCATTTAACTGCATTTGGTCTCTTTTCAGCTTCAGTGAAGCCAGTGTTTGAATAAAGAAATCAATTTAGCTTCAGTGTAGCATATTAAATACAAAACATCAAATCAGAACTTAAGACTAACCTGCTGAATAAATATTAAATATGTAAACCTTCGTAAATTCATATTTATTCAATTGTGCATCATATGAAATACACAATGGCTCAGTGCAATGTCATTCTGTATTGATTGATTTGTTTGTTAAAATATGTTGTTCTTTTTATTTTGGTTTATTTTTTGTTTTGTTTTGTTGCTCTTATCGGGGTCCCCTTACTCTTGTGGGGGATTTTATTTTTCTTTTTTTTTTTTTTCTATAGCACAAAATAATACAACCATTGTTGCCCAAAGTGCTGTACAAAAATAGAAAACCAAATACAAACAAAAAACATTTTCATAAATATACAAAGACAAAGACATAGCACCACACAAAGAACACAAAACTCAGCACTCAGAGAGATTAAAGGCCTGAGTTAATAAATAAGTTTTTTAACAATAATTTAAAGAGATAGTCTTTTGAGCTGATCTGCAAATACTCACAGGTAACAAATTCCACAGTTTCGGGCATGCAACTGAGTGGTGGATTTTTAAGCGCGATCACCTTAAGTTTTAATCTAGTGAAATCTGGGAATTTCTTGTTAAAAAGTTGCTGATCAGAAGATCTCAAGGATCTAGCAGAAGTATGGCGTTTTACTAAGGCATCAAGATATGTTGGAGCTAAGCCATTTAAGGATTTAAAAAACAAACACTAAAAGTTTGTATTCTATTCGGAAAGAACTGGCAACCATTTGAGAGAGAACAAAATCGGTGTAATCCAATGCTCATGCTTGCGTGTACCTGTCAGCAGCCTGGCTGCAGCATTTTGAACTGCCTGCAGACGCGCCAAAGCTGTCTGGTTAACTCCTATATATATAGTGTTACATTAATCGAGTTGCGAAAAAATGAAGGCATGGATGAGTTTTCTCAAGATCAGTAGCAGAGAGAAAAGGTTTTAGCTAGAAGTCTCAGATTAAAAAAGCATGATTTAACAACATTGTTAATTTGCTTATCAAATTTGAGTTCTCTGTCAAACCAAACACCTACATTTTTCACAGCTACTTTGTTGTGTGCAGCCAGAGGACCCAAATTTACATTTACAGAGCTAAATTTTCAGTTTGTCCAAATAAAATAATCTCTGTTTTACTATCATTAAATTTCAGAAAAATTAAGGCCATCCACTTTTTACGTCTTAAGCAATTCAGAAGTGGAGTGTTAAAGCATTCTTATCATTCTTTTGAAATGGCATATAAATCTTGTGTGTCGTCGGCGTAACTGGAAGATACACCATGTTTTCTAAAAATAGATCCCAAAGGAAGCATATACAATAAAACAAAAGGGGATCAAGAATGGACCCTTGAGAACTCCAGAGGTAAGTGGAGCCGAAGTTGACAGACATTCACCAACTTTAACTGCAAAACTTCTGTTCGTTAAATAAGACTTAAACCATGAAGGGCCATCCCGATCGAACTCAGTTTAGTGTTCATATTGAGAGAGGATCAAAATGTTTTGATCCACGGTATCAAAAGCCGCACAAGGTCTAATAGCACTACAAAATAGCTGAAGCTCCCGAGTCAATTTTGAGTTAAAGAATATCATTATGAACCTTTAAAAGTGCAGATTCAGTGCTGTGTAATGCCCTAAAACCTGATTGGAAAACTTCCCAGCTTTGTAACGGAGTTATTTCTATAATTTTCTTTGTAATTGAATAAAAACTACCTTCTCTAAGACTTTAGACAGAAAAGGCAGTTTCGAAATTGGTCTAAAAATTGGATAGCTCTGTAGAATCCAAATTAGATATCTTAGTAAAGGCTGCACTATAGCATGTTTAAAATGAGCTGGCATGGAACCCGTGGCCAAGCAACGTTAATTAGGATCAGAATACTATGACCACAACATTAAAAACGTGTTTCAAAACGAGCCGGGATAATATTTAGGACCTTCTCAGTCCAAACACTGGCATTTTTCATCCGTTTTAATCTAGATCTTTTGAGCTGTGCTGCAAGAGGTACTTGTACAATTTTTACATGCCTGAGTGGTGGATTTTTACGGCATCATAAATGGTGTAATTAGTGAAATGTGGGTAATTTCTTGTGTTTATGTGCTTGGCTTGTGTTTATGATTGGAGTGTGATTTGGAAAGTGATTGCTTTTTGTGGTTGAACGAACATTCAGTGAAATCCAATGATGTGCGTCATATTGAGCAAGTTTAAAGCATTTACAGGTGAACTAATCCTTTAGTATTTTTTCTATGGTGAGCAGGTTAAGCACAACATGATTTTAAGATCAGCAATTATATTGCTAATTATTATGATGATGTTTTCACATTGTCAAGTGCTGTCGTGTGTGTGTGTGTGTGTGTGTGTGTGTGTGTGTGTGTGTGTGTGTGTGTGTGTGTGTGTGTGTGTGTGTGTGTGTGTGTGTGTGTGTGTGTGTGTGTTGTGTGTGTGTGTGTGTGTGTTTGTGTGTGTGTGTGAGTGTGTGTGTGTGTGTGTGTGTGTGTGTGTGTGTGTGTGTTTGTGTGTGTGTGTGTGTGTGTGTGTGTGTGTGTGTGTGTGTGTGTGTGTGTGTGTGTGTGTGTGTGTGTGTGTGTGTGTGTGTTGTGTGTGTGTGTGTGTGTGTGTGTGTGTGTGTGTGTGTGTGTGTGTGTGTGTGTGTGTGTCTTTGAGAGAGAGAGAGAGAGTTTGTGTGTTTGAGAGAGGAGTATAATTATGTATTGATTATATTGTGATCTATTCTTGTCTTATTTGAGTTCTAAATTGCCTACAATCATGTTCTCCTTCCTTCCCAGCTCTGGTGTGCTCACATCCTAACATTGATTTTCACTCTGTGTCTTTTTCCACCTAGATTCCATCATGATTAACAGTAGAAGTAGAAATGAGAAATTCATACATCCAAAATTGATTTACTTTTTTAACATTCACATCAAGTCTCCAAAATATTATTTACTTCTTTACTTTTATTTTAGTCTCTTTCATCTGTAATTTGTAATAGTATTATTTATTAATTATATAAAAAAAAAAGAGCCATAAATAGAACATGCTATTTTTTAATAAACTCCATTTAAGCGTTAAACATTATTGGGAACACGTACACTCATTTTATAGGCGTTCAAACGGACTGTGTTTGAGTAAAGATACTGTTCTGTAAAGGTCACATCAAATATTTGTCCTCTAGGTTATTGCTGTGTGAGCCATGATTTATCCGGTTTAAACCAGGACACAGAGACAGAGAGAAATTGATAGGTGTGCTCAGAGCAGCAGTTTGCTTAAGACTTAGCATTAGTTAAGGGCAATATTGACCCTATTCACCACACATTCTTCCATAACATGACTCCTGCTCAGGTCTCTTATTCCCTGGACCTCCTTACGGCTGTTAACTGCCCGGCAAATCAATGTCAATGTCCGTATCATGATGGCAAAAACTGAGAGACTTAGGAGGAGCTTCCTATTCTCAGGCCAGGCTCCTAAACTCCTCAGTCCATAATCAGTTCAACATCACTCCATTTAATAATAGTAAAAACATTCTGATCATCCGTTATTTATAATCAGTATACCCTACATTCTTCTTCATTATTCTCCTCTGCTTTTATTATAATTTATTATACTGTAAGTATACTATCCTGCACATTCTTTTTTTTTCTTTTTTTTTTTTTTTTATTCCTATTTTTGTTTTTTTACTTGCACATGTTTGTGTTCATATAATTCACTGTACTTATATTTCATTATATTCTGTATAATTGTGTATGTGACTACAGTATACAATCTTTATCCTGCAATTTTATTCTTTGAATGTTATTTTTTACTTCATTTTAATGAATCATATTCTATATTTATGGTTGGATTCTGTCCTTTTTTAGCATACATTTTGTGACAGGAAGACCCCGCTAATTCTCACGCGTGTCTGTGACTTACATATAATATTCTGTCCATGGAGCGACCAGGTCATTTACTGTGTATTCTGTATAATTGTGTATGTGACAAATAACAATCTTGAATCTTGAATCATGAAATGTGTTTAATGAAGCACGGTAATGGTTAGATTCCTGTCCATTATAGCAGTACAGTGACAGGAAGACCCCGCTGACGCTCACACTCGTGTCTGTTTACTGTCTGTTTCAGGTCTTAGTGCTCAGTGCAATATATTGCAATATATTTAAGGTAAACATGAAAACGTGTTGCTTATTAGCATGCCTATTATTATACATACTGGCTGTTTATTAGTACTTATAAAGCATTTATTCTACATGACCATATCCTACCCAATACCTAAACTTAACAACTACCTTACTAACTATTAATAAGCAGCAAATTAAGAGTTTATTGAGGCAAAAGTTGTATTTATTGGTTTGTTGAAAGCGAGAATTGGACCTTAAAATAAAGTGTGACCAAATCTACAATAATTTTCAGAGCACATATAATTTATGGCCAACAATCGATTAATTTCATTCCCATTTGAAGAAATCTAAAATAAATATTAGTCTGTGTGTAATTAATAGGTTCAGCACTTTATGGATTAACGCTTACTGTACACATGTTTCATATGTTCATCTTCAATGATGAATACATTTCATCAAACAGCAAATGCAACTGGCTTTTATTAAACATCTTGCCTTGGTTACATTTATAAGGAAATGACTTGTGGAAATGAATTATTTATTCATCATTTAGTCTAGCGACTTTTTGAGTGAACCCTCTGTTGCAATCAGTGCTTAGTAATCACACAGAACAGAATGAAACCATTGCAATATCAAATTTAATGAGTGCATAATTGGCGTGAACATTAACATTAAACATATTTGATTAAATATGATAACTTTTATGGCTCTAATAAAAATACAAGGTTATTTTGTTCCTTTCATCATCTATGATTAATGCACTCGGCTATGCACTGAAACATAAAAAATATAAATAAAATACAAATTCAGCCTGTCAGTGATGTACTTTACCAGTATTTGAGAAGCTAATATGAGTCTTTTTTGTAGACTTTGCAGTAGATCCCAGAGGACTGCTGCTGATCATTTTTACTTGGTTTTCTGCAGATATATATGTGTCTATATATACACATTAACTGAAATCTGAGTACATATTTGAGTAGATATAGACATGTTTATGACAAACTATGAAGCAAGGTGACTAGATCAATATGACCCAGGATCAATATAACAGTCTGTTATTAGTATTTTAATGTGACTATGCTGTATGAACTTTTCACACTCAGACTAATTAGAAAACTAGGTCTGCTGAAAAGACACAGTGTTAATTACAGAGTACGGTGTATTTTAAAAATAGAGGGTGTGAGATGCTGGTGGAAAAATGTATTCCAGTAACACTTATGGCATGACTAAATCAATTATTTATTTTGCTATACCTTCATAAACTGCAAGTAGTTAAGAGTTCTTGGTTTAAAAAGGATCAGATGATTACATTTAAAAGACAGCAATATCAAACGCACATATTTCTGTGCCCATGCCCAGAGAGAGCATGAGTAAATTAATGATACGAAACCAATTAAGGCAGATATTTTTGGAATGAGGGAAAAAGTGTGTTATTACAGCAGCAGCATTTACCCTCATAAATGAGATTTCAACTGTGGTTTGATCTCATATAGAACAAACTGTCCCAGACATTTTCTCATCTGCTACATTGTAATTATTTCTCTCAGTCTCTACTTTACTCTTCATATTTCCTCTTCGCTGTTCTTCTCAGAGCAGCAGATTGTTAAAGTAAAACCAAGATAACATGCTAACAATTCTGTAAATGCTAGAATGGGCTAGCATACTGTTTTTACAGGCTATAGTATTCATACTGTGTACGTGATATGAAATAATTGTATGTGTAGAATATTTGAATGACCTACTCCCACCATCCACAGTGTATGTACGTTCACACCATATCTAAATTAACATAGTTACAAGAGTCCAACTTGCAAAAAGCATTCACGGCCTCACAGAACCTTGTTAATTAAAGCTCAGAAGTTTCTGACAGCTTCAAGTTGTAACACAAGGCCACTGCATCTTGCAGAAATCCAATTAAATCTAATTCACAATGATTTGTATAGTGCTCTTCATCATACACATAGTTGCAAAGCAGCTTCACAGAAAACGAAAGTTTCTACAATTAGGTGACAATGTCAAGGTGATCTCTATATGGCAGAAATGTTACATAAAAAAGAAAATTGTCATTTTATTTCCAACACAATAGCTGGACCAATGAAACAAGCAATGTGATGTGACGAGGTCATGTGACAAATGTCACAATGACACAATTGTCGTATAGCATACTACTGTTTGAAACACTTTTCGAGAGATAATGCTTACAGTTGCACTTATTGTTTAAAGCACAGACAGCATACAGTGCATACTACACAGTAAATGGTAAGATGGTATTCTATTTAGAACATATCCACAGTATATGAACATCATTCAGAGCCAAAATGATACTAATACGATCACTGCACCGCAGGTCCACCACAGGGGAGAGAAACAGGGAAACAAGAGGAGAGAGATGAAAAGCTTTTGCATCTTACATTAAATGGATCCAAATCACAAAAGCGCTGAGAGGAGTGAATTGACACTGTGAGTCATTCTGACACTGTGGTGTGAATAATCCTGCGAAAGGTTTATATACGGTTGCGCTCTATCAATAGGTCTGATCTGTGTCAGGACAATAATATGTCAAGGTTATCCTTTGTTCACTAATATATTATAGACCTTATCTTAACAGCTATTATATACTGTGTGTGTAAGTGCACTCACATGGATTGAGAACTAGAAGCAGAAGACTTTGAAGGACGTTGATCAAAGAGCACAGTGGTTTGCTTTTATATAATGTTGCTGCTTGCCTACATCGGAGGTTATTTCAGTGGTGTAGGCCTTACGTTGCACCTTTCATTACGCTTACGTCACACGCTCGACCGCCTTGTTGAGAACGCGCCTGCTTGAGCGACCGGAAGCTGCACATTACAGTTTATAAAGTTTTAAGAATCTATATTTTTCTTAAACTAACGCATCGTTTCGCTTCAGAAGGACTTTATTAACACCCCGGAGCCTGTGGAGTAGATCTATGATGGATGGATACTTTTTTTAGTATTCAGATATAGGGGGACCATTCACTGCAATTTTACAGACAGGACAATGTTGAATATAACACCGAATGTGTTCATCTGAAAGAGGAATACCAGACACGCCTAGGATGCCCTGAGGATGAGTAAATCTCGGACTAATTTTACTTTTTGGGTGAACTATCCCTTTAATTACTCACCCTCATGTCGTTCCAAACCCGTAAGGCCTTCGTTCATCTTCAGAAAAACAAATGAAGATATCTTTCTGACCCTCCATAGAAAGCAATGCAACTGAAATGTTCACAGACCCAGAAATGTAGTAAGGACATCATTAAAATAATCCAAAATAGTATTCTTTGAAACTTGGAAAAATTACGGTTGAACCACTGATGGACCATTTTAACAATGTCCTTACTACATTTCTGGGTCTGGGAACATGCATTGCACTCTATGGAGAGTCAGAAAGGCTCTCGGATTTCATCAAAAATATCTTTATTTCTGTTCCGAAGATGAACAGAGGTCTTACAGGTTTGGAACGACACGAGGATGAGAAATGAATGACAGATTTTTCATTTTTGGGTGAACTATTCCTTTAAAGATAATAGACAAACTAAAAGTTATAATGTGTTTTTTAATAAGTGGCAAAGTCACTGATTGCCAAATGATCAGCTTTAAACACTCTCCTGTGGAGTTTGAGGCTCTCACACAGAGCTAAATTCAGTTCTCTGTAATGCGACAGTGCACACTTTACACCAAACATCTATGATGCCTATAATCCAGCACAGAAGTTCCAGTAAATTAACATCACTTGTACATCCGTCTCATTAACCGATTCTCATTAACGGATGATTTGACATTTAATTTGTGCGCGACGGCTGCTAAGTGTTATGAATGGCTAGAAAGCTCTGACTCCTGACCTGCCCTTCAGCATGGCCCCTGCTCCACCTTGCTGTGCCTTGTTTCCGTGGTTACTTGCGGATCCGCCAGTGCTTACACAATCCTTTTAATCTATTTTGTGTACCTGCTGAGAGTGTGGACACCCACTTTCCGCATGAGGCATGGAGGAGTCATCAGCCCTGGTTAAACAGACCAGCATGCGGCTTATTCCCACTGCGGGATCTTTTGTGCACAAATAAAACCACATCAGAACAACGAAAACCAGCAGACTGTTGCAGAACTCGTCATGTCAGCTGGAGATCTTTTTCCAACAAACTGTCAGCGATCAGAACATCCTTCTTCACAACACAAGGTTTTTATGAAGACTCCTTGATCTGAATTTCCTGCCTAGTGACGCTATATAAAACACAAATTGCCCTGATTTCCTCTGTCAGTCTTTTTTGTGTTCTCATCTGGGCTTTGACAGCTGTGTTTATAGGGCATAAAGAGACAGTTGTCTAATGGAGGGTTGGAGCATCATGTCTTGGTGAACTGCATGGTTGCTGATATATATCTGCTTGTGAATGCCGCCGTATTCATTCCCACTGACAAACTTTAAATGAACAGTTCACACAAAATCAGTTGTCACTCACCCACAAACTTGTAATTGTGTGCTTTTTGGAGCCCTTATGAACAGCCATTGTATTGCATATAGGTTTGGTGATATAATGATATGAGGGTGAGACAGAATTTTCATTTTGGGAACTATTTATCTGATGAGTACATAGTGCTCTCTGGGGCGCCTCAATTCTGATTTGTTCATCGCAAGATCATTCTACTTATGACTCATAGATATGAATCAGTGTTCGGCTCAAAGGGTTGGAATACGGTGGAGTGCTTTTCGGAATATCATCCTGTGATTGTGATTATTATCGTTGTTGTAAACATGCTGAACGTCTCAGTCGGGCTGTTTCCGTGGATTGTGGAAACTTAATTATGGCAGTCCTTTGAAAAAATGCAATATTCAGTAGTTTTTATGCAATATAAGATAACAAATCTTAAAACAAAATGTATTTTCTCACTTGGTCTGTGGTTGCAATTTAAAATCCTGTCTTATGAAATGTAAATGTATTAAGAAGAACTGAATGATTGTTTATATACAGTACAGTACAGTTGGTACAGTACACTACAACCACTGGTGGAGGTTGAGGAGAGACCCCCCCACACACACACATGATTGTAAAGCGCTTTGGGTGTAATAAAGATACAATAAAGCGCTATATGAATGCATCATTCATTCATTTATTCATACAGTTCAAAAGTTTGGGGTCGTTCGTTAAGTCGTTTGAACTTGTTCACACAAAGGCTACATTTATTTGATCAAAAATAAAGTAAAAACAGTAATAGTAAGTACTGTTAAAGAACTGTTTTCTATTGTAATATATAAAATGTTGTTTTGTTCCTATGATGGCAAAGCTGAATTTTCAGCTGCAATGACTTCATATATCATATGATCCATCAGAAATAATTTTAATATGCTGATACAACATTATTAAAAATGTTTAAAACAGTTGTGCTGCTGAATATTTTCTTTGAAAACTATTAAACAAATTTTCCAGGATTCAGATTGGATTCAGATTAATTGAATGTGTTGTGATGAATAAAAGTATTCATAAAAATGATTACTAACCCCAGACTTTTAAACTGTAGCGTATATTCATGTGAGGTCCAAAAGGATGAGACCACATACTGTATGACAATTCTTCTATTTTGCAACCCCCAATTTTTATTATCAAATTAAAGCAAAATTAAGATGAATTTCACAAATCATTAATTCAATCACAGATTGTTAGTGCGGTCTCAGACTTATGAAGCCCACTGTTTATATATTTGTACAATTTAAGCAGTAAAGCACATACATCTCCATAAAGTGACAGATGCACTGATGATCCTGTACAAGAACAGCAATACTCATTCCACAAGTCTCTTTACAACACTGATTCTTAGAAGCACAATTACCATAATCCACCCCAGATAATACCCACAATCCCCGTGCCAGTATGCAATTTATTATTACCAATGTATTACCAGTCACTGCTGAGCACATCTACAGTACACATTTTGTGAATTACACTTGCAACAAAACTAAATTGGCAGACTGTGTGCACTAGGCAAAGAAAGGCAGCCAATGATTTTGGCAACTGTATATACACCCCCAACAGTTGGCACATTTCCTCTTTGTATGAAGCCACAGAATTAACTTCTTAACATCGTTTGTTCTAACTAAAGGTGACGTAGGTAGATCTTTCCCTGGCAATGTTTACATGGTTTTACAGAGCTTAGGGAAAATGCATTAATAAACAATCTAACCATATGCACCTTTAAGAACCTATGGCTGTGTTCGGAATAGCATAAGCATACTAGCATACCTCTAGCAGACAACATATTTATTTTAGTAGTATAGCAGATTCCTAGTATATAATATGCATGTGCAAAGAAAGCATGCTTGAAATAAAAAGCGCACACCGACTGTATTTGAGATGATAATTGAATTCTACTTGACGTAAACATATAATGTGTCAAGCTCTGCAACTGTTTAAATATATTTATCACTCCATACCGCATACATTTTTTCAAAACATTAGGCATCATACTGGCAATATTAATATGCATTATGCTGGTATGCCATTCCAAACACAGCTCATGATCACATCCAACTTGCTCCCTGTCCACTCTGCATATCTATTGAAAACAACCAACACTTAAAAAGAGGGGGAAAAGATAATACAATTAATTTACAAATAATTACATCAACACTGATACCGATCACATATCAAACACAGACGACTGCTATCTTCAATGTGGACGTTTTCACATATTTTATGCCTCTGGGCTATGAATTCAACAGTATTCTGTTGTCTACTGTAGTGTTCAAGCAATAGTTTTACGAGAAAATGTTCGGTTAACTAAGGCATCAGAAGTTTTCCTCAATGGTACATTCCACTGCACATTCAATCTTTTCAGTAATCCATTGTTTTGTAATGTTCAGTTTTCTTAAAGCATTCCTTTGCTTGGAGACCACGGTGTACTCAGATCATCCAGGTGTTTTTTAAATCATTATTGTTTGAATTATTTAATGATTCATCATGAATGTGCTAAAGAGCGTTTGGCCTCAGGAGCGGCAGCAGAGCAGTTTGTAAAAGACGTTCCTGAACTCCACATTGAAGGCAGTGTAGATGATGGGGTTGACGGCGCTGTTCACGTAACCGAGCCATGTGACCACACTGATCAGCGTCGGCCCGATGTCACATGACTCGCACAGCGCCTTAGTCACATGGACCACGAAGAAAGGAGTCCAGCAGGCCAGAAACACACCTGGGGAGGAGAAGATCATGTTAGGAGTTGATGTATGTCCTTACATTGGTGATTCTTCCAACTCTTTCATGTGCATGATTGAACAGACTACAGGCAGCAAAAGAGCTGACACTTTCTGATTCGATATGCCTGTGATGTTTTTATTTTTTTTTTACCTCTATAATAGTGTCACCTATTTTTTTTCACCTATTGTTACCTTTTTATTTGGCTTTTGTATTTTTATATTTTTTATTTTATACTATTATACTATTATATTATACAGTCTGTGTAAGTTGTGCAGGAAACAGTGGTGACAATATGATCAGTGCTTTCATTGCCCTGGAAACAGCTTTATGTTTTATACTTGAAAGGACTTCTGTTAGAAAGCAATTGTCATGCTAATAATCCAAGAGCAGCAGGTGTCACATCAAACCATAGAAAGTTTTTATATATTGCAGAACGAGATATTTTAGTGGTGTTTTCATCACCTGACCGCTGTCATTAAGTTCTAATTTCTCATGCATTTATTCATGACTTGATTCATTATTTTCACATAAATGAACAGTCAAAGACATTGATGGACACCCGCACAGTCTTGATTTTAAAACGTCAGGTGCAAGGCACTTTGAGTGTTTGAAAAGACCAGCATGGCTGCTCACCAGCATTTGTTTTGGATGCTGGAGTCTCTTAAAATAATTTAAAAGGGACAGTTCACCAAAAACATACAACTAAATAAAAAAAAAATTGTGTCATAATTTACTCTGTCTCATTTCAAACCAGTTGTGGAACACAAACTGAGATGTTTTAGGAGATTGTTCATGATGCCCCAATATGTTTTCAAGCATCTATGCTAAATCCAAATATGTGAATTCTCTCTTTTTGCATGTAGAACAACATGCAAGTGAGTAAATGATGACAGAATTTACATGAATCCCTTAAGCAAAAAATCTTGGTCAACCAAAATGAAATAAACCAGGGGTGTGTTTCCCTAAAGAAACTATGGTCGCATAGTCCGTCATTACAATAGAGTTCAATGGAACTAATGAAAATAGTTAGCTTTTGGGAAACGCACCCCAGATCGAGAAACACAAAAAAACAAATACAATTTTAATATGCAGCTTAAAATGCACACAAAGCTGCTTTTATGGAAGCCCGTTTGCGCCACTAAATACAAAATTAAAAAGGTAATTGCGATTTGTGAAGTTTTTTATCTCGTAATTCTTCATTTTTACCTCAGAAATGCGTAATACAAACTCGCAGTTCTGAGTTTTTTCTCAGAATTGCATGATATAACTCAATTGTGATTTATAAAGTCAGAATAGTGGGATATAAACTCACAATTGCAAGAAATTAAGTCAGAATTACAAGTTTAAAAACTGCAAATTCTGACATTTTTCTCACAAAGGTAAATTTTTAGCTCGCACTTCTGACTTTTTTTCTCACAATTCTGACTTTTTTCTGTAATTATAAAGTACATTTCTTATAAGTCCAATTCTGAGTGGGAAAAAAGGACTGATATGTTCTAAATTTGCGAGTTTATGTATCACAATTCTGAATAAAGGTTATTGCACCCCGAGTACGAAATTTTCGTATGTTGTTTTTTGGCTTTTCCGTATTCATCATCCTTTCCTATCAAAATGCTTGCTATGGATGCGAAAACACAGTAAATCGAACCTGATCCAAATTTTTTATGACGGAAAGTTTACGCCGAAAGTTTCAGATGCAGCGTGTAAACGTGATTGACACAACGTGAGGTCGTATTTATTCTTTAACGTGCGATAATTTCGGACGAAAATGTGCAATGTGTGCAATGACCTTTGCAGTAATAAAAGTCACAAAGTCAGTATTGCAAGATATAAACTCGCTATTCTGAGATAAAGTTAGAATTGCAAGTTTATATCAAGCAATACTACATTATAATTTGCAACTGAAAGTTTATATCATGCAATTCTCAGGAAAAAATTATGCAAACTCGCAATTGCAAGAAAGTTATTATATTCCATATGCTTTAAATTTATTGTTGTGAAAACCACAATACCCAAAATTTAGAATTGAATTGATACATACCCACAACCACGGGCAGCACCTTCATTGCCTTCCGCTCTCGTCTGCTCACCCTGTTGCTCTTGCTGTGGCGATGTCCAGTATGAGGCTGATGGTTCTTCCCCACACCATTCTCCCGTCCGCTCTCATCCTCAGCGGCATGCTCAGGGTTCTCTGCATCTGAAACACTGTCCATCTGGGTGGTCATGGGGTCACTCTCTGCTGCCGGCGTTTGACCTTCTGCCTGCTCATCTGTGGTAAGGGTAACCGGGGAGATTGGAGTAGTCGGGGTAGCGGTGAGAGATGTCGGACTGAGACCTGCAGGCATGAGATACACCACCTTCTCCCTCGCCCGTCCCTTCTCCTTCTGTAGAGCTGCTCCTAGGCGTAAAGACAGGCTTCTACGGCCTCTGGGTGGCGGTGGAGGTGTGACCGGCTACGGCCAGAGCTCCATCGCTTTAGTCCCCTGAATATCAAATAGTACAGGAGGAGCATGACAGGGCAAGGGACGAAAAAGGAGCAGAAAGAGGAGTAGACCACAAACTGGTTGTCCTCCAGCTTACACACATGAGGGTCCCTGTTGGGCACATGGTTCAAGCCGAATATGACAGGACTGGCTACGCCCAGGGAAAGCACCCAGGTGGCTGTGATCAAGACTAGCTGACGGACACTAAACTGGTTCCTGTTGTATTTCAGAGGGACCACCACTGCAATGTACCTGTAACAGAGATGTAGAGAAAGTAATGAGATCCACTGACACCTATTAGGATAAATATAATGATGACTATATTACACCAGTGGTTAAAAGTGTGCACTGCAGTTTTGTTGTCTGCCACTTTAAATGCTCCAGCTCTTTAAAGCAGGATGGATTCTGATTGGCTGCCTGAGTTTTTATTGTCCTTCCACTAAAAAAAAGAAACATTTCGTAAAGTGATTCCAATGATGTTGTTCCCCTGATATTATTCCCCCTCAGATTTGTACCTTTTTTGACATACAGACGAATCCACGTTGTGTGTAAAATAAAAGATTAAAAAATATGAGTAACAACATCAAATCTAGATTAATAAAAAGAGACACTAATAACTCCAACTCATTTAATTTTTTAACGGCAAACAATGGCACAGTTGAGTTTAATGAAATGTTCAGTCAGACACTATTTTTCAACCTTTATCGCAGATACATTTGCTTGTAAAAGCTTATGTTTATGCGTAAAATCGTGATTGACAACTCCTTAAAGCATGTTTTGTGTTTGTTAATCAGAGTGACCCGCGAGACAGTGGAAGATTCTAGTGCAATCATTTTAAATTGCATTAGACCTCATAAGTCTGATTCATCAATCGTCTACACCCTTCCGACCCCAAACCTTTGTTTTCATCCTCAGAGACAAGCTCGCTTTTGTTTTAGTATGCGTCAAAGACGGATTGACCCTGGTCTGGGACCTCTTGAAGTTGTTTCATATTGTTTATGTGAATCAGTGATGCTTGATGCACTGTGTAAGTAATGAAATTCAGCTCCACGCCGTGGTTTCATTGGCTTCCCGTTGGACACCAATCACACATAACCACCGATTTAAGATTCACCGTGTGAACGCTCAGAGAGGCACAAAACAGACCTGCTGAATGTTAAAAAATCATTGAAACTCGCATGAATGTTTAGGGACCACCAGAAGAAACGTGTACTGTAGATAACCTGGATGGACAAACTACTGCATCCGGAAGGCCATTTCTGATCAATCAATCAGTCAATCAATAAACAAATGAATAAATAAATAAAGCAAGATTTGGTAAATGAGATAAAAGATTAAAGCTATGAGATATGAAGTCATAATTATGACAAAATTTAAGTTATGAGATACTAAGTCATAACTAAGATAACTATGACAGTTATGGCATAAAATGTCAAAATGATGCAGAGTTTCATTTCTTTTCTTTTCTTTACTTTTCTTTTTTCCAGTGTTGGAGATATATGGCAGGCCATTTGCGCCACAAAATCATGCTTTGGTAAACGAGATATAAAGTAGTGGTAATTATGAGTAGGGGTTGAAGTTATGAGATATTAAGTCATAATTATGATAATGACTTAGTCATTTGTTGCTTTTGTCAGTTGTTTTTGTGGCAAATTAGACTTTTTATCTCATATTTTTGGCTTTTGTCCTATTTGTTTTTGTTACAGTTTTGACTTTTTATCTCATAATTTAGATTTCTTATGTCATAATGGTTTTATGCCATAATTGTAACTTTTAATGTTATAAATTCAACCTTTCGTCTTATAATTTCAACTTTTTATGTCATAATTAGAAGTGAAACCAAAGTCAACCAAAGCATGACTTTTTTTATGTGGCGGAAATGGGCTTCCACAGAGGTGATATAATGTGCCCCATAATATGTGGGCTTCTTACATGTTGATATTTATTTTTGGTGTATAAATTGACATGAACAATTCCAACAGATCTCAGTGTTAGGGATTACTTACCGTAATCATTCTGTTCATGTTTTATAAGTTAAAGTTTGAGCTATGGTTTTAATAGAGAGTGGTGGGTGAGCAGGTGTGTGCGTGGGTGCGTGTCTCACCTGTCCACACTAATTGCACATAGATTCAAAATGGAGGCAGTGCAGAGCATCACGTCCATAGTCATTAGGGCATCACAGATGTACATACTCAGGGTCCACATGCCTCCCAGGAACTAAAACACACCCACACACATATAAGTACCTGCCAGGGGCATCAATTCCATATATATTATCCCATCATATATAACATACATAAACATAAATACAGATACTCATCCAAAACTATTAAAACCATCAAAATATTACAATTATGTTTTAATTTGAATATTCAAATTATATTTTGAAATATTTTGGAGTGAGATTTTCTTTAAAGTCATATTCAAGTTAGTTAAGGGATCTTCAGGGATCTTTTGGGAGCAGATGGTGGGTGTGCATCACTCGATGGTCTTGATTAACTGCAATTAAAGTTGGAATTCAATCACTGAATAAACCAAATCCTCTGTTAATTCAAAAGTAACCATACAATAAAGACAGGAAATCTCTGAGGGAAATCACTCACTGCATCAAGGTTCACTTCACAGACACACAAACTTCAAGGGCAAACATTCACACCATGAGACATTAGAAATAGTTTCCTAAAGAACAAAATTAACACCAAAATGGAATTACAGTAAGTCAACATGAAATAATTTCTTAATACATGTTTCTTGGGTTACTGTGTTCATATTGTATTCATTACACTGATTAAAAAACTTAAGAATCTGTCTTAAGAATCTTTTACCAAATTAATTTAAATAACTAGATCTGCCTTTTAAATGAGTTCCCTTTCCCGTTGACATCAGCAAATCATCTTATTTTTCAACCGCACCACTGCAAACCTGTCACACGGACCTCGTTTCACAGTCCAGTGCATAAAATCAAGTCAAAAATGGCATCCTACATATTTTCTTGATGAATTACATAAGCCAAACAGACTGCACTCGTGCAGATTTGAAAGATCTGGGTTGATCATCGAAAATGAAATCCGTAAAACCATCACCGGTAGGTTTCATTTGAACACTGACAGGCACACACAGTCCCCCATGTTAAACAGAAAGCACCACACACTCATTTTCAGTTATATTCAGGTTCGAGAAGTCTAGCTGTTTGATATAATGTAGTGATTTGAATGACTCAATTATTGATTTCAGTCATATTCTGCTCATTCATTTCAAACACCTTGCACTTGTACACTAGGAACACTTCAATGAGGAATATTTACAAGTTCATCACGATCTGAATGACTCATGGATTCCCAGAAACCCTGTAGCGCTCAATGCTCAATGTACCAGCATCTCCTACTTCAATCTTTTCAAAGATGATAAAAAAGACAAATGACTGGGTGGACAATACGCTCAGTTCGTTCCATATCATCATTCTGGCCTTGAGAGGGACACTTTACTCCAATTGCTCCCTGTTCCAGTAATAAGTAAATCGCATGGATAAAAGCATCAGCTAAATCAAAGTTTAGTGAATTAGTAGTCTGAAACATAGAGGAGGAGTTTAGACCGTCTCTCATTGGTCATTGGCACTCACCTCAGAGTAGACGTAGAGCGGGAGGACCAGCACGGCCAAAAGAAGGTCGGCCACAGCCAAACTGACGATGAAGTAGTTAGTTGCGGTTTTAAGAGAGCGTTCGGTTAACACACTGAGGCACACTAGGACGTTTCCCAAGATGATGATGAGGATGAGAGGCACGCCGCATATCAACGCGAGGTAGTTGTACCTCTCGTGGGCCGCCGCTGGGTCTATACTGGGCGTCACATTGACCATGGTGCCCTGAAGTTCAGCTGCCAACCCGGATTCAACATCTGTGAGAGGGACAGATTGACACTGTTTGTAGAGATGAATGGGCCTTTGTGTGTGTGTGTAATGTATGCTAATACGTGTTTGTGTTCTTGCCCATATGATACTAGGAGAGGAATTATGACAAGAAGAGGCCGTAAATATGAACAAGCGCCCTCATTTCACAGTCGTTTATATGCAGAGTGCTCGGAAATGCAGTCATATGTCTTCTTATTTTTAGACAGTAACAGTGACAAATCTCCATGTGTCATCGAATGCCAATAAAATGTTGTTGTTTTATGCTGTAAATGTGTTCAGATGTTTGTATCTGGTTCACTTTCATTCTAGTCAAATTCTTACCTTGAAACTGTCACGGATTTGGGGCTTTGTAGAGTATGTTGACTTGTCTGGCGTCTGAGAGTGTTGGAATCACATTTTGGAAGTGTGTGGGATAAAGTTGACTCTTTACGTCGGCAGCAGCCATGTTGAATGAGTTAGCACTTCACTCATGCGATCTAAAAGAGAAGAGAGGTGATAATTGAATCTTCTATTTTTGCTTTATATAGGCATCATCAGCAATGCGCATGACTTAGCTGTGATAATCAAGTTAAAAAGGACCATATGAGATTGAGTTTGACACCCTAAATTACCGAAGAGCGGTGATGACACAAGTTTTTCCGTCATAAGACTGTCTGGTTTCACACACAAGCTAAAATGGGCCGAAACTGATTTGCAGCTGTTGTCGTACCTCACAGTATATTGAAAATAAGTTTGAAATATCTTTTACACATTTTTCACTCTTTAAATGCAGGTTTAATTGCTTGTTTAATAGCTGATGATATCATTGTGGCATTCTGGAATTAGTATTTGAAGAGGCCCAAAGACATAATATAACATGAATTCTATTTTTGGGTCAATTTAAATGAGTTGCACCAAATATCGACTTTATGAAATTGGCTGTCATCATGCAATTTGCCTCGGTTTCTGTATTCTACGAGTGACACGTTGGAGTATGGGATCAGAAGATGCTCTGCTTCTGTGATAACGGACTGTTTGAAATTCTCCCCTCTCGCAACAACAGGTGAAGGTTGCCATGACAACCTCCTGTGTGTGTGTGTGTGTGTGTGTGTGTGTGTGTGTGTGTGTGTGTGTGTGTGTGTGTGTGTGTGTGTGTGTGTGTGTGTGTGTGTGTGTGTGTGTGTGTGTGTGTGTGTGTGTGTGTGTGTGTGTGTGTGTGTGTGTGTGTGTGTGTGCCACAATGAAGACGGGAGGCACTTGTGAGCATGTACATAAATAAAAACCCAATCAAACCCGTTCCAGTTCACATCACCCTTTGGTAACTAATGGAAATGTTCAATTAGAGAAGTCTCCTCTCAGGTTGATGTTATCGTTTCATCCCCTGCAGTTTCTTCTCTCTGAAGTCTATAGTTTGAGGAGTTGTGCGCCATTCCAGATTGAATTGAGAACGCCTTTTTAAATTCCAATTTAATCCTTATTAAACATGATTTGACATGAATTATAACTCCAAAATTAAATCAGGGAAGTAGAATAAAATCAATAGCTGTTTGTGTAATTTTTTATAATATTATATTCACTGTCAGCATAAATTACTAATAAACCTGTTTCCATAAATACAGTGTGAGGTATTTACAGAAATTAATGTTAGTGTTATTAATTATCAATTTTAGATATTTTATATATATTTTGTTATATTTCATAAATTAAATAGAATTTCATGGGCTATGGGGAAACAACACTTTACATAGAATGCACTATTTTACAGTATTAGTTATTCATTTAAGCATAAAAAATTCAAGTAATATATTTTTTCTGAAAATAACGTAGTGGACATTTTGTGAATTTATATAAGGCACCCCAAGTGCCTATGATTAGAAAATTCTGGAATATATCTCGCCATACTTCCCCAGTTGATTGAATAAAGTAAGAATTTTCTGAAGTTTTCTGAAATGTTATGTTTTAATATGCAAATTAGGGATTATCTAATTAAATATGTGCTAATTTGCATATATTTCAAGTTCATAAATCTGAACGGGGGTTATGTTTTAGGTATGAAATACAATAAAATCATTCAGAATATACATAGGAATAAAACTGTAAAGTTAAAAGTGGACATTTCTTGCTTCAAGCTTCAAAACAGACGGTAACACTTCAGTATAGGGACCAGTTCTAACTATTAACTATTTGCTTATTAACATGCCTATTATTAACATATTGGCTGTTTATTAGTACTTATAAAGCACATATTCTACATGGCCATATTCTACATCCATAACCCTACTAAATACCTTAACAACTATTAATAAGCAGCAAATTAGGAGTTTATTGAAGCAAAAGTCATAGCTAATAGTTTGTTTATAGCAAGAACTGGACCTTAAAATAAAGTGTGACCCAAAATACTTTAAAAATATATACTATAATTGAAATCTACAGATGCAAATAGATAAAGTGTAATAAACACTTGAACTGTTTTAATGCTTTCTTTCCACTAGTCTGAAACATGTTATGAAAAGCCCAAAATCTCACAACTGACAAGTACTTAAAAAAATATATTTTTGTCTTTCTTTAATTAAATTAAATTAAATTGATTTGTAAAATGTCAAATTGATATGCTGTTCAGGCCAAGCCAATGTGCCATAAGGTTTTCTGATTGCATGGATCACACACCCTGCCATTATGAGGGTATTAGCAGAAATCTAAAAAGCACTATGTGCTGACTCTATAATCTCCCAAAGTACAAAGGTAAACAGACACAGCATGCCACTGGCAGTTGGCAGTCTGGTAATCTATCCCCATGCTTCTCGTACCCTGTGTTCTGCTTTTAAATGTCATCCCAGGCAGGACATCCCTGGGTAATGGGAACAGCAGGGGAAAGAAGAAAAAGTCACTCACACACCCTGGTGTAAGTCTGTCGGACCGGAACGTTTCATACAAGGCACACAGAGAACATAACCAGCCATCGCACCCTTGTCCCAGAACATCCCTTCAGGAGGCCGTCAAAGCACAAATAGATTCGGACTGTCTAGTTGACAGAGGACGCCTAGAATAATTTCATTAGGAAGTTTGAAATGTCATTGTCACATTGGCGTTCGTGCGCCCTACAGCAGAAGGACTCGGAAGGTTGCATCTCATTACGCTCCACCTTCAAGCATGAACTGTTTGATTTTGCACATATGAGTCTACCGAGGCCAATATGAGACGCTTTATTGGGATTAAGTTCCTACGGAAAGGTCGTTTCATTACAGGTGGAATGATTTAAGAATTAGTCTCTTTAGCGGAAGTGCCCTTTAGAGGCTTCACGTTCTCTGACCTTCTGAAAACGGTTTTGTTCTGCACTTTTCACAGGGACAGTACATTTTGGTGTCCCTTGACTTTTCGTGAGTGCACTAAAATAGAAATTCCATGTTTAGAACTATTAGTTATGCTAGATTAAATTCCAGTATGGAAAACTACCTTTTTTAAACACATCAAATGTATATATTTGATTGTCATAGTAAAAACATTATTTCAAATAAAAATAATTTGAACGATCAAAGTTATAAAGTGTAGCTTTGTTCCACGGTTAATATTTTGGGTAACCCTGTAACTGCATGATTTTTCTTGTATTACCAAAAATGTATTTGTGACACACAACACATGGCATGATGGTAAATATATTAGGAAATATTGTCTTCCTTTTTATTCAGTTTGTACAGCTATGCTGACTGTATTTAATGTGTTCAACTATTCAAAACTGTTATCCAAATTATTGTAAAAAATAAAAATAAAAATAACAGGAGATTTAAAAAAAATATTTACAGGAGATATAAGGATACTTTAGGTTAAATTTGTAACACTGTTGTTGGCCTTTTTATTTTTAAATATAACGTTATTATTAAATTATTCTTATAAAAATAAAAATGATTGATGTTATAAATTGTAATATTTAAGTTCGTTGATTTAGTGTTCATTGATACAAAATTATAAATACACAGTTTTAAATTTTATTTAGACATTTTACAGACTTTTCAGGAGTTTCAGGCCTAATTTTGTACATTTGTGTACATAACCATATTTCAGGGACAAATTTGTACTTTGGCATGATCTACACTTGAGAAAAAAGAAATTTAGCTGATAAAATCTGTCATTCCAGGACATTCAATAATATAAAAAATGAATTCAGTAAATAATGTTTGTTTGTTTCCAAAACTGCCAAATGTTTTTGTCAGAGAAATGTGAGTATGTATTTGTATGACTGCTTTAATATGGCCATGTAAAGGCCGCTATTGCATTCATTTCTTTCTTCCTGTTGTTTTGTCCGTCAAACCATTACCGATTTCCCTTTCTCGGTTATGCTCAATTAAAAGTGTCTTCTAGTATTGAGATACTGCTGTCACTCGCCAGCGATGGCAGCCGGCTTTAATTATAGACCGAGAATTTCAGAGCTGCTACGATCCTCCATAACGGGAACAATGAAGAGTGATCAAGGTAATTACTGCCTTTCCTCTCTCTGTATTATAGTGATTTTTCCAAGCTAATCAGAGCGCAGCAGACTTTTTGTAGGTGTTCAAAAACTTTTGCTGTGTCTTTGTGATCATTCAGTCCAATAATAATGTTTGAACAGTATAAGTGCTGCCTTATCAGTGGAGGTTAGTAAAGTGTCTTTTGTTGACTTCTTTTCAAATTGCTGCAGAGAATAAAGAGAGGCAGCTCACCCGTCAATGAGAGCTGGTCATCTTTTTTATGTCAAGGTTCTGTAAAAAGCTTGACAGAAAGTGTTTTTCACCCTTAAATGGTTTGATTCATGAGAAGTCTTGAGAGGCGGCAGGTCAGGTGATGGTCTGTGGCATTTCCTTTGTGTGGCTGAATGTCTTTTTGAAGATTTATAGCCATAAGGCTCTACAGGAAAACACAGACGGAGCAAGAGGAGAGATAAATGAGGAGACATTCACAGCAACAATAAAAGCTCCAGAGGGAGGCGAGGCAATGATCTGTGTTAAGGGAGGCGATCACGCATTAAAGTGTGTGTTTTCTGTGTGTATGTGCGAGGGGTCTGTGAAAAACAGAGGATCAGATCACAAGGGAGCAAATAGCTAATATTTTAAGTGTTAAATCTGTATTTAAAATATTTTACTTGAAAACAAAATTAGAGATTAGTAGTTTTAAGTTTGATTAGACTATTACGCAATCTGTTATAAGTGCAATAATGACTAGACTATTAGCTTTGAGCAAAGAGAAAGCTATCTTTTAGCATTCCCATTTAACTCAACGGTATTTGCTCAACAGCCAAATGTCAGTTCTTTAGTCAATCACCTGAACTGTAAATGGCATGTGAATAATCAATCATGATTCACAAGAAACATAGTGACAAATGTTTTTCCCCTATGAAGCAAAATTCAGTCATTCCAAGAGGAACCCACACTATGGCATTTTTGCGCAAAGGCGGAGCATTTTCCACTTGTGTTCAAGTTGATCATGCAAATTCGCTGCATTGACCAAAGGAAAATGTTTAATTAATTAACGGTTTAGCTTTGAGGACATCTATATGCTAGCCAGTGTAGTCCTAAATGTTTGACTGTTAGGTTGTATTGCAGCATTAGCATTAGCATGTAGCATGTGAAATCTTGGACGTCTTTCTCTTCCAGGAACAAAACATAGATGTTTCATATAGCACTATACAAATTTTGTCCAATGAAATCCTGTATAGCAATAGCAAACAGCAACAGATTGGATTCATTGTTATGTATTCAGCTGCGCTAAGGAGCCATTCCGACAGAGCGCGTTTTTGCTTTTAAAAACGTGAGTCGTGGGCTCAAGACATGTTTTTTTTTTTAAGGAGTGTCGTGTTCTTAGAAAGCCATGTCTTGTGCAAGACACTGCAAGAAACGCAAATGCAATAGTCTAATATGTACATGTTTACGCACAACATCGGATTTGGATCGGTCTCGTCTGACCGACACAGAAAATGACCGGATCGGAGCCGATACCGATCCTGAGTATCGGATCGATGCATCCCTAGTTTACATATAAAAACAATGGACAAGTAGTGCCATGGAATGGAAAATGCTAATATGCTAGTACTTTATTGTATTTCCCAAGAACCAATTTATAAAGTATGTGCGTTCACGATTTATCACAGATTGACATATCGTACATGTCCACAATGTGTCGAGCAGTATCTGCATTAAACCAATAATGAGCTAATGACAGTAAAATGTCATGGGTTAATTAAACATGCTTCTGATGTAATCGACCAAAGCTGTCACCAGTCAGTCGCTTTGTTAAATGGCGTCATCCCAACACAGACTGTGATCAGATTTCAGCTTCTGTTAGTTTCATGCTGACAGATATATGAAACACAGACAGTCTAATGTACTCCATCCACCATTTGTGCCTCATGACAATTGCCCCACTGAGAGATCTTGGTCATTGATTTTCATGTCTCAAGTCTTGTAGATCAACTGCTGGCTTTCTAGAGCCGCTTTCACAATCTTGCTGTCTCGTTTGGCCAATTAGCATTCAACACACATTCGAGATTTGAAAGAGAACAAGCACAGTTCAGCTCTTTTCTGAAGAATTGAGGTTTTATAGGCTTTTGCTGTGCTGGGAGTGATGTTATAGATATAACCAATGCATTGTGTTTTGCAAACCTATTTGTGAAAGCAAAACAAAGAGCTTCACTATACCAATTAGGGATATTTTGTTGGCACCCACATGGTGAAGTATTATTATGGTTGTGAATAAACTCAACGGTTCGGTGGACCCAGTGCAGCTGTGATTAGTGCGAGGTTACAGTCTATCAGACAGCGCCCTCAGACAGTCAATTAGAAGGTCTGAGATGGAGAAAAATAAAAAAATGAGAAATGATGGGACAAAGCACTTTTAAATGAGATAATTATTCTGATGGCAGGAGAAGATTAGATGTGATATGGGCTGGAATCGGTCTGAGGAACAGCAGGCTCCAGATCGTAGTAGCTTTTGGTTATTAATTCATTTGTGTGTTCTGAGGGACTGATGATTTACAATCTCTGTTGGATTTCATCTTAAATGTTGCAGTTTGTGTTTGAATATTTCCAATAAATAGCCTAGTAAACTAGCCTATAAAAATGCATTTCTTGTAAAAAAATGTAAATAATTAATTAATATAATATGGTTATTAATTAATTTAAAAGATTTTAAAACATACTTTTGCTGATAATAATCATTAATCTGTTTTGTGATGTTATTTTCTGCCAATTTTTTTTTTTTTTATAAAATGTTAATTTTTATTATATAATTAATTTTTCAAAAAAAAAGAAAAGAGAATGAAAATATTCTGAAAATGTATTTTATTTTAGTTGAAATATTACTATATTTATTAAATGTTACAAGCCAGAATTTGTAATGTGAAAAATAAATCAGAATTGAATTGAAGACGTTTTAATCCATCATTTAAAAAGAACACTATCAACTTAATGCAAAGTTTTAACACAAACACATTTTCTAAATAATATCTTAATAACTTAGTACAATGATAATTAAAAAGCCAATTACATAATTTGGAGGAAAAAACATTGTCTTTATAATAACTAGCTTACGTTTTTTCTTATAAACACTTTCATAAACACCCAGTTATTCAAAAGGCTTATAAATCATTCAGAATGAGTTATTATTTTATTTTTTTTATCTAAAGATGCACAACATTTTCTGTGAGGGGTTGGTTTAGAATAGGTTACGGTTGGTGTAGGGTGATAGAAAATACAGTTTGTACAGTAAAAATCATTACGCCTATGGAGAGTCCATGTAAACCATAAAAACCAACATGTGTGTGTTATAGGAAGAGGGTCCATCACAAGGGGATCGTCATATTTTGGGGCTAGATTGATAACATGATTTCTTTCCTTTTCTTTTACCAATCTACTCCATGAGAGTGGCGCCTGCTGCGAGCTAGGAACCATCTGCCAGGATGGCACTTGAATGAATAAACTCTTCTCTATCACACTCAAACACTCACATCAGACTCTCTTCATCATGGTCAGATTACTATCAAACACCCCAGCTTCAGCGTTTCCCCGCGCCAGGTATTTACGTCCCCCTCAGCTTCATGCCAGACGGAGCCAAGTGGCTTATAAGTACAAGATATGATTGACCTTTTCCTGCTTGATCTCGGCTTCTCGGTGGATTTACAGACTTGGCACCCAACAACGTGAGTTACCCTTTCAACCAGGATTTAGATTCAGCTCTGTTTTAACTCTAACTAAGTTCAAAAGAAGCACCGTGTAGATCCCCAGTTTAAACTTATCCACTTATGTCTATGCTATTTTTTTTTCATTTGACTGAGCTGAGGGAATAATCAAACATGCTCATCTACTGTAAATGGAAGTGAATCACCACTTTCTCATATTGTCGTATCGTGGAGACTTCAGGTAAGACGACTAGGTTTTAATGACCATAATACAGTCACAACGTAATAGACGAGTGAACAGACAAAGACTCAGGGGAAACTCAGGACTTATAAACACATAGAACGTAATCAGGGAAAACAGCAACAGGTGAGGAGTAATCATACACAGATGGGGACTCATTAAAGATGACAGAACGAACTGGAAGGACCTATATACACAAGACATGGGGATACAGGTCTGACACATATATAATGTTGAAAGTTCTGATTCGGTGAATCTGATGATGCATTCTGGTCAGTCCTAAACGATCCTTTCATTCTCACATTTATTGCACTGAAAGGTGAAAGTGATGAAGTTTGGGTATTCATTCAAAATACATAATAGATTAAATTATTAAATACACCACTTTTATTTATCAATGCATACTACCAGCTTAAATTAATTAAATGTAGTTAGTTACTTTATCACTTTTAAACTTGTAAAAAATCTTTTTCAGCTATAAGCGTAGTGAGCTACAATTTCAAAGACAGTTCCCAAAGCTGATGGTTAAGGAGTTCAGGTTAGGGATACGATTAAACAGTGGACGACGGGACTGTTGTTACAAGACCGAAAGATGCTCTCTTGGCGCACATCCTTCTTGGCAAAAATCAGTCCAAGAAAGAAATTACAAAAACAAACGTATGTGTCCGCAGTGCAAATTCTCTATTGATTGTGTTTTGTTCATTCCTGACCTCAGCCCTGACCTCGGGCAGTTTTATGCATATTTTCAGATACTGTATAGTTGTCCAGTGTATTTCACACTCAAGCATATGGTAATGATCTAATTTCTTCTCAGCCCACATTGCTGAGGGGCGTTTGACAGTCATCACCAAGGGCCTGAAATAGCATACTGATCTACTTCCTGCACCTCTCCAGAGATTCTTCAGACATGTAGCATAATTGTGTATATTACACTAAACAATCGAAGGAGGGGGCTGGTATGGGGGCAGGGTGTGCAATAAATAAAAAGTCTGCCCACTTGCGTTCCACAGTACCATAGCAACGAACCTGTGGATTTCAGTGCCAGATGGTCACCAGGAATTTAATCGTCTGTATTTCTTACCCAATTGCATGAAGAGAACCATAACTTTTCAGGGCGGGTGGCATGGCAAGATAAAAATCACAGGTTCCTCATCGGGTCATTGGATGAACATCGGATGAATGATCAATGATCTGCAGATGCAGAGCAGAGGCGTGAGATACCTAGTGCATGCTGACGTGTTGTCAGAGCGTTTCTTTGAAGGCTGTTTGCGTGTCTTGAGCAACAGGTGCTAAACAGCCCGGACTTCATTACAGCCACCTGTCTGGTTCCACCAGCGTGGTTCTGTTGGATCCGCTCCACTGAGTTTCCTTCACCAGAGGTACTGACAACCTAAATGTGTCTTTTTGACCAGCTGTGTGCACAGCAACAACAGCATGACAGCGGTGGTGGTGGGGAACTAGCACCGGACCCACGATTGGACACTGTGTGTGTGTGTGTGTGTGTGTGTGTGTGTGTGTGTGTGTGTGTGTGTGTGTGTGTGTGTGTGTGTGTGTGTGTGTGTGTGTGTGTGTGTGTGTGTGTGTGTGTGTGTGTGTGTGTGTGTGTGTGTGTGTGTGTGTGTGTGTGTGTGTTGAGTTAGTTGCTATGGTTTCTAAAAGGCTGTGTGCAATATGTTCTTCATATGGGTGGTGTTAATGATCCAACCCCTCCTCATCTCATGAGAAAAAGTAAGGATTTTACGAGTTGGTGGTTTTGTAGGTGATTCATATGAAAACAGAGAAAAATAAGCATAAAGGTCTAACTTAAACCTCTCAGTGGAGTGTCGATTTTATACAAATGTATGAATGAGTACAAATTAGCCACTAATTGGCCAAAAACTTAAGATGGTTATGCTGAGTTGTTTTGGAATTAAACCTCTTTGTAGGTTACAAGTAAAGGGCACAAGGTTCACTGATTTAAATAATTGCCTTATTCTGATTTATTGAGAATACAGTTGGACACAAATAATAATAATAATAAAACACTTTCACCAGAATTCAGTTTCTCATTTTCAGTTCAATGAAAATATTCCTTTTTCACGGTATAACACCTGGTGATAAAGAGAAAGAGACAGTGTAATGTAGTAGCTTTAGTTTAAAAAGCTAAATAAATATATATAATGAAACAAAATAATAAAATAATAATAATAATACACCTGTTGACAAGTAAGTTATGTTTTAATTCATTATTAAAACAATTAATGTAGCCTTTTTAATGTTACTATTGTCTCTAATCATTTGGTTAAGTTTTTTTCTCTTTGTTATCTTACATTTGTGTGCATTTTTCTGATATTTTTTTCTTTACATGTATAAATCTATGTGAATCTGTGTGTGTGTGTGTGTGTGTGTGTGTGTGTGTGTGTGTGTGTGTGTGTGTGTGTGTGTGTGTGTGTGTGTGACACCACACACACATACACACGCGCACACACACACACACACACACACACACACACACACACACACACACACATGTATTTTATATATATATATATATATATATATATATATTTATAAATATATATATAGAAAAATATCAGCTATAACAGTATAATTAGGTTATCACTTTTCCAGTGTTTTGGTTCAGGTCATGGCTACTGCTGTCATTTGTAGATGTGATCAAATGCAGAAAAAAGGGAGGATTCACTCAAGCAGAAAAGCTTTGTACTGATGCACCGTGAGCCCTGTCTCAATTCAGTGCAGATAAATCTGTGTTCATACATATTCATGAATTGTGTTTGTCATTTGCATAATTTAAAAGGCAAATGTTTCTGGTTCACCCAAAATTAAGATGTAAAATCTAACATGAACAGACCGCCATTTATCATATCAGGTTTGCCTCATTTAGTTGTTTGTTTAGGTTGAGTCTTACATACAGGTAAAGAAAAAAACTTCACAGTTATTAAAAAAGACAGAGTCAAAATGTTCTTACCTGAAGCTTGAAACTCAAAACTGACAGAAAACTGTCACAGGAAATCATCAGATATTTCCACGCAGAATTTTCCATTCCAATTTCCGTCTTTCCATCCTACAAGGCGTCAGCGCAGAGGTCAAAAGAGTGTCCTGAGTGTCCGTTCAGTCTCCCATTGTCTCAGCATGTACGTTATTCTCCATGAGAGAAGTGCATCTTCCAGCTGGGCTCTTTTTTTCTGTGTGCAACCCAATGATGGTCTCTGTCTCTGACAGTCTCGTGGGTGTCAGAAAGTTTCCTCAGGTAGCAGATCTCTAGTTTTATACGTGCCGTCTCTCGCTCTCTTGGTTCATTAGCTGCTGTCTGTGAAGATGGGGTGAGAGAGCGCTCTCAGTCTCTCCGCTCCTCTGTCTGCATGCCACATGCTCTCTGCTTCTGTTACTCGCTCTCTCTTTCTCACCTCTCTCTCCCTGCTTCTTATGACTCCTTTTCTATTTTTGTGTTTCTTTTCTTCTGTCTCTCACAGGCTTGCTTTACACCTGTCTCTCACTCTTTCTTTTACCTTCTCTTTTCACTTTTTCTCTTGCTTTCTCTCTCTCTCCTCCACATTGAATTGGCTGTGGCGCACCTGTAGCTGTGATTGGTTGACAGATGAATGACTTGAGCTCCCTCTCTGTGATGTGTGTCTCAGAACAGCTGTTGACCAATCACTGATCCAGAACAGGTTTCTGCTTCTGACACGCAAAACTGCTCAATTTGAGCCCAGGACAAGGGGTCCTAAATGTGTGGCATGTCCTTCATGTCTCACTAGTAAATATGGTCAAAGGGAAAAGGCAGGCATGGCTTCTTTGACTCCAGTGTTCAGATGCACTATCTGATAACAACCAATTGCGGCCCTGCAGTGACCCTTTTTGGTCTCTTTTATTTATATCTATTTGAGCTTTTAGAACAGTAAATGCTCCTGAGCTCTTGAGGAGTATAAGCAGTAATGCAAACAAAATCGGGGGTATTTACTTTTGAGTGGATGTTTTAAGAGACATGAAAATGTATGTGTGTATGTGGGATGTTGTGTAAGAGTGTGTGATATATACGTGGATCTGGAAAACCAAATGGGTGGGTGGAAACCGTTACTTTCCAGCAAATGTATTTGTCAGGGTAATACCTGCCCAGACTCAGCCCACCACCTTGCCTTATCCTTATCTTTATCTATGTCCTTGCCAACAAAATGTCTTAGTGAAAATAGATTGCGTCCAATCTGATTCTAATTCCTGGTTCTGGTATATTATGATGTATTTACACCAGTAGCGTATGGTAATGAGACATAGCTTAAAATAGTTTTATTTTATTTTTTTATACTTCATATGTAACTACCATTCAAAATGCTGGGGTATGGAAAATTGTGAATATTTTAAAATGTGTTTTGGTTCAGGTCATGGCTACTGCTGTCATTTGTAGATGTGATCAAATGCAGAAAAAAGGGAGGATTCACTCAAGCAGAAAAGCTTTGTACTGATACACCGTGAGCCCTGTCTCAATTCAGTGCAGATAAATCTGTGCTCATACATATTCATGAATTGTGTTTGTCATTTGCATAATTTAAAAGGCAAATGTTTCTGTTTCACCCAAAATTAAGATGTAAAATCTAACATGAACAGACCGCCATTTATCATATCAGGTTTGCCTCATTTAGTTGTTTGTTTAGGTTGAGTCTTACATACAGGTAAAGAAAAAAAACTTCACAGTTATTAAAAAAGACAGAGTCAAAATGTTCTTACCTGAAGCTTGAAACTCAAAACTGACAGAAAACTGTCACAGGAAATCATCAGATATTTCCACGCAGAATTTTCCATTCCAATTTCCGTCTTTCCATCCTACAAGGTGTCAGCGCAGAGGTCAAAAGAGTGTCCTGAGTGTCCTGTCAGTCTCCCATTGTCTCAGCATGTACGTTATTCTCCATGAGAGAAGTGCATCTTCCAGCTGGGCTCTTTTTTTTCTGTGTGCAACCCAATGATGGTCTCTGTCTCTGACAGTCTCGTGGGTGTCAGAAAGTTTCCTCAGGTAGCAGATCTCTAGTTTTATACGTGCCGTCTCTCGCTCTCTTGGTTCATTAGCTGCTGTCTGTGAAGATGGGGTGAGAGAGCGCTCTCAGTCTCTCCGCTCCTCTGTCTGCATGCCACATGCTCTCTGCTTCTGTTACTCGCTCTCTCTTTCTCACCTCTCTCTCCCCTGCTTCTTATGACTCTTTTTCTATTTTTGTGTTTCTTTTCTTCTGTCTCTCACAGGCTTGCTTTACACCTGTCTCTCACTCTTTCTTTTACCTTCTCTTTTCACTTTTTCTCTTGCTTTCTCTCTCTCTCCTCCACATTGAATTGGCTGTGGCGCACCTGTAGCTGTGATTGGTTGACAGATGAATGACTTGAGCTCCCTCTCTGTGATGTGTGTCTCAGAACAGCTGTTGACCAATCACTGATCCAGAACAGGTTTCTGCTTCTGACACGCAAAACTGCTCAATTTGAGCCCAGGACAAGGGGTCCTAAATGTGTGGCATGTCCTTCATGTCTCACTAGTAAATATGGTCAAAGGGAAAAGGCAGGCATGGCTTCTTTAACTCCAGTGTTCAGATGCACTATCTGATAACAACCAATTAGGTGTTGTTTGCTTTGGTTGTGGCGGCCGGCCCTGCGGTGACCCTTTTTGGTCTCTATTTATATCTATTTGAGCTTTTAGAACAGTAAATGCTCCTGAGCTCTTGAGGAGTATAAGCAGTAATGCAAACAAAATCGGGGGTATTTACTTTTGAGTGGTGTTTTAAAAGATGAAAATGTATGTGTGTATGTGGGATGTTGTGTAAGAGTGTGTGATATATACGTGGATCTGGAAAACCAAATGGGTGGGTGGAAACCGTTACTTTCCAGCAAATGTATTTGTCAGGGTAATACCTGCCCAGACTCAGCCCACCACCTTGCCTTATCCTTATCTTTATCTATGTCCTTGCCAACAAAATGTCTTAGTGAAAATAGATTGCGTCCAATCTGATTCTAATTCCTGGTTCTGGTATATTATGATGTATTTACACCAGTAGCGTATGGTAATGAGACATAGCTTAAAATAGTTTTATTTTTTTTTACTTATACAATTTCATATGTACACTACCATTCAAAAATGCTGGGGTATGGAAAATTGTTGAATATTTTAAAATATGTTTCTTATGCTTATTAAGCCTGCATTTATTTGATAAAAATAAAACTCAATAATATTGTGAAATATTATTACCAATTAAAATAACTCTTTACTATTTGAATATATTTTAAAATGTAATTTACACCAGCGATGCAAAGCTGGATTTTAAACATTACTCCAGTCTTCAGTGTCACATGTTCCTTCAGAAATCATTCATATGCTGATTTGGTTGATTTCTTAGCATTATCCATGTTGAGAAGAAATAACAAAATACATTTTACTGTCAACTTTTATCAATTTATTGCGTTCTTGCTGAACATAAGTGTATTGATATTTTAATTAATACTTACTGATCCCAAAACATTTGAACAGTAGTGAATATTCAAGCTTGATATGATATTTACACCATTTTCGTAGATAGGATTTCCTTAGACTAACAATTGTAGCCAATACAATGTTATTAACATACTATTCATTAAAATCAAATCACAAAGTCGTATAATTTTTTAATTATAGTATATTTTTACCATTTTATACACTTCTATATTGGTAGTGTCTATATATATATTTTTTTTATATATTTTTTTTTTCAAATTTTAATTTTTTTTTTTGGGGGGGGTCACTTTCCCTTCAGACCATTAGTCGTCAAATGCTCTGTAAACATTGACGTGTCAAAATGATTGCAGCTTTCATTTAAAAGAGCTTGAGTGCTCACTGAAAAACAACTCAGATACAGATTATTTCACGTTTCAAGTTATTTCATGTATATATTTGTTTCGGACATGACTGAAATTGATGATATCTCAGTAGGTGAGCTGTTTACTCTGTAATTAGTCCATCCATTTCCAAGTGATCCATTTGGACCGATTCGTGAACCGTTTGTAAACATAAAAGGCATTGCACTGACAGAGTAATGAGCCTCCTCTCGTGACTTTTCACCGCATTTCTACGCCTCTGAATGTTCCAACGGCTGTTGCTATTGGACAGTGTTACTCCAGAAGAGCTGCTGAACTGCATATATGCACACTTGCATTTAAACTGTACTCAACTTTCTACTCAATAGTTGTTTATATTGCCTCAAATCAGCAGTTCTCATTGAACAATCGATCAGCAATTTAACAAATTACTTCCTGCTCCTTTGTCGAAACAAATTGCTGGTAGACGGAAAGACCCTGCAGGTTTTGCAGTGAGGGCCACTTTGTGTATGAGTGAATGAATATTTGTTTGATCAGTTTTGGATGCAGGAACCAGAACACGTGCTCTAAACCTCTGCAAACACAGATAAGGAAAACATGGATTGCTGAACGTTTGCTGCCTGCTGATAAAGCAAAGGAAGTCTATCAAATATGAGGTGAAGGAGACCCCAATTAAAAAAGGACATCACTTTGGCCTGTCAATCTCACCCTGGCCAAGGTCACAATTTCGGGCTGGGATCGTATACAATGCTGATTATGTTCACATAGCAGCAGAATACCGAATTCAGCAGAACACTGTAAAATGTACTACATGTATGGAGAAGTAAGAGGAAAAAATAAGAAGACTAACAAATACAAAAAAATTTTTTGTAAAAGCATCAGAATTTAGATTTTTTTATATTCAATATACAATTTTTGTATGTGTCTTTTTTATATATGTCTTTTTAAAATAGAGACCTAATTAAGGTTAGCTAAAAACACCCCGGCTTGCAAGCATTAAATATCCTTCCTGTCGGCTTTAATTGATCAGTCTATATATTAGCTTGCATGAATCTTTAGCAGAGGACACAGTGTGTGTGCTTTGTTTCTTTCTTGAGACAGTTAAACCACTGAAATAAACAACTTGTGCAAATCTTCAAACTTTAATTACCCACTAATTACACTGATTAGATAATCACTCGTCCCTGGTTAACAAATGTTAGAGAGGAGAAAAACTGAGCCCGGGCTTTAGCGGAGGAAGAAAGAGAGTTTGTTACGATCTAAGAAACACAATTACAAAACATATTCCAGTTTGTGTCGCTCCGTGATTTCATCCAGCACAGAAGCGTTAGACATGTGATGTCTGATCTTTGTCATAACATGCAGAGCTTAAACAAAACCCAGAGGTCTACAATTGTCACTGATTCTTCTGAACACTGAAACATTATACTGTACAGTAGTCTTTCTTTTATATACAACTACCAATGCAGCAATATACACAATAAAAGAAGCGAGAAAGAAAAAATAAGCTGCCCATTATATGGTGACAAATAAGTGTCCAAAATACAAAAAAGAAAAATCATAAGTGCTTTCTATAGTATTGGTTTCAGATGGTCCTGATATTTATAATAACAAATATTAACAGAAAATTATTAAACTGTACATTCCCTCTAAATGTAAAATAAAACAGGAAATTAGAATGTTTTAAATGAAATATTTGACAAACCTTTGTAATGGTAATGTAGCAATTTACTATTCAAAGTAATAATAAAATTGAATAAAAACATTCAAAATGTCATTAATGAACTTTAAGTACATGCACAGGCAGCTCTTTCTTTT
Organism: Ptychobarbus kaznakovi; assembly: GCA_027422405.1. NCBI lineage: Eukaryota > Metazoa > Chordata > Actinopteri > Cypriniformes > Cyprinidae > Ptychobarbus > Ptychobarbus kaznakovi. The sequence goes on along the minus strand of CM049795.1, from coordinate 33,145,440 downwards.
TTTGCCTTCTTTTTGTATTTTTATGCCCCGTGTTGCCTCTAAGCACTTGAAGTGACTCATTCTCATTCTCTAAAAACCTGTAAGTAGTCATCATCCCCTCTGCACACACCTCCTAACAAAGCGACTTTTATCAAACCCCTCTCATCTTTCTCTCTCTTTCCTTCCTCTTCTTTCGTAAAAAATGAATTGCGTTTTCTTCCCGTACCTCAAATGTAGCAGAGGTTTTGTCGCTGATGCCATTTCAGTACGTGTGAAGAAAAGCGAGTGTAAAGCTGCTTGTTCCTTAAGCATCCTTTCCTTTTACACCGAATGCGTCTGAAAGAGACATGTTTCTCGTAATGTTATTTTCAGGGTCACAGTTATTTGTTTCTTAATGATGTTGTGTGATGAGAAATACCTGTAATGGAGCAGAAACGTGCATATGTGTTTGTGTGTCTCTCTCCCACACTGAAGCAGTTATCCAGAGACAGATAAGCAGTGTTAAAAGACATTTGAACTTTCAGTCTGCAAATACTATCTGCACTCGTGTCTTTGTTGTTTTGTTTGTTTTGTTGGAGAGAGAACAGGAGAGACCGAGATCAAAGAGAGGAGAAACTATGAGACAAGAACAAAAAAGAGGAAAGGATGAGAAGGCGGGGAGAAAGATGTGCAGTGAATACATGAGAAGAGACAAGAAAGGGAGCAATGAAGAGAGGAGAGAAAAGGAGAAGATAACTGAGACGAGACAGAAATTAGATGAGGAAAGTAAGTAGTGGAGAGGAGAAAATAAATATATAAATAAATAAGGAAAAGAGAGAAAAGGTCATAAGAAAAGGAAAGAAAAGTAAAGGAGAGATGGGGATAGGAGAGGAGAGGAAAGACAAAACGATGAGAGGATAAATAAGGAGAGATGATGAAGGAAGCAGTGATGAGAGACAAGCAGGTGAGACAAGGAGATGAGAAGAGACAGAAGGGACAAGGAAATAGGGAGAAGAGAATACATTGAGTAGGGGAGATACGAGGAGATGAGAAGAAAGATTAGATAGCAGAAGAGACTAGAATGAGAGATAAACGAAGATGAGACAAGGAGAAGATGAGGAGGGACAAGAAGACAGAGGAGAAGAGGAGGGTTCAGTCACTTCACCTTCACTCGTGCCCATTCATTTTCCCGGTCTCTGACTCTCCTCTTTCATCTGTGCACTCATGCCGTTTCCACAGAGATCGCCTTCATGTGTCCTTCCTCTGTCCCTTTATCTCTCGCTCCCTCTTTCTTTTTTCTTCTTGTCTTTCACCTAACACTGAAAATGGCAGGGACCCATAAAAGACCAGCGAATTCATCTATTTCTCGCTCTCTCACTGTGACACATGCTCTCAGCATCCACCATAAGTGACACGCACAGCAGGCCTTAATTGGGAGACTGTGTTTTGAGTGCGCTGGGGGAGAGCGATGGTACATTTTACTCACTTAGATTACCCGCTCACTCCTTCAGTTATCTGGAAAGACAACAGTGGTCAGACGTGTGTGTGAGGTTGTGTGAGAGACAGTCAGATGGATTCTGATTGGGTTTTAAAAGGGAGTTTTATTGTGAGTGGCTTTGAGTGATGTTTATTGAAACTAAGCAAAAGGGGCTGGAATGTGACGTTCAAAGTCAAAAGGTTGTGTGTCTACGGTATAATGTGGTAGATCTTCAATTTTTTTTTATAGATTTTTGGAGGGAATTTGCATTAAAATATCAACTTTGTATTTATTTTATTGACTTATTTTTATATTTTTTAAGTTGGATTAAAGATCCACTTACTTCAAAAATCTCAGGAGCCATGACGCTTCCAGTCCTTTCTCTGATTTCTCTCACTTCATGGATGAAATCATTTTAACTAGCGCACACAACCTGTCAGACGGCAGGTAGAGGGATAGGATCTGTATGAAAAGAGAAACAGTGAGAAAAAGGCTGACAAAGATAGATAAAGAAATGCATCTGCCTTGCTTTTGCTGCCTCTCAGTCCCTATTACCATCACACAGATGTATTAATTAAACACAATCTGGTGAGGATCTATCTCAGGATGTTTAAGAGAATCAGACTGAAAGTGCACTCTGCAATGACTAAACCTCTCATCAGCAGACAAAATCAAAAGGCTAAGCTCACCTTTGCTGAGGAGCATGTTGTTTGGTGAGAGGAAAACTTGTCCACTTTCTGCTGCAACATCCGGTTCATTCCCTGGATTCATCGCTCAATCAGCTACCAATTGAAGTCATGCAAGGACATGTACACTTCCTACTAGTTTTTGACTGCTGTAACCTTCAGAAATGTTTTGTGCAACAATAATCGCTGTTCTTTATATTTGATTGCTGTGTTTTCTTCAAAATAAAGAGTTTTTTGTTGAAACACCTTGGTTATTTTTTGAAACACTGATCTACTAGCATGGTATATAGGCACAACTAAAATTCCTTTAAATTTTGAACGATGAAGAATAAATGATTAGATTATGTGTGTGCATGTGTCTTTGTGCATGTATATATATTTATATATATTCACAGGTGCATTTCAATAAATTAGAATGTTGTGGAAAAGTTCATTTATTTCAGTAATTCAAATCATTGACACCCTTCACAAGGAGGGTAAGCCACAAACATTCATTGCCAAAGAAGCTGGCTGTTCACAGAGTGCTGTATCCAAGCATGTTAACAGAAAGTTGATTGGAAGGAAAAAGTGTTGAAAAAAAGAGTGCAGAACCAACCGAGAGAACGCAACCTTATGAGGATTGTCAAGCAAAATCGATTCAAGAATCGGGTGAACTTCACAAGGAAGGACTGAGGCTGGGGTCAAGGCATCAAGAGCCACCACACACAGACGTGTCAAGGAATTTGGCAACAGTTGTCATCAGAGCCGTCTTACCTGGGCTAAGGAGAAGAAGAACTGGACTGTTGCCCAGTGGTCCAAAGTCTCTTTCAGATGAGAGCAAGTTTTGTATTTCATTTGGAAAACAAGGTCTAGAGTCTGAGTAAGGGTGGAGAAGCTCATAGCCCAAGTTTCTTGAATCCTGAAGTCAGTGTTAAGTTTCCACAGTCTGGATGATTTGGGGTGCAATGTCATCTGCTGGTGTTGGTCCACTGTGTTTTTGAAAACCAACGTCACTGCACCCGTTTACCAAGAAATTTTGGAGCACTTCATGCTTCCTTCTGCTGACCAGCTTTTTAAAGATGCTGATTTCATTTTCAGCAGCATTTAAATAACCTGGGCTTTCCATACCACTCGCAGTGCCACTAACTGTTCCACCTCCATGCCACGCCGATTGAGGCAGTAATTAAAGCAAAAGGAGCCCCTACCAAGTATTGAGTACATATACAGTAAATGAACATCATTTCCAGAAGACAACAATTCACACAAAAAAAATTTTTTTTTTTATTAGTCTTATGAAGTATTCTAATTTGTTGAGATAGTGAATTTGAGGGGTTTTTGTTAAATGTGAGCCAAAATCATCACAATTAAAATATCCAAAGACTTAAACTACTTCAGTCTGTGTTCATTGAATTTATTTAATACACGAGTTTCATAATTGAGTTGAATTACTGAAATAAATGAACTTTTCCACAACATTCTAATTTATTGAGATGCACCTGTATATATACACACAGTATAGTAAATACATGCATACTGTATGTATATACACACATATAAAGTTACATTATATTTCTCTGTTCTTCTGTTAGGATTTTCATAGTTAAGAATGGGTGTTTAAGCTTGTTTGATCTCTCTGAGATTGCGCACATGCGAACACACACACACACACACACACACACACACACACACACACACACACACACACACACAACACACACACACACACACACACACACACACACACACACACACACACATTTTCACTTATGAGAGGACCATTGAAGGATACAACAAGTTGGGAGAGGTCAAAAACACACAAAGATGTAAACACACACCTGTCTGTATGTCATCTATCACTCAATCCCCGTAGCTGAAGGACACTGCAGATAATCTGCATCTCTATTGTCCCTGTTGCTGTGTATGTGTGCGTGTTTGACCTCCCTCCGAATATTATGTTTCAATCAGTGGTCCTCGTGAAACACATGGCTCTATCTATGCTGACGTGGCCTCCCTCCTTCTTCAAGCCATCTGGAAATGGCACAGTTTCATTTTCCACATCACTCAAAAAAATAGACACCTTAGTCCCGTAATCCTGTACACGAGAGGAGATCAGCATGTGAGTGCAAGCCTGATATTCGGTTGTCATTTGCTGTCAAACACAGCACGGTTTGACTGACCTCCAAAGTTCCTTATGTGCATGGTGAGGGCGTTTGAAAGGCGGTGCGGTGAGGGGCACGTAATGGTATTTAAGTGGCATCTATTTTGGACTCCATGAGTGAATAAAAGATTCAAAACACATATGACCCTTCTGTACACACCCACTCGGTCACACATGCACACACACATACACACACTCTCCATTCCAATTTTTTTCCCATTTTCTCCCCCGTTTCCAGGTGCAAGCAAAGCAGATTAATCCAGACTTCAAGGCTGGTGCTCTGAGATAAACGTGGTATGGAGACCATGTGATGGATACTGATTACCGACGACCGTGTCATTGCACACACACACACACACCTACACAATCTCAAGAAGCAAACAATATTTACATTATCATTTTTATTAACACTATTTATGAAGTCGTGTTATCAAAATTTAAACACTGCTTAAAAAATAATGACAATAACTGTTATTTGGATCTTCTTATTAAAAGTCATCTTTTTTGGACCATCGGATCACAGCAATGTGGAAGCAACGCCGGTTCTCATGCAAAACAAAACAAAAATGCTCTAATTCAATATGCTGCAGCAAAACCCAGCAGAGCTAAAGGATAAAACCTTGTTGCCATTTTCATAGAAGGATACTGACCTAATGCGGGCCAGAGGCACAATCTATGCTCAAATGTCTGCTTCCTGTTGAGCTTAGCAGCAGTATATATATATATATATATATATATGTTATTACCATTATTTTTAATTATTATTTTATTTATTTATTTTATTTATGTGAATATACTTTAATAAAAGTAGCTAGCTGCACTATGCACTAAGCTGCAGTAAAACTCAACTCTGAAAATTCTAATACATATTTTTTACTACAGTATGCCTATTTATTGAACTTCAGTGCTACATACAACAGACATGAGTAATAGCTCAAAATGTGTGGCTTGTTGAGGAGAGATGGACTATTATTTTCACCTTTCAACCTGAGATTTTCAGTTCGTTCCTGTGCTCTTGGTTACCGGCATTAAAATTGCACCAGACTGAACAGCTCTTAACTGTATTTTCTTGATTTGACCGATTCTCTTGAGCTTTATGCCTTTCACGCTTCTTGTTCTGCACGGCTCTTGTGAGGAGCTATTTTGAGAAATCAATGATAATCTACTGTGAAAATGATTTCTTATGGGAGTTATCAATGCTTTATCTAAGCTCTCTCACATTTCGTTCCCTGAGCAAAAACCTCTTAGAGGTGCACAAATTGGATAGTACGATTTTAACAGTCCTTCACAAGAAGAAAAGCTGAATGCGGACTGCAGATATGTTAAGGAATATTCTGGGTTCAGTATTTGGGGCATAATATTGATTTCCACAAAATACATTTCTACTTGTCCTTTTCTACTTGAGTAAATTTGGGTTATAGTGAAGCACTTACAATAGAAGGGAATGGAGCCAGTCCCCCCCAAAAAAGCTAAAATAGCATCAGCCCAAGAAATAGACAATATATTTGTTAACCTGATCTTGAAAATCACTTACTAAGCTTTGCAAAAAGTTATAACCAATTTTACAACAGCTGTTCTATGATAATGTGATGCCTAAAGCCCTAAAATGTCTGTAAAATGAAGAGAACAAATGGACAATGAACAATGAAAGAATAACAAATGTACACATATAATGCACCAGCTTTACAGAATAATTATTATAAAAGTATAAACTTCTTATTTCTGCATTTCGACTCGCCAGTGGATCCTCTGCAGTGAATGGGTGCCATCAGAATGAGATTTCAAACAGCTGATAAAAACATCACAGTAATCCACATGACTCCAGTCCATTAATGTCTTGTGAAGTGAAAAGCTGTGTTTGTAAGAAACAAATCAATCATTAAAGCATTTTAGCTTCAAACTGTTGCTTCTGGCCAAAATATGAGTCCATAATCCATAATAATACTTTCAAGTCCATTCCATGCTGTCCTCTTACATCAAAATCCACTGACATATTTGTTTAGACTGTCTTGGACTGATTTTGTTTGTTAACAGTGTTTGATCTGTGCATATTCCGTTCCTGCCAAGATGACTTTTCACTGGAGAAAGAAACATTATGGATAGAGGACTTGCATTTTAACCAGAAGCAATGGTTTGAAGTGAAATACTTAATCTTAATGATGGATTTGTTTCTTACAAACACATAGCTTTTTGCTTCACACTACTCTAATTGATGGACTGGAGTCATGTGGATTATGTGGATTATTGTATTGTTTTTATCAGCTGTTCAGATTCTCATTCTGATGGCAACCATTCACTGCAGAGGATCCATTGGTGAGCAAGGGATGTAATGCTAAATTGCACCAAATCTGTTCTGATGAAGAAACAAACTCATTCTACATCTTGGATAGCCAAGCTTGAGAGTTTCAGCAAATTTTCATTATGTGGTGAATTAAATCTTAAGGCAAGCACACTACCAGACAACTGGTCTGCAACATAAGCAAAAAGCCATTTGTACCTTCCTTCTCCGGCAATGCTGACTGCATGTTTGTCTACTAAAGGAGTGTTACGTCTTCATGGAAGCTTTTATCTTTTGCAATGCTGTCAGGCTCTGCATGCAGAGCATGTGTTGGCTGCAGTCGCAGAGAGAGCAGTGAGAAAGGTGAAGCATTAAGGAGCTCAGCTCCTCTGGATTTTGCAGGCAGACCTCACAGCATACTGAAAAGTGCTTAAGCATTTTAAGTGGCCCCAGCGTGCCAATATTTCACTCAGGCAGAATAACTGTCTTAATGCTTAATATCCAGCCATCCATTGAGCACGTTTCCGGTGTTTAAACGTCTCTTTTGCTACAATTTTGCACTCTGGAGAGAGGGCGAGAGGTTGGGAGGCCAAAAAATGGCGGTAGACAAAAACCTTTCAGGCACTTCATTACATACAACATTGAACCCAATCAGGGTATTAAGTTGCTTTGTGGATCTTTATTTCACACTGCAAGATAAAAATAGCACTAAATGAGCCAGAGAATGAGAGCGCCCATGAGCCAGTACTAACATCAAGATGGAAATGGCTGTCTGCGCTTTTGCTGTTGACTTGGTGAATGGGACATGTCTGATCTTGACAGACTGTTGTATTAGAGAAGGAATAGGTACATCAAATGTCCACATGACATAAGGCAGCGATTGAAAAAGGGGTCTCTCTGTTCACACTGACAGTGATGGAACTGAGTCACTGAGATGTTTCTTTCTTGTAGGCATGCAGCATCTAACTGTATAAGGTGGCTGATTTTTTGATGACTGTCTGCATTACCACTGGTAGTCGCCACACAAGTTACTGTTCATTGGCATAATTATTAACTATATTGTATCATTAACTGTTTCTATCACTTGTGTTGCTAGAAACTACCAGAAATATCTCAACCTGTAAGTCGCAAATAGGAGTGAGATTTTTAAAGGGGTCATATGATGTTGCTTAAAAAAAACATTATTTTGTGTATTTGGTGTAATGCAATGTGTTTATGTGGTTTAAATGTAAAAAAAACACATTATTTCCACATACTGTACATTATTGTTGCTCCTCTCTGCCCCGCCTTTCTGAAACGAGTACATTTTTTACAAACTCATCGTTCTGAGAAGCGAGGTGTGCTCTGATTGGCCAGCTATCCAGTGCGTTGTGATTGGCCGAATACCTCAAGCGTGAGACGGAAATGTTACGCCCCTTACCGTATTGTGATGCCGTGTCCCGGAGCGACGACACAAAAACAATAAAACCCATTATAAACGAGGCATTTGTTGCAGTCAGTGGGGACATAATTACTGATTATAATGACTTATACTGTCTTTTTAAACATTACCATGTCTGCATTTGTGATCAGAGAAACAACAAACAACAAGCGTTATTCTACACAGCTCAAAACTCGTGTTTGAATCGTCAGTAGCAGAAATGTACTTACAGGCGTTGAGTCAGAAGCGTCAGACTGTCCTTGCAAAGTTGGAAGCTGCCCCACTTTATAGAAACAGCCTTTGTGCACGCCAGCATTGTTGGCTACTCTTCCAGATTCAGGAAATAGTCCTCCGTAAATTGCGCTGCACACTCACTCTAATATTTGGGTTGTACTGTTCTGAAACAGTGTTGTAAATACAACTTAACTACTGATTTCTAGTTGTGTATTCTTTTGGAAGCCCAAACAAAGTACATTTGGGCGGTGTTAAGAAAATCTCCCCACATCGGGACGCAGACATGTGTGTGTTTAAATGAGCTGTTTTAGGGGGGCGTGGCAGAGTCTTAATTTTGATAAAGAAAATCTCTTTCAAAAATCAAGGCTGCATTTACTTGATCAAAAATATATTCATATATTTCATATATTTTAAAATGTAATTTATTCCTGTGATGGCAAAGCTGGATTCTTCCGTAATTGAACTGCAATTAAAAAGGCATTCTCAGTTCTTCTCTGAAAGAGATTTGTTTAGACTGGATGTGTATGAAAAATCATTATCGAACACATTGCACAAATTGTAGATGTTTCACTTTAAGTTTGAAGAGCTTGTCATGATCTCATTGCTTAAAATTTTACATCACTTGAAGAAAAGAAGAAGTAAAAAATCCCCAGGCTGCGCTCGCTAATATACAAGAGATTTCATCAAATAGCAGCAGTAGAAACATAGTTGTATGGGGAAAGAAAAGAACTGTTGGAGCCCCGGAGGACATGACAAGTGCTCTTGTACCATCCCATTCTGGGCTGGACGGTGACCCGTACAGATACAAAATCTGACTGAGAAACAGAAATATACAGCGAGAGAGACGAACAGAGGCTCATGCGACCTGTGTTTCATCAGGTTTGGCTGAAGATAGGATTACATTTCTTTTTCATATAGTTCTTTTTTACTTTTTTGACTATGAACTATGGAACAGAAAGAGAGAAGGTAGGAAATGAAAGGGATAAATAAGGCGAATGAGATCTAGAGATGAGGTGAGCCAGATTTGAACTTGTGTTATTAAGGCTGGAGAAGTTTGATTCATTTATGTGAATAATTTCTTACAGGAAATCTGTTTCAAAATATCATACAAGTCCATTAATGACATTCTTATGCTTTAAAATGCAAAAATAAAAGTCAAGTAAATAATCTCTATTGCTATATCTGTGCATATATCGTTCTTGGCATCAACACTTTACACTGTACATGCAAATTTGAATTCAATATAAGTATAAAAGCAAAACATTTTTGAGATATAATTTAGCCTTTTCTTGTCCAGTCTTTTTAATTCTGTTGATCTTGAGTTGATGATGAGACCAGCGTCACAGTGTAGATGAAACAGCTGTTCTCTCTGGCACACAGGAATAGATGTTCCCGCCTCGTGCTGTCTTTGTTTCTGACAAAACTTCAGATGGGAGAGTTAAAAATAGGCCTGCTAATGACGTCTTCTATGCAAAGCCGAATGAAATCATACCGTGTGATTTAGCGACAACCGGGCCTACATGCACCACCTGGTAGTTAGAAACTGAAGTTTTACACATTAATATCACCTTTTTAATGCTGATCACAGTGACACTGAGCCTTTTGTGGTTTCTCCTGAAAATGGTGTTATCTCTACTACTGTGAGACATTTAAAAACACATAGGTAAGATTTTTTTTTATTTATGTCTTTGAAAACAAGCCTCTTAGGCTCAGCAAAGCTGGTGCATTTAATAAAAAATACAGTAAAATCTGACATTTTATTTAATTTCTTTTCTTTAACATAAAATTAAATGTATGCCTGTAAATATAAAGCTACATTTTCAGTGAAATTTCCATTACTCCAGTCTTCAGTGTCACATGATCCTTCAAAAATTATTCTAATATTTAAATGCAGTCTTGGTGAGCATAAGATTCTTCTTTTAAAAACAATGTAAAATCGTAATAATGCCATCCTTTTGTCAGCCAGTGTACATACACAAATACTTTATTCATATTATATTAAAAAAAATTAACAAGCCGTTATTTAAATGACCAAATATACTGTTTAAATGGTACATAAAGCTGCAATTTATGAGCAAAAAACCTGAACAACAATAGGCTGCAGACGGTTTGAAAGTCACTTGCTGTCATATGTGGCATCGCTCACATCAGCTGTCAGCCCTTCACCACTCATTTGACATAGCCTAGTCATCCAAAGAGTGAGGAATTCAGCGAGTCTGAGCTCATCTCTCACCTGCATATATGTCGCAAGATATCTGCAGGGAATTGATAGCCTTGATCTCCAACCACAGTCACTTCCATGTAGTGCATGAGCACCAACATGACTTTTAGTTATACGATCCTCTGTGTACACTGCTAAAAGGTTCATATGCTGCCAAATGTCATTCATAGACAGCCATCAGAACTAATGTCCTTTATAATGTCTTGAATTGGCTCGTGCATTTAATTGGCATTTAGAATTCAAATTCGCTTATGCTTTCTTCTGATTCTAGCCTCAGATTAAATTACACTTAAGCTGGCTTGATAGTTCCCCCCCCCCCAAAATTCAAAATTCCCTTAAAGACACGTAAATGCTTTTTTTTTTTGTTTTAGTTGATTTGCGCTTGTTACTACGAGGGTCAATTTATCACTATAATATATAACTGATTTAATGCAATAATAACGTTTTACATGCAATAACATTTTATTCAGTGTTCACCGGTATTTGGTGCTTGCTGTGTTCATTATGCACCTTGTCTTCCAATATCAATGCAAAACAGACATTTCAGAGGATGATTTGCACCTGAAGATTCATTGTTTCTCAGCATATTGTATTCTGAATACATCTTGTGTGTGAAAGCAAAGCATTTCCCAGAATGCTTAGTGCTTTTGGTTTACTCCAGGTTTGGAAACAAAAACCTAGCTCAAGGGGCATTTTGAATCACAACCCTCTAAAGATGTAACAATGAGACGGACAGCAGTAAATGATGTTGGCATCCATCACAAAGACACTTCAGAATTCATATCTGCCCTTTCATGCTACACCTGGCAGGATAAATAAAGAGGTTAACAACATTTCAAGTTGTTTTCTGATTTGACATCTGGCCAATAGTGTGTGACTATCTATGTTTTTACCTGCAACCTACAGATATGATGAAATCAACTGTGACAGTTTAAAACAGCATTTTAAAACAGCTGTAGATGAAACATAATTTGCAGACAGCTTTAAAACTGCCCTTTATTTTTATTGAGCGGCAGATTAAATGAATTGAAAGTATTGATGGATGCATTAAATTGTCTTTCGGGATGTGTGAGAGGGCACTTGTGCTATCTGAAACGACATGCAGTCCCCTGACGAAGATAATTAGTTAATGAGGTTCATCAGGGTCTTCATACGGTCTAATGATACTCAGTGTGAGAGTAATGAAATAATGTGTGTGATTGAAACCACATCATATTACATATTGGGGTAACTAATTATTATCCTCCCAAAAATGTATTGCCACTATTTGTGAAGCAAAGTCATCACTATTACCATGTAATTAAAATCAACATATACTGAACAAAATTATAAACGCAACACTTTTTATTTTTGCCCCCATTTTTCATGAGCTGAACTCAAAGATCTAAGACTTTTTCTATGTACACAAAAAGCCTATTTCTCTCAAATATTGTTCACAAATCTGTCTAAATCTGTGTTAGTGAGCACTTCTCCTTTACCGAGATAAACCATCGACCTCACAGGTGTGGCATACTGATTAGACAGCATGATTATTGCACATGTGTGCCGTAGGCTGGCCACAGTAAAAGGCCACTCTAAAATGTGCAGTTTTACTGTATTGGGGTTGGGGTGTCCAAAAGCCAGTCAGTATCTGGTGTGACAACCATTTGCCTCACACAGTGCAACAATCTCCTTTAGATATCAGGTTGTTGATGTGGCCTGTGGAATGTTGGTCCACTCCTCTTCAATGGCTGTGCGAAGTTGCTGGATATTGGCAGGAACTGGAACACTCTGTCGTATACACCGATCCAGAGCATCCCAAACATGCTCAATGGGTGACATATCCGGTGAGTATGCTGGCCATGCAAGAACTGGGATGTTTTCAGCCTTCAAGAATTGTGTACAGATCCTTGCAACATGGGGCCGTACATTATCATGCTGCAACATGAGGTGATGGTCGTGGATGAATGGCACAACAATGGGCCTCAGGATCTGGTCACGGTGTCTCTGTGCATTCAAAATGCCATCAATAAAATGCACCTGTGTTTGTTGTCCATAACATACGCCTGCTCATACCATAACCCCACCGCCATCATGGGCCACTCGATCCACAAAGTTGACATCAGCAAACCGCTCACCCACACGACGCCATACACGCTGTCTGCCATCTGCCATGTACAGTGAAAACCGGGATTCATCCGTGAAGAGAACACTCAAGTCGGTTACGACGACGAACTGCAGTCAGGTCGAGACCCCGATGAGGACGACGAGCATGCAGATGAGCTTCCCTGAGACGGTTTCTGACAGTTTGTGCAGAAATTCTTTGGTTATGCAAACCAATTGTTGCAGCAGCTGTCCGGGTGGCTGGTCTCAGACGATCTTGGAGGTGAAGATGCTGGATGTGGAGGTCCTGGGCTGGTGTGGTTACATGTGGTCTGTCGGTTGTGAGGACGGTTGGATGTACTGCCAAATTCTCTGAAACGCCTTTGGAGATGGCTTATGGTAGAGAAATGAACATTCAATTCACGGGCAACAGCTCTGGTGGACATTTCTGCAGTCAGCATGCCAATTGCATGCTCCCTCAAAACTTGCGACATCTGTGGCATTGTGCTGTGTGATAAAACTGCACATTTTAGAGTGGCCTTTTATTGTGGCCAGCCTAAGACACATGTGCAATAATCATGCTGTCTAATCAGCATCTTGATATGCCACACCTGTGAGGTGGATGGATTATCTCGGTAAAGGAGAAGTGCTCACTAACACAGATTTAGACAGATTTGTGAACAATATTCGAGAGAAATAGGCTTTTTGTGTACAAAGAAAAAGTCTTAGATCTTTGAGTCCAGCTCATGAAAAATGGGTGCAAAAATAAAAGTGTTGCGTTTATAATATTTTTCAGTTTCAATTTTAAATTTTCAGTTTTCATTTCAACTTAAGTTTAAGCTTTAGTACCCTATTTATTTGTGCATAGATCTATTTAGGTTTATTTATAATATATATTTTAGCTATTTATATTTCAGTGTTTATTTTAGTAATATTAGTACTTAAAACTAGCCAAGGCAACATTTCAGATTTTTTTTTTAAGTTTAAGGTTTTATCTAATTTCTATATTTATTATTTTCAGCTTTATTTTAATTAACTACAATAATTTTTAATAGTTTTAATTTTAGGGCACATTTACATAACAACACTGTACAAATGGAAACGTTTTACTTTTAATTTTTGAATTTTTATGTGTACAGACAACAACTTTGTCCACAAAAAGGACTAAAAACACTACGCACCTACACATACATATGGGCCGAACACGTAAAACACATGCACATGTGTAAACGGTTTCACAAATTCACTTAATTTTAGTTTATATGGAGATAATTGTATTGTTTTCTAAAACTTCCACTTTGAAACCTGTTTTCAAAAGTTTGTGTTTTCAATTAACAATAACAATGCTGATAAAAAACATATCCAGATGTCTTCATACAATATGTAATTATAAGCTTGAATAACCAATTATTTAATACAATCTAAGTTGGTTGCTAGCTGTATGCTAACTCTTGATTAGCATCAGATTAGCCAACCTTAAAATCTGCAATGTTTCTTAAAACATACTGTACAAACAATCGATCAGTATTCACATTAAGTGTGTCTATTACATGAAGTGCAATATGAAACCAAACAAAAATGTGACCCAATAATGTCAAAGAAAAAACTCAATGTCATAGCATAGGCGCTAACTACTAATTAGCTTAGGCTTATTTTCTATTTATACCGTGCATTCATTTAAGAATAGTATGGTAGCATATTTTTATTTAATGCCATGCCAGCATCTTATGCTATTTTCATGGCAAAAACAATAAAAAAAATACTATAAAAACCAGCAAACAAACAAACCAAGCTATATTATACAAGATGTTTTACATTGAATTCATTTAAGAAAATAAACATTTAAAAAGGATGCTACAGTGCATCTGCTATTCTACCCAATTCGTTTCACTCAAACATAATTCAATGCTAGTTACAATAAAATGAAAATTGTGCAAAACTCACTTTCACAAAACTCACTCAAACTCTATTAATGATTCCTGTGCAGGTATTTATGAGCAAGTACTCCTAAGCAGACTTCTGAGCTAAACTGAACAGCCTGCTAGGATCCCCAAAGCAAACTCGTCTCATGATGAAAACGATTTCTGATTAAACTGCTGCTCTGAGGCTCAGGTAAACATCATTAAAAAGGTTTGGTGGATAAAAGACCTAAAATGGAAGACATATTTTTTTACTAGAAGTGTTTTGAAAGAAATGCACAAGGAGGGGTTGCTCTGATGCGGAACGAAAAAATGCCAAAACAGCAGGCTAACTCATAAAACCTTTAATGAAGGCACTAACGGTCTTCACGAGCGTCGAGATAAAAGTTTTCAGCTGAAATTTTTATAATGTCTGTAGGGTGTTCAAGCTATGTCAGGTTTTGTTTATTGCACTTCTGAGCCTTTCAGGAAAGAGGATGTTGGTTCTGCAGGAAGCATAATAATGTGCAATGTTCATCTAGTGTTTACTTTGAATACCATTTTGAGACATGTACTACAAATGACTTCCAAAAGCTGAGGTGAAAAAGAGCATTTTGTTATCATTTACTATCCTTGCATCATCTTTCCTCCTTGTTTTACAGAAAAATGCATGCCATGCAAGTTTGGATCGATAAAAGGGCGAGTAAATAATAATATAATTGTAATTTTTGCACGGACAGTTTTTTTAACCACTTCTTTTGAAGCAAACATTTTATAGAAAGAAGTCAAAACATATTTTATAACAAGATTACATTTGATATAAGTAAATTCCAGGTTCAATACATGTTTGGCTCAGTCAGGGACACTTGAGTGTTGTGCCTATTAATCTGGGTTACAATGCAAGTGAATGGGTTCACTTCGTTACTGTTATCTTTGATTTGACCATTTTGCTACCACATTGTGCTACAATAAACTCTAAATGGGTCGCTTACTGTAAACCCTAAAGTGACCATAAAAATGTACAGCTCAAATAATGCACAAGCTTTAACATAAAACAAATATACTTTTAAAAAATGATACGCTTCACATGTCTGCTACAAAAATTGACCACATTTATTTTGACCTCACCGTAACTGACTGTGGTTTTTTTTAAAAAAATTGTTGTTGTTTTTTTTTTTTGGGGGGGGGGGGGGGGGTGATCAGCGTTATACTACAAATTCCTCTGATTGAGTTAAACTTGTATCGACTACACTTTAAGCCAGTCTACAAGCTGTTCCAGGAAAGTAGAATGGACAACACAAAGATTTACCGCTTTAATAAAAGATAAAAGCTTACATACAAACGTTAAGACAATAAGTCTGTGAGTCATTTCTAAGAAGCATTCAATGGTAATCGCATTATTATCCTTCACATCTGTTCCGAACAGCCTCTTCCAGCCCTTTAACTTCATTCAGCCTGGAAGCCTGAGAGCTCTTCGTGGTGAAGATGATTCGAGAAGATGATGAGAACGCTCGGCGGGACGTTTCTCTCTCTCTCTCTAACAGCCCTCCTGAAGATCACAGAGCAGTCATAAACACTCGAACAAAAGCATCTCAATCCTCCACTTTGATCTTGGAAATGCCACAGTCAGACTGAAATTGAAACACACCAGCGATGACTGCAAAGCAAGCAAATTGACTTCTTTGATATTATCGACATGAGCGGTGCGGCTGGAGAGTTGATTCCAGAATGGAGGAAAACATGCATTGATTTATGGATTTCCAAGCACTCTAAGAAAAAGACAGGTTTTTAGAGAATGGCTTTTAAGGCATGTCTGAAAACATGGCATTCGAGACCTGCTCAGCATGACATTGTATCACTGCTTTAGAGTGTCAGACTTATATTACGATGGCGAATCTGAGTCTCTAAAACATTAATAATTTTCATATAATATATAATAATGTGTATCTACAACCGTTTATTCAAAGTGTATAATATTAATATCAAGAATTTGTCAAGATATTTATGATTGTCAAACTATGCATACATACATACTTCTATGATACATAAATACTCAAAAATTTAAGTGCTATACATTACCGTGCTGTTTGAGAGTAACAAATTGCCCAAAATTGTACGTGTTTATGTGCGAATAGTTGCAAATTCTTCAGATCAGGCTGCTATAACATTGCCAAACATATATACTGCATCCCTGCAGCTCTGGCTGCCCTTTACTTGCTTTCCAAACAGCACATTTATACTGATGCAGCACCTGTGATGTGAGAAATAGAGAGCCTCTAATGGAAAGATTTAGACGACTGTGGACAGGAAATGTACTTATCCCTTTCAGGACACCCAGCCAAGACTATCAGCAGCACTGGGGGGAAAGTAGAGGAGCAGGTGGCTCTGGCAACACAGAAAGCAGCTCCAGTCATGCTTGAGAAACACACACAGAGCGAGGACACAAAATGTCATCTGCGAACACACACATTCACGCATGGAGACAAGCCATAAAGTGCGCGGGCAAGATGAACATTCAGTCCAAAACAGGTTGCCACTTTAGTCGTCATTAAGTGGGAACATCTGGCACTGAACTCCAGCCTCACTAAAAGAAAAAAGAAAGAAAACACACCCACACACAGCAGGTTTAACCGCCCTCAGCAATAGGCTGTAAAAAACATTCACGTTTAATAGCATGACCCTCATAAAGACCATCCTCTAATGGTTGACCATGACTCTTATCTTCCCATATCATCATATTAATGTGATTATTTGTGTACCATGACCAGAAGAGGACATTACATGATTCTGGACTTTCTTATCTGAATTTTAGATATATATTTAAAGGAAAATGACAGGTTCAGTTCAGTTAAGCTCACTCAACAGCATTAATATACGGAATCCAGTTTCCCTAAAAAAAGATATTCTTTTAACTCAGAATTCAGACTTTTTATTTGCATTTCCGAGTTTGTATCTCACAATCCTGACCTTTTTTCAACATAATTCTACATTTATATTTTATCATTCTGAATTTTTCTTCGAACTCTGAGTTTACTTCTCACAATTTATTTATTTTTGTTTCAGAAAATGCAGAATAATAAACTATAAACTCAGAATTGTGAGGAAAAAGCTTTGAATTTTGAGATGAAATGCCGCAATTGCCTTTTTTATCCTGAGTTTTAACGGGTTTTCATTTTAATATAAATAATGAGTCAAAATATGTTTATATTTATATAAATAAATTAGTACTGTCAAACGATTAATCGCATCCAAAATAAAGTTTTTGTTTACATAATATATGAGTGTGTACTGTGTTTATTTATTATGTATATACAAACACAAACACATGCATGTATATATTTAAAAAAAATATATTATGTTTATGCATTAAATATATTTATATATAATATAAATGTATATACGTGTAAATATTTTCAAAACATATAATGTATGTGTGTGTATTTATATATACATAATAAATAAACTAAGTACACATGCATATATTATGTAAACGAAAACTTTTATTTTGGATGCGATTAATCGCGATTAATCGTTTGACAGCATTAAAATAAAGACATAAAATGTACCACGGAAACCAATGGGGCCAATTTCTGGAGGATATAAAATGCATGAATGTGAAATGTATAATTTTATAAAAGCATTTACATTCATTTGTCTATTAAAACGTCTGAATTTGTTATCATCAATTTTAGGTCAGTCGCTTGAGTTTTATGTGTTTAATGATGTGATGGCAGATGAATATAACATTACACAGAAAGGTTACCAAGTGCTCTTTTTCATGTCAGCATGCATATTATTTCAACAATGAGATTTGCCACATTCACTTCCATTCTTAGTGCCTCGTGTTACAATAGAGGGACACATCAAAATAATTGTTGTGATAATCAGCATTATGTCACAAGTGCTGTTTATTAAGCATAACTTGTACTGAACCTGAAATATTCCTTTATCTCAAAAAGACCATTCGGATGTAGGGATGGGATAAATCTTGAAATACCAGTATACTGGCAAAAGGATCGATCCTCACATAGCAACTATTTCTATGTGTGCTCATCTTAACACTCAGAAACTCAGCAGTCGACAGCAATCCCAGCATGCATTCAAATAGAGAAAACACTGCTGGCCACAGGTCAATACAAAGAAAAACTATCTAGTTGAGATATTTCACTCCACTAAATATAAGTGAAGCTGGATGTGAGATATAGGCTTTTGTGCTGTTTGATAGAGGCTTACTTTTTCCTTTGGGTTTTAGCTTATTTGCCACTTAAGAAACCATCTGATGACGTGAAAAATGGAAAGAAAAATACATACACTGTGGTTCAAATGTTTTGGTTATAGATTTGTATTGGTTTTGAAATAAGTCTCTTATGCTCACCAAGGCTATATTTATTTGATTAAAACAAATACAGTAAAAACAGTAATATAATAAAATATAAGTAATTATACTTATTATACAAGTAATATAATTACTACAATTGAAACAAAAACTGTTGACTATTTAATATGTTTTAATATTGATTAATAGTATTTATTAATGTGATGGCAAAGCTGAATTTTCAGCATCGTTCCTCCAGTCTTCAGTGTCACATGATCCTTCAGAAAACAGATGTGCTACTTATTATTTCTGTGGAAACATGACACTTTTATTTTTCAGGACTATATTTAAAATATATTGCATTGCTTGCAGCAATATACACGTCTTTGTCACTTTTGATCAGTTAAATGCTTCCTTGATAAATAATAATAATAAAACCAAAAAATAGAATAGTATTTATAAAATTATCAGTTAACCACAACGCCAAATGAGGGAGGTCAAAACAGATTTTTTCTTAATGTGACAATATCAGCAAGGTGAGATACTAATAATAATAATAATAATTAACTTTAACTTTAAAAATAAGGGTGATGCTTAAGGAAAGTGACAGTAAAAAAGCAGACAGACAGACAGTGTCAACACTGTCAAGTTTTGACAAATAATTGAGGAAAAAACTCAAATATTCAAATTAGGTCTTGAAAAAGTCAGTTTATATTTTAAATGACAACCCACATAAATAACATGAGATTTTGATATCTTTAAACCTGTGAGGGACAGCCTTGAAGTCTTTACAATGGCACGCACTTAAGATACTAAAGATCTATTGCATTATTTTCACAACTCGCACCTCTCAAAACTCTCTATTTTTTTTAGCAAAGACTTTGCATAAGTTTAACAATCAGTTTATTGTTAGACAACTCCAATCCATTGAATTACTTCTATCCCTCGCAGCCTTCATTCCTATCAAACATTAAATATGGTGCTACACTGACTAAAACCATATCAGCAACATCGGCATTGATAATATTCTTGGTATATGATTGAATAAAAAATAAGTGGCGTCTCCCATCCCATTGTGATGCCGGCACAAGACTAATGCAGTTAAAGATTCAGGTTTCCGCACTTTGCAGTTCTCTTTGCTTTCTTTTATTTAAAGCCAGTGTGGTTGCGTGTGAGCCTGACACATATCCACAGATGTTTGATGTTTACTGATCTCTGCCAACACACAGCGGGTTTGTTTAGTTTCCTTTTTCATGCAATAAGACAATCACTGCAGAATTTTTGTGTGCAACCTTCATTTGTGAATTTGTCAAACTAATGAATAAAAAACCATTTGCTGCATTCATACAAAACTGGGCTCCCATTCTACTGTTAAACAGATAGGCTTATTGGATTCTCCAACAAGGAATAGGGTGTGTTAGAGCAATAAGCCGAGCATGTGTGAAGTGAAGGAAAGGAAAATGTCGTCATCCAAAATTGGTGCGACAGCGTGACATTAAAAACGGCTTCGGTGAAGGTGATAGAGAGCGAGAGAGAGGTTAATGGAGAAATGTCACAACCTCTTCATGGATCAAAAAACTACTTCACAAACTTGCTCTGAACTTTGAAGACGTTTTATGGCTTTGTAACTGAAGCGGATGCCTTTTTGCCCTGGATACAGCCCTGTTCCCGCTAAGGCTCTGCTCTCAGAGTAGGTGGTTTTTGAGTGGGTCTCAAGTAGACACACACTGGTAAGAGCTGAAGACACGGTGACTCAGACCCTGACAAGGCCCTGGATGAGGGCATCTGGATTAGACTCGGACTGTGAAATGGAATTTTAGAGCTCAGATAGAAGGGACAGCTGTAATTTCCTGAGCTAAATCTCATCCTTCTTTCAAAAAAAAAACAAGTTCAATAACTTATATATGGTACAAGCCCTTGGGGAAAAAGTCCAATTGATTTTCTTCCAAAGCACTAAATAGCAGTAGTACATCTTAATGTTAAGAAAAGACACAAGACTGAATGTTGCAGGTTATATAGCCTTTCCAAGAATGTGTTCATATGTATTTTTTATTTATTTAATAATGTACTTAAATTTAAATACTTAAATTTTACTTAAAATATCTTGCTGTCTTATTATTTTGTTTTATTGATGTACAATATTATAATAATGTATGGGACTTACATTTTTTTAAATTGTGTTTTAGTCCAATTACTGGCACTTAAAGTTATGAATTTGATGCAGGAAAAGCATGTAATGATTAAAAGTGTTTGGATAAAATCATCTGCCAAATAAACAGTCGCAGGAACAAAGTATCAAAACCTCTGTGAATTTATTCCATAAATTTGTCCAAAATTTGATCAGCTTTCACACAAGTCATAATAACTATCTGCTTAAACATCACACAAACAATTGTACATTTTCAACACTGAAACTGAATTCATAAAATGTCACAAAAAGATGAATAAACACAGATCAAAGAAGGAAAGATCTATTTGACAGATGCTGTCGTAGCTCCGGGTTGAGAAACAAAGCTCTAAGCAGACTGCATCACAGACCAACTCAAGCAGCAGGAGGGACTTTCATTGCTTGACTTTACCTTTCAGGAACTTCATAGAGGTGTACGCAATCATCATCCCATAAACTCTGCATGTATGAAATACGATTCTAATGACTTTTCATTTAAAGAAGCTCACTGCAGTATATGCACACACATGCAGGTGGATACATGAACTATCACAGCAGCTTTAAATGGTCAGAAACTTGTCATTTTTACTATGAAACAAAACAGCCATCTATTTACTTAAAAAAGAGAGTTATTCAAAGTACTTTTCAAATAAGGTTAAGTTTACTAAGTGAAAGTACACAGATGGTCACCCTTGTGAACAAGAAGTGCACTTAACTGTATTGAATATACACTTGTTGTTAGTGTGTGTGTGTGTGTGTGTGTGTGTGTGTGTGTGTGTGTGTGTGTGTGTGTGTGTGTGTGTGTGTGTGTGTGTGTGTGTGTGTGTGTGTGTGTGTGTGTGTGTGTGTGTGTGTGTGTGTGTGTGTGTGTGTGTGTGTGTGTGTGTGTGTGTGTGTGTGTGTGTGTGTGTGTGTGTATTAACTTTGTATAATGTTATAATGTAATGTAATATAATGTAATAAATATTAATATATTTTAAAAATAGTATTGCAGATCATGTTAATTAATTAAAAGGCCACTTAAGTATACTTTTCTGACTGTTTCTTAACATGATTAAGTACACTTTAAAATGTGGACTTTGTAATCATGCTGAATTAAAAGTAGCTTTCAAATTGTCACGTTATGGACTTTTGTTTGTGTTCCTGTTCTCCTGCCTTTGTTTTTCATTGACCTACAGTGCATTCCAAACGGGATATATCGCCCTCTAAAGGGCACTTCGGAGTGAAAACAATCATGGCGCCATATTGAAGTGTCGTTCCAAACCGAAGTTCTCAAAATTAGCCACTTCAAAGGGCCCTTCGGAATGAAGGATTTCAAAGGGTACAACTGATGGACACTTCGGGCTCCCATGATCCTTTGCATGATGACGGCACCTCCGTATGACGACGCAGAAGGGCACTTTAAGAAACAGTTGTTTGGTCCCCTACACCCTTCAAAGCTCTCACTCCAGAGGGCATAGGGACGAGCCCTTCAGAATGGAACGCAGGGCTAGTTTTCCTTAGTTGCCCTGATTAGTACATTCTGTTCTCCGGTGTCTAGTTTATTAAGTCATTAGTCCCTCTCTTTCATTTGTATAATTTCTCCACCTTTAGTTCTCAGAGTTGCCGGTTATTATTTGGACATGCTTTTCTGTTTTGGTCTGCTTCTGGATTCCCTGTGTTTGTTTCTCTTGGGATTAAATATTAAAGACCGTGTATTGGATTACCTCTTTGTCATGCTCTTTGAATAAATCAGCCAGAACATTACACAAATTCAAATTAAAAATCATGGTTTAAATAAGTACACTAATTTTGATGTGTTGACTGACATTCTAAAGTATATATACAAATACATAATTATAATTTTAACTGTAGTGTGTTATTTGATATTAAAATTAATATATTTGAATTGTACTAAATTACAACATCATTGCAAATGTTTAATTATATTTTAAATACATGACATGCAAGCGTCAATAGAAATTACATTTATGTATATTTTAGTTCACCATAGATGCTTCTCAGTGCATTCAGCGCTTTAACCATATTTCAAATATAATAAATGTAATTATGAATTTACATATAAAGACTTACTTATGTCCTACTCACATGGGTCAATAAAAACTAACTGTACTTAATATAAAATACATTTTAATTAACATTCATTACATTCAGTTTACACTTAGGTATATTATTGTAAAATATATTATTTTCATAAATTCTTTATGCTAAACTGTTTTACTTTTTCACAAGGGCAAGGCATCTATCTGAATGATAATTGTTGTTATTAGTCCCATGAGAGCACCTTTCAGTTAGGAATATAATTTAATCTACTTGTTACTTGCTATTGCTATTCAGTGATGCCTCTAATAAGGGGCTAGATGACCCTCAGCGGTCCACGGGGTTTAGCAGTTAGTCCATTCATTACTAGCACAAAAAATGTCAATCATGGCAGTTTGGTCATTAACGTGCAAGAATGGTGTTTTTTTTTTTCTTTGGCCAATCAATACTGTGGCAGAATACCTTTTATGAGTGTCCAAATGGCGTTTGCACCCCACAGTGTCTATTAGTCGTCCTCCTGTGGTGGAGATATCGACAGCCATTTAAAAATCTCCTGGTGTCAGTCAATGGCTTCCCCGGCTAATCCATTTAGCAGTGACTGATGGGACCTCACGTTTCCTCATATTTCTCAGCAGCGACACAGTTTACTGGTGTCTCCATTTCAGTGTTAAAATGAAAGAGGTTAAACTGCAGTCTAGCTAAACACCCACACACATACATGCACATACACATGTGTGTGTGTGCATGTAGTGTGTGGGTGTTTGTGTGCGTGTGTGTGTGTGTGTGTGTGTGTGTGTGTGTGTGTGTGTGTGTGTGTGTGTGTGTGTGTGTGTGTGGTGTGTGTGTGTGTGTGTGTGTTGTGTGTGTGGGGTGTGTGTGTGTTGTGTGGTTTGTGTGTGTGTGTGTGTGTGTGTATATGTGTGTGTGTTATGTGGACACAGTCTGTATAATGTGTGTGTGTGTGTGTGTGTGTGTGTGTGTGTGTGGTGTGTGGATATACTATTACAACATGAAGGTGGTTTACGTGCAGATCTTACACTCACACGCATGTCCTGTAACCAACAACACAAAACATACTAAATTGTGTTTTTTTGTACATCTAAAAATGCACAAAGTCTCCTGTGAGGGCTAAGTTGTAGGTGGGTGTAGGGCAATAGCACATACAGTTTGTACAGTAAATAAAGCCATGCCTATAGAGAGGGTCCCGTAAACCACATATGTCCTGTGTGTGTGTGTGTGTGTGTGTGTGTGTGTGTGTGTGTGTGTGTGTGTGTGTGGGTGTGAGTGTGTGTGTGTGTGTGTGTGTGTGTGTGTGTGTGTGTGTGTGTGTGTGTGTGTGGTGTGTGTCTGTCTGTAAAATGCTGCGGAAAAAAAACATTGAGTTCTATGAATTTTTTAAACACCTTCATTTATATGAACCATCTGATTGAACCAATTCACTTAAATGAGCTGAAGCTACTTCAAACATTCTAGTGTCTTTCATTATTTAAACTCCTCAGGTTGTTCGGCTGTGTGCCTAATAATGTGGCTAAAAAGGTGATGCTAAAAATAACTTGCTGCTGTAAAAGCTAAACAACATCAAAACAGCTGCTGTACTACTGCTAATAATGCAGTTCACTTGTATAATGTAATAGTTTTACTAAAGTTGTTGGATTGTTTCCATGTGTTTGCTGTCTGATGCCATCTGGGGTTATTTGTGCGTGCATTCACTTTACCCTCTCCTGTCTGTTTGCCTCCCATTACTATCCTAATCCAACAACTTGTTACATCACACTGCCAGTTGGATGCAGTTCCCTCAGTCATGCTACATGTTTGATATTCCAGACTTCGTCAGCTTCCATGTTCACATCTCCCTGAAAGCAGCTCCCTCGCACCTGCTCCTGTCTCCCCCTCAGCCACGGCTGATTGCTCCTGGAGCTCCCAACCCCTGCAGATAATCATCTAATCAGGCAGCTACGGTGGGTTGTGATTGCTTTTCCAATCAGTTAACCCTCCTTCACCCTGATTCACTCACTGTTCCGAAGGTACCCAGTGCAGCTGCCATCAGCACCTCTAATTAAAACAGGAAGACCATGGCTGAGTATGAGGAGTGATAAGACTGCTGGAAAGTCTTATGATGTTGGGTAATTGTTCATTACTGTATAAAGGCATTGCATTATTTGTGATTTTTTTGTATTTATTTAATTTGAGGTCATCTACAACTTTCTTAAACATCCATTGAGCATTGCCACGACAGCTCCCTATTTATAAATATATATGGTCTTTATTTTAAATAATTATAAATTATGCAGATGCACCAGCTTTCTGTTGGTCAATGCAGTGAAACAGCATTACCAACTTGACAGGTAAAACTCCTAATTGTACAGATTCCTGTTAAATTTACTGGATTTCATCAGTGAATTTTCATCGAGCGGTGGTAATGTGGACACCCATTTTGGTGCGCAGTCACATTTGTCATTTATCTGAAAAATTTTGCAGGCAAATTCCAGTCATTTCAATAGGATTCCATACATCGCAACACTATTGACAATGATTTTGCTCTAATTTAATTAATGTGACCAATTATACTTTTGTACAGTGAAATTATGTGGAAAAGTACAGTTATATCAGTAGGTATCTGGAATTTTGAAACATTTCTCCATGCAGATTTAGTATAGGATTGAAATGTGTTGACTTTCAACATGCAAATCTGCTGCACTGGCAAATAAATCTGGCTAGTTTATAAGCGATCTCTGAGTAAACAGTGTTTCATGCTTCTCTACACAATTTATAACTAACAATGGACCTTCTTAGCTCGGAAAATTTCAACATGTGCTTCAAATAAAATGTTATTCTAAGAACTGAAGTATTTTTATATAAGACTGACAAATTAGAGAACAATGTCCTTGACCAGCGCCCTATGACCTGCATTTCATGCCAAATAAATAAACAAACAGCTGGACCTTCATCAATGTGTTGAGTTCTACTTATATAAGAACAGAATATGTAACCAGATGTAACAGTAATATTTTATACATACTCCATTTTTTTATTAATAAGGCCTATTACATGAGACTTGCCAACTTGTATATTTTCGGTCAGTAAACAATTTCAAACAAGCTGCAGCATAATCAAACATTTAGAAAAATCTTAGTGTCGTTACATAAATACAAAAATATTTATTAATAATTTATATAAATATGGTCACTTAGCCAATCAAAATCATATTGCAGAACTACCTGCTACAGACCATAGTTACATTAAAACACAATTAAATGATTAATATGTTTGAAAACTGTGTGTACTTCTAAGTTGAGGTTTGAAATTTTAGCACTGATTCGGGTGGATTCGAACCCCTGCAGACAGTCGGTCAGAACTGTATAATGACACCTAACTTGAATAATTCACACCAGACTTCAGACCATAGTTACTGGTGGTAAATTGTGGTTTTTATTGCACGCACAAAAACACGTAAGTTTGAATGTTGCAGACAAATAAATGAAATGATCGCTCGTGAAAGGGTTTGCGTTCTGCATGTCTGCTTAGCACATGCTCTACTTTTAGCACGGAACACAATGGTGACGTGCAAATGTTTATGTCACACGAAGAAGGTACAAGAAGCCTTTTGAACAACTTCAGTTGATTTTACTGTAAGTGTTTGTTATGTAAAGCATGTTATTCCTGGTTGAAGTTGAAGGTGATACATTTGATCTAGAAGCCTGTAATCAAACAACGTAGCAGTTTTCTTGACATTTGGATGGATTAACTGCTTGCGTGTGTTGAAGGATGGCGGCCAGGCCAACAACAACACGTGGCGCCCACACTTACTTGTTGGCTCCGGTCCCAGCACGTCTGTGGGTGGGATTGTAAACACCTGAGGAGGGGCAGATATCTAGCTGGGAGGAGAAGAACGTTGCTCTCTGGCAGAGCAGAGTGACAAAAGTCGCCCAACACAGCTGAGAGGTGACACCCTGACATTTCACATTTATATTCATCTGGGCTCTACAGGGATATCACACAAAAGATAGAGATTAGGAGAGAAGCCACAGGCGCAGCCCAGAGAGAGTAACAGAGTATTAAAGCAGATGAGTCAATAACGTGTGAAAAACAGATGAATGGGAGGGAAATAAATGAAGAGATGCAGGGAAAATGAAAAGGGGATTATGTATTATGGAGTTGATGGCCTGGCGATGAGCTTAAAAACATGTCAATTTTACTTTATCAAGGATTTCTAATTTGCAGTCGCTGTATGTCAGCTTTTGTCCTCTGAAGGTTACAGGAAGGTGACTTGATCCAGTATTTGTTCTATCCTTTATATATGCATGCACTTTAAAATCTGATTTGTGTATTAATCTTAGCAGTGAATGACCTGTAATAGGATTTAAGTTCATTTGACTTTTTTTTTTTTGCATTTGATTTTCAAATCAATAATAACCTCATCATAAATTCTCCTGTTATCTTGTTCAAATGTTGGATTTAACACTCCAGCAATCTCTGTGGGCATATGGCTCTCCTCTGTATCACTGTATAATGTTTGGCAGATTTCATATGTGGGAGAGACTACATCCCAAATACAGAGGAGGCTCGGTTGGCACGAACGTGCGTGTAGGGAGTGTGAAGGCATTTGGTCATTTGATTGTGAGCTGTGTGAAATCATTGCCAGGGTGGCCGACAGCCAGCTGCCTGTGAGATTCATTTCCATAAATGAACTGTAATTTGTTTCCATTTTTCACATAATTACCCCACTGATAGTCCAGGTTTAAGACAGAACAGATGGGGTACATGCAATTAAAGTCATGGGGATGAGCTTCAGTTGAGTAGACGTCATGTGATTGAGGATGAGTTGAAGATGAGAATAAAATTGAGATGAGACTGAGGATGATTTGAGACTGAAGGTGAGATCAGGTGGAGACTGAGATAAGATTAAGATGAGATGGAGAGTTGAATGACTTTCAATTGAGATGAGACTGAGATGATTTTAGACTGAGATTTAAATTGATATGAGATTAAGGATGAGACGAAATAAAGTGAAGATGAGATTAAAAAATGAGATGAGATGAGATAATATGAGATTAGATTAGATAAAATGAGATGAGACTAAATGAGAAGAGATGAGATAACATGAGATAAATTGAGATGATTAAATGAGATCAAATGAAATAAGATAATGAGATATGAGATGAGATCAAATGAGATGAGATGAGACCAGATAAAATGAGATAAGATTAGATGATGAGATCAAATGGGATTAGATTAGATGAGATAGGATGGGATGGGATGAGATAAAAAGTTTAGTTTAGTTTAGTTTAGTTTAGTTTAGTTTAGTTTAGTTTAGTTTAGTTTAGTTTAGTTTAGTTTAGTTTAGTTTAGATGGAGAGTTGAATGATGAGATAAGATTGAGGATGAGATTTGGTTTTAGATTAAGATTGAGATGAGATTTAATCAGATGGAGCTGAGCTGAGTTTAGTTGAGAAACAATTGAGATGAGATGGAGGATGAATGGAGATAAACTGTATAAACCATCATCAATGTATTTATCCGACACTTATCCACATGCTTCTCAATAGGTGTAAGTGTAGTGTAAATTGCTTTAGAATTAGAAGCATCTGCTCAATGGCAAATTACAATCCAACACACATCAATAATGACAGGGACTTGTGCACCTTGACCTTGCGTGGGTGTTGAGAGGGCTGGCTTGTTCTTCAGAAAATTAAGAAGCCTCCAATGAGTCACAGGTCAGTGGCTGTGAGCAGAGACAGGTACACTCTCATTATAACCCCTAATGATCGGCCTACATTGACTGCTCCATCAGGAAGTGAGCGATGAAGATAAGGGGAGAAGGATGGACTGATAGGGTAGAGATGACAATGATGAGGACCATCGACCAGGATTATTTTTTAAATGTGAGGAAGGACTTGGGCAACTCAAGTGATTGGCCAATAATAGTTTGTAATGAGGCAGTGATGCATCTCAATCTGAAACTAGCAACCCTTGATTACATAAAAACAACCATGGAGAAGAAATGTTGTGTGTAGGAGAGGGTGAGTGAAATAAACTTCTAGAAAGTTCTGCTTACCCGTTTTTCTTTCACTCTTGAGAGGGCCTTGAAAACATTAAAAGACTTTTCATCTGCATTTTCAGTAATGACGTGAAATTGGCCCGGCTGTGAAGTGCGACTCCAAAATTCAGTGGTTATTATGTGTGAGTAGGTGCGTGTTCGTGGCAGTCGTCCACTTTCATAGCACAGCATGAGAGCTTCACTTTCTCTTAATCCACTTTGTGGTGGCTTCACTGTGGCATGAAAAGCTGTTGTTTGTCACAGAGGAAAGTAATCCAAACCATTAAAATCTAGCAGACTACCCTTAGCTTTCCTGAAAGAAACGATTAAAAAAGAGAATGAAACTGGTACAAGAAAAGGTACATGGAAGGAAACAGAGATAATCTCTCAGCATGGTCACCAAATGTAAGTAACACACGTCTCCAACTGTACACATTAGACCAATGTTTTCTAGAATATAAAATGTACAAGATTAATCATCACCAGTTTGCGTAACACTAAACCCATTCTGTGAAGAAATTAAATGCTATCCAAAACATATTCTTGTTAGGCTTGGCAATTGCTGTTACCGGAAAAACAGTAAATTTACCCTGTAACCAGGAACATGGAAGTGTGAAAATACTAATTGGACTTGTTTCACATAAACTGTGATAAGAGTTTTCAGTGTTATGGATGTTGCCATATTAATCATTGTCCGGGTGATATTCACGGCTATGGAGTATGACCTGGACAGTTTGAGATTCAGGTCAAATCACCTTTATTTATATAGTGCTTCATAAAATACAGATTAGTTTAAAACAGCTTTACAGTAATAAACAGGACAATTACAGAAACAATGATGCAAATTTCGTCAACTATGAGACAAATTCAAATTCTGCTGTAAAGCAGCTCGGAAATGACAAGTGTCTTATTCTGCTTCCATACTTATTCAGTTCAATAACTGTGTAAAGTTAATGAATTATGAAACAAGTTTAATTCATCTATAATCAGCTCGGTGTCTTTATTCAGCCCGAGTCAGTTCACTTGCTGATTTATTATTATTATTATGTGAAATGTCAGAGGACCATCAGGTTGACTCCCAAAAACGCAGTACAGCATCCATATCATCATGTGTGTGTGTGTGTGTGTGTGTGTGTGTGTGTGTGTGCGTGTGTGTGTGTGAGCTGGTATTTATCACGTCCTGGGGACCAAAATGTCCCCACAAGGATAGTAATACCAGTAAATCTTTATCTTGTGGGGACATTTTTGGTCCCCATGTGGTCCCCATGAGGAAACAAGCTTAGAAAATCATGCAGCATAAGGTTTAAAGTTTTTGAAAATCTAAAAATGCAGAATGTCTCCTGTGAGGGCTAAAGTTGTAGTAGGTGTAGGGCAATAGGTGTAGGGCATAGCACATACAGATTGTACAGTATAAAAACCATTACGCCTATGGAATGTCCCCATAAACCATGGAAACACAACAAGAGCGTGCGTGCGAGTGTGTGTGCGAGTGTGTGTGTGTGTGTGTGTGTGTGTGTGTGTAAGCCACAGTCAGTGACAAAGCTGCCCGTTACTCTTCCAGGACCACATAAATCCTTTTGCTTTCATTAATAGCAAGCTGATAATCGTAAGCAACTTGACGTGTCACGTTCACCTTTGATTGATGAGTGGATCTGATGATGAAGACCCTCTGATTAACTCAAAGTAATCACACATAAAGGTGTCTTTCCCTTCTGAGAACTCAATATTCAGTAAATCTGCTGGCCTCTTCCCTGGTCCTCAGGGTGTGAGTGGCAGCAGAATTACTGGAATCGTTCAGAAGGTAGGAAGGGGGTGGAACTAATCGACCAGAACTCATTCTTCCACAGCGCTCTTTCTCGTAAATCTGGAGTCTGGTGACAGTTCAAAAACATTATGATGCTCTGTGATCTTGTGTCTTTAAAATAAGGGGTGAATACCTGGTTAATAGAGACTTTATACAAATTGCATTGTTGGATTAAATTTGCATTATCAATATATTATTATGTGACTGGTATATGTGACCCTGGACCACAAAACCAGTCTTATGTCGCTGTGGTATTTATAGAAATAGCCAAAAATACATTGCATGGGTCAAAATTATAGATTTTTCTTTTATGCCAAAAATCATAAGGATATTAAGTAAAGATCATGTTCCAAGAAGTTATAAAAAAAAATTATATTACTGTAAATATATCAAAACTTCATTTTTGATTATTAATATACATTGCTAAGAACTTCATCTGGACAACTTTAAAGGCGATTTTCTCAATATTTAGATGTTTTTGCACCCTCAGATTCCAGATTTTCAAATAGTTGTATCTCGGCCAAATATTGTCCGATTCTAACAAACCATACATCATTGGAAAGCTTATGTATTCAGCTTTCCAATGAATTTCCAATGAAAGATTGACACTTAAGACTGTTTTTGTGGTCCAGGGTCACACACACACACACACATATATATATATATATATATATATATATACAGGTGCATCTCAATAAATTAGAATGTCGTGGAAAAGTTCATTTATTTATTATTAAATAAATTCAATGCACACAGACTGAAGTAGTTTAAGTCTTTGGTTCTTTTAATTGTGATTATTTTGGCTCACATTTAACAAAAACCTTGTTTTTTTCTAAATACTTTTTGTATTTATATTATATTATATTATATTATATTATATTATATTATATTATATTATCTAAACCTGTAGGTCATCCGGTTGGTTATCCTTGTGTTTCTTATATTATGTGGCCCTCTTTTGGTAATCACATGCAGTTGCAGCTAGACGTTTATTTTGTCTTTTGTTCATGGTAAAACTATCTTATTTTATATCTTGTTTTTTAATACATTAATTATAATTTTATTTGTAAGATTATTGAAGTATATAAACACAGACACACAACCTTGCTTATATTAAACACTGAACACAAAAACACTATATTAAAAGCCCATCAGATTGAAAAAAGAATTTAAGTAATCAAAGATCTATAAAATTAGCAACTTGCCCATTTAACAGGTCCAAGTGTGTAACTATTTCTTTACCACCAAAACCCATCATTCACAAACAGTTGTGTTCTGTCAAGCATATATGTACTGTATATACCTCAGACTGATATTAATGTTTGTGAAATTCCTCTCTGTGACATTGGGAAACATCTTCATGTCAGATCCATCGCTGAAAACAAGTATGTGGTCATTTTTGTGGACAATGTTTCAGATATGCTTGAAAATATCTTACCTTGTGCCATTAAGCAAGGGAAACCCAAGAGTGTAGCTGAGGATGAGAGAGCTGAGAGTCCAGACAAGAATCATGCTCTTCATCAGCAGCACTGACTTACTGAACACAGTGAATGTGAATGAAGCAGATCAGAGATGATTTAACTATGTATTTGAGGATTCAATGCTCTTTAAATATGTTAGGCATTTGCATATGTGTGTGGTTCCCACAGGCAGAAGTTTGTTTTGTCCTCGAATGAGACAGGGACAAACATTTAAAAGACAGACAGAGACGATTGATGAGACCTTATCAATGTTTTTTTTTAGTATAAAGAGGGAAAATAAGTCACCACATTGGACAATAATCATGGGAAAACATCAGATTTTTATCTGAAGTGTTTTGTGTGGATATCTGGTGGATGTGTATTTTCCCAGCCTCACTAGCTGCTGCCTGTCTGTCAGGAAGCTGTTGATCCACTGACAGATGGAGGTGGGCACGGAGAGCTGAGGTAGTTTGGGCAGGAGGTGGTTTAGGATGAAAATGTTAAAGGCCGAGCTGAAGTCCACAAACAGGATCCTAAATAAGTTCCTGGTCTGTCTAGATGCTACAGAACATAATGCAGTCCCATGTTGACTGCATCGTCCACAGATGCATTGTGTTGATTACATATCTAGATTTGCTCTCAAATGCAGACAGAGCTTTTGAATCTAAGCAAAGCTCAATGGAAAGAAATGTTACAATTAAATGTGTCTTCAAAGCAATCAAATAACAAGTGTCCTTTATTCAAGTAAGCTTTATTCTCCTACACATTCATTTTTTCCAGTCCCCCATGCATCGTATGTACTGTCCCCTGTATTATCATCCCTAGTCTGCATCCTGTGGCCCAGATTTTGCATGGCACAGGTAGCTTAAGAACATCCTGGCCCTTTTACCTTTCGAAATACAGATGAATATAAGCTTACATTTGGATGCCATGGTTTTTGCTAGAAGAAATTGGGCTACTCATGATCCCATTTATGAACACTCAAAAATCATATTTGAATGTTAATTATAAATTCTCAGTTGATTAACTCGTTCATTTGATCTAGAATGAAAGAAAGGATGCACTCAGACTTTAATTTAGTATGTTGAATTCTTTGATTGCATGTTGTTTCAATGACAAGCTGCTGTCTCCATTTATCAAAGAGAGAAACATAAAGACAGAGACTACACAGGATCCATAGAGATTTATTTGAAATAAACAGCAGCATATTATTGGACTAATAAGCGATTCCAATGGAGAGAATTAGAAAAAAAACATATTCTGGCTGTAATTTTTGTCTGTCAGAAAAGAAAAGTTGTTGAAATAAACAAAAACATGTGTCTTCAAAAAATTTTGTTTCATAAATTTTCAGTATGAAAAAGAACATTGAAACCAAATCTATGTATTTAACATAGACATATTATATTCAGCATATTTGCATTCAAGGTCTAAGTTTGTGACCATTGCTTTCCCACTCCAAGGCCCAAAACCCCAAATTCACACTTTTTCTGTTCTGTTAGTTTTTCTATACCTGATCTCAATATAATACACTGTGAAGTTTCTCTTCGTAGCTGTTTATCACCAGCGCTGACTTAGTGAATGTGAATGAAGCAGATCAGAGCTGATTTAAGCTTATACAATTCCCAGCCCATTCAAAAGCTCTTTCATATTTTAATGTTCTAAATATGTGTGTGATTTCTACAGGCAGGAGTTGATTTTGTCCTTGAATAAAACAGGGACAAACAAAGGCAGACAGAGACAGAGACCTTGATTTTAGTATTTGAGTATTTGCTCTTTAATGCTTTGTCCTGATATGTGTGATTCCCACAGGCAGGAGTTGATTTTGTCCTTGAAAAAGACAGAGACAAACATTTAAAAGACAGACAGGGATGACTGATTAGACTTTATCAATGTTTTGTAGTTTAAAGAGAGAAAATAAGTCCACATATAATAAATAAATCAGTTCCAGGAGTTACAATGTTGAACAATAATCATTGGGAAACATCTGATTTTTGTCTGAAGTGTGTGTGGATATTTTCTTAACAGGTTTATCAACAAAATTTGCTTTTAACATTTTATATTGAGTATGAACATCGTGTCAGCCATATCTTTTGTTAACATCAAACCAATAACTGGTTTAATTGATCTATCATCAGTTGTTTCAGGTCTGTGAGATTGTATGAGTTTTAATAGCCTTTTATATATAAATGTCCGTCTTACAGAACTGGGAATGTGATGTTTTCATAATCAGTTATCATTTAAAACAGAACACAGAAAAATCACTTTGCACAGTAACACAGAAATACCTCATATTTCATAGGAATATTGTTATTTTATTTTACCATATTCACATGCAGTGCCTCACCATCAGATGCAACAACATTGACAGTAAGACCCATAAAATCAGTCATATAAAAATTTAAAAATTGCAATATAATATATTGCTCCATTTTCCATATAATGGTCATGGTTTCACTAACAATTACTAAAAACAAATGTCTGGCCGTAGAGAAATAGCAGGAGTTCGCTATAATAATTAATCATGTTTTCACAGAATATTACAGCAAACGTAAGATAACTGAGCACATTACTTCACTGCAATGCATTTGTGAAACTTCTTCTTATAGTCAATCAAAACACCACTGGATCTCCGATCATTCAGGATCATACTTCACTTCTTGCCAATTCCCATTGGATCACTGGTCATGTCCCCAGCAATCTCCTGTCCAGTCTGCAGCATTGACCCCAGGTTCCACAAGGAACAAGTGGACAGGGAACAAAGCCATCGGCTGAAAAGAGAGAGAATTTCAGGCACCATGAAATACTGAATGAGAATTTAAAATGAAACATTCTGTCCTTTTGTCAGTAAGGAAATTATTGTAAAGGCCATTTGCTGTAATATGAGCCGTGAGTGTGGTGAGTATCAAAAAGTATAAAGGTGATACGGAAAATGACACGGCAATAATGAGACAGGAAGTTATTTGTTCTTCTTTATGGTGACATTTCACTAGTCGTTTAAGATTTGATTTCTGATTAATGATTAATGAAAGCTGTCATGAATGCATCCATTTTAATTTGCCATTTTAGATAAGTGTGGTCTAGCAGAGGCCAAAAACACAATATACTAATTATCAGTATGAACAAAACAAGCATGCTTTGTGCAATTTGTCTTTATTTGCTATGTCATAAGGAGAGCATACATTAGCGGAAGGGATCAAAAATGTTTTATAACGTTTGAAATATGGATATTGCGTATGGATAAACCTGCAATGAGCTTAGAAGTGCCAGGACCATTTTTAATATAACTCTGATTGGATTCATCTGAAAGAAGAAAGTCATATACACCTAGGATGGCTTGAGGATGAGGCTGATTTACATTTTTGGGTGAACTAACCCTTTATGAACTAATTAGTACACTGCAATGTAAAGAATGAGTCCATTATTTAAAATGCAAATGTTAACACCTTTAACTAACACACTTTATTTTTAAATACAAGGGAAATTAATGTGATCATTGTTATATAAGCAGTTAAAGGTTTACACGTTAACACATACAAAAATATAATATAATTTAATATTTGTATCGCATGCATTATTTAAAAAATATATAAATAAATAAATGTATGACTTACGCAGAAGGCCTTTTTCGTGATATTTCAGATATATAGGAAAAGTCAAGACATTTGGGTTAGATGAGAGAATTGTTTTAGCATTCTGTTGAACTCTGTGGGATTCCAAATGTTCTATACCTGTTCGTCAGATTGGTCTTCATATATTCTGTGGAGTTGCTCTCTGAAACAGTTGGAAAAGTCTCCATGAGAGATACACTGTTGAAAAGAATACATTTGAATTGCATTTTTGTGGAAAAATACACATTGACTCATAGATATGCTTGAAAATATCTTACCTTGTGCCATTAAGCAAGGGAAACCCAAGAGTGTAGCTGAGGATGAGAGAGCTGAGAGTCCAGACAAGAATCATGCTGTTCATCAGCAGCACTGACTTACTGAACACAGTGAATGTGAATGAAGCAGATCAGAGCCGATGGAAGCTTAAATACAATTCCCTGATCATTCAAAAGCTCTTCATCTTTTAGGGATCTGAGTTGTGTGTGATTCCCACAGCCAGAGGAGGTTTTGTCCTTGAACGGGACAGGGACTGAAGAGTTATGGGACCTTATCAATGTTCTGAAAACATTTGGGAGCTGATTGTAATTGTGAGAAACCACAGAAAGATGAATCACTTCCTCTCTTCATGGTGTTTAGTCATTCTTAGACCTACAGTAAACTTAGATATATCAGTATTTAGGCTTGAGTTAGACTTCCGTGTGTGTGACAACACAGTGATAGTATGATTTCCAGGAACTCGCACCAAAGCAGTTCATTTCTCATTTCTTCTGATTATTACCTCGTGTGGTTTTTACACAAGGTTCAATATCCTAATGTGCATCTTGCTTCTTTTTTTTTTCAAGAACATGTATTTTGTATATTAAGCCAAACTAAATATAATTCATCTCGCTTTAACTTTTAAACCTTGGTTTCTTGTTGGTATATTCATTAAGAAATATTTTTTCTATTAGCTTTTAATATTTATTATAAGTGTTGTGATGCACTTTGTAGCTTTTTAATATTTTCATTGTATATTCATATTTTGTAAAACTATATACTAATATACTGTAAAATAAAATAATGGTTGTAGACATCAGATATTCATCACACAAAAGCAAAGAGTGTTAGATTTATTTTAATAAACTGCAAGTCACAGTTCTGAAGACAGAAGTTAACACGTTTAATCACATCACATCATGTAGCCTAAAGCTTTTTGCAGAGCTCAAAGTGACAGCCAATACAATGACAAAATATGCATTTATAGCACATCATATTACAGTTACAGATGTCAGAGATCCAAAGACGTCCAGTTAGCGTTTTAAGTTATTTGAGACTGATTTAAACGGGGAACAGGGGCTTTGCAGTCCAGCTTTGAGATGAAAGAACCTAAATATTAAAAGGTATAGACATTTCTATATAATAAATTATTTTAACTTAATTTATTGTGGTATATAATGTCTGTTGCACAAGGGTTAAAATAACACATATCCTTTTTTTGCCATTTTTATGTATAATATAATTAATTATATTATAGTATATAACTTTAAACAATAATTATTAGGAGCACTGGCAAACAATTCCCTCTTCTTCAAACCTGGGAATGGCAAAAATCACAGAACATCACATTAACAACATATCATTATTTAATCTTTTTAATACGGGTTCCAGCTTCAGCAAGATGGATGAGATCAAGAAGTAAAACTCATTTACTCTCACACCTGCCAAAGCCAGCCCGTGACCCCACGGGGGTATCAGCTTATCGGAAGTCCTCTGCTGAAAACATGCCCTTGGCCCGTCGCAGGATGGAATCTTTGGAGGCGTCATAAGGATGCTCTTTCGAAGGAATCTCCAGAACGGCCGGGATTGACTCCATGTGGGTATCTATAGCATGACGAATCATCTCCGCAATGAACTGGTTGATGAGGATAATGCCAATGTCACTGCGAGCCAGGAGACTCCTGGAAATGAAGGTATAATTAATGTTAATATTCAAGTATAAATTACCCGAGTACTATACTATTCTCAAACTACTGTTCTCAGTCAAAATGTGATTATTTTTAAACTCTAAATGCTTAAGTAATAGGGACATTTATGAAGAGTTCAGATGCAAAAGCTTCAAAATTATATATATATATATATATATATATATATATATCACACACTGTGACCCTCTGTGAAAACCAGCTAAACCATTTTTTGGTGATTGCTGTTTTCTAACAAAAAAAATCATCCTTCATATGGCAAAGAACCTTCTGTAAAATGTAACCTTTATATATTTAATATTGACGATAAGGTCATGTCAAATATTGAAATTAAAGTGAACGAATGGTAGAAACTTGTTATCTCATAAATAGATTCTGGAACTTTAGCCTGGATTTCACAGAGAGGGTCACATTTATACATATATATATATATATTAAATGTTCTTCTAAAATTTGTATTTTAATCAGGCTCCTATGTGTAGATTCAGTAATTTCACTTTAATGGCAATACATAGGTTGTTTTCACTTCTATTAAAGTGAAATAACTGAACATAAACATAGAAGCCTGAGAAAAAAATAATAATTTTAGAAGAAAATTTCAAATGGCACTTAGAGGCTTTTGTATCTGAACTCTTCATATAGACATGATGTCTATTATGTCCCTATTACTTGACAGACAACACACACATACACACACACACACACACTCACACTCACACTCACACTCACACTCACACTCACACTCTCACACACACACACACACACACACACACACACACACACACACACACACACACACACACACACACACAACACACACACACACACACACACATATAACACACACACACACACACACACACACCACACACACACACACACACACACACACACACACACACACAACACACACACACTTAAAGGATAGTCTACTCTATTTTATTCATAAATGATAAACCTTAATATAATATAGGCAAGTTTTCATATTTAAGATTGTAATATCTGATCTTAAATCATTCAGTATTTTCTAATCCTGTCTCTTACTTGAAGGTCTCCTCTATCTCTGCGATGCTGGTGTCCTTTTCCACCACCAAGAAATTGGGTTTTCGGTTTTTGTTCAGCTCTCCGATCCCTCCGAGGAGGAATCCGGTACATGTGTCTTCATCTCCTATAACGGCGATTAATTTCCCCCGTCCAGACATTTTGTCTTTTTCTTATATTTACTCAAATGACAGACCGAAAGGATTACATGTATTTCCGTCCTGCAGGATCATATGCTTTAATCAGCTGACTACTGCACTTCCGCTTTGACTGAACCGTCACCGCTTTATGTAGACAGCTGATCTGGAGTCAGTGCCGCTCGTGTTAATGCGAGTACTCAGATTGAGTGCGATAACAGTCTAAACACTGGCATAATTCTGTAACTATAAAACATTCTAATTTAATTATTTTATCGCGTGTTGTTGCATAAAAACACAAGGATGTCAAATTTACAGGAAATCCATCTGCCTTGTGATATGACGTTATAAACACGCGACGCGTGCTTGTCAGTCACGTGAGGCGGGGTGTGAAAGGAAGACAACAGTGTAAAGTCATCTGCTCTGCCGAAAAATGGTAAATATAATGTTTAATTTGGGGGCATACGTCCAGCTTAATTCTCCTTTTGTGAATATGGTGTTTGTGTGCGTATGGAAAACAGAAAAGTGATGCAGATTATAAATAATCGATAAAAGCAGTAATTGTTAGGCTATTAGAAACTATTTGCTAGATGAGCTCTGCTAATGTTTATGTCCTGCATTGCAGACCACCGCTCTGACCCAAGGTTTAGAGAGAATACCCGATCAGATTGGGTATTTGGTTGTTAGTGAGGAAGGTGTACTTGCGGTAAGTTATTAAACACTTCATGTGCAGTAAAATCATCATATATTGCAACCACTTGACATAATGAGTGGAAATGTGTTGAAAAAGAATCTTGAGTTCTGAAGAGCAAATGCTAACAGAATTGCCCTTATATTATGTTAATAAAATATGAAATAAATGTGTGTGTGTGTGTGTGTTGTTGTTTTTATATTTCGGTGGGGACTTAAACTGAATACACAGCAGATCATGGGGACTTGTGTCACGGGGGGACTAAATTGAGGTCCCATGGTACAACTTATAAATCCCACAGAATGAAGTTTTTTGAAAATCTAAAAATGCAAGTCCCCTGTGAGGCTAGTTTAGGTTAGGTAGTGTAGTAGCATGTCTGTACAGTTACCCTATGTGAGATATGTGTGTGTGTGTGTGTGTCTCTCTCTCGCGCGCTCTCTCGCGCGCTCTCTCTCTCACTCTCTCAATCTTGTCCTGTTACAGTCCGCAGGAGAGCTGGAGAATGACGAGCACACGGCAGGGGTGATCATGCAGATGGTCAGAACAGCTTGTTGGTTTAGATTGCATGGGACAGCTGAGCCCCCTTTCAAACGCATGTCAGGTAAGAAACATATATTTTCACCTGGACCACTACATCCCACCTAACTGAATCTCTGAAGCCTATCAGAAATGTTTGTTTAGAATTTTTCATCCTAATATCAAGAGAAATTTAAGAAATTATACACTTTGCGTTTCCATATTTTCATATATGATTGCATTGCATTTTCATATATTTCATATATTTTGCATTATTTGTAACTCAATTTCATATAATAATATTATATATATATTAACAACATTATGCTTGCTTAGTTGTAATTAAAAACATTTGTGTCTGGATTTTCTATACTGCAGTAAATTATTTTCAAAATCTATACAAATCTATT
Organism: Ptychobarbus kaznakovi; assembly: GCA_027422405.1. Classification (NCBI taxonomy): domain Eukaryota; kingdom Metazoa; phylum Chordata; class Actinopteri; order Cypriniformes; family Cyprinidae; genus Ptychobarbus; species Ptychobarbus kaznakovi. Next base: position 33,104,862 of record CM049795.1, on the reverse strand, counting down.
ACTTAGTAAATATCATTGTGATGTTATTTAGAGTTTTTTTGTTCACAGTGATGTTCGAAGACTACGTTTATGCTGTGACCATCTCCGGACAGAAAGTTTTTGTAGTCAAAAGGCAGAACAACCAGCGGGAACCTGTTATTGTGTAGTAAAGAGGACAATGTGGACTGATCTTACCCATTATTACAAGCTCAAAATGGTGCCCTCACATTGAAATGACCCAGCCATTACAACTATCTGATGTTTAGCACAATCACACTCAATTTCTTTTGTTAAATACTTTACTACACTGATTTGGGGGGGTGTTTGACCTAAATCAGAGTAAGTTAATGTTTTTCCTGTATGATTAAAATGTTACAGACTGCTTAAGGGATTCATCTTATTTCTTTTAATGCTGGAGTAAATTCTATCAATATTTGAACCCCATTTATGCTTGCGTGGTCACATTACTGGAGTTCATTATGTGTGTGTATTTACATTTAACCCTCTCAATCCATTAATCTATGGATTCATCATACAAATACATGACCTTAAGGACTATCCTATTTTTATGCAGGAATCATAATAGACTCGAATTATGTATACAAACGCATGCATTAGCCACGAAAGCAGTTTTTCTTCAACAATGTTACACTGGGTGTTATAATTTCATTATCAATGTCATATTCCAGTCTTAGCGTAAAGTGTGAAACCTTGTAGTAAGGTGTTATAAGTTATTTTCCCTGGGATCTGTGAAAGCAGAAATGTACGTCCACTGAATGCATCCTGCAGTCTTTTTCCAAATGTGTTCAATTAACAGGCTTGATATCACATCTTTGAATAATTGCATTAACAATAATATATTAAATAAAGCGCTATGCATATTGTACTTTATTTTTTTGGTTTGTAGAAAATAAGCCTTGAATTAATTGTGGTTACATACAATAAATGTTGAATAATAAAATATTGTACTATAACCTTTAGAGCTTATGGTATGTCTGTCCTGGGATTACCATGCATAAAGTAAAATCTATATTTTTATTTTACTGAATTGACAAAAGTTGTCATAATCTTGACTGGATGACTGTTTATATTGCATATAGAAATTCATACACTAGAAGAAAACCAATGGGAGCTGCTTTTCAAAACAATGCCACTGTGCACAGTTTAATAGAAAGTATCAGACGTTATAACAAATCACATGTAGTTTTTGTTTTGTTGTTTTACATAATTTAAGAGTACTCTGAAATAAAATATTCCAGTATTATTTTTACAGAAACACAGTAACAGTAGGACGCAGTAGTGCACTTTTACATTTGTGAATCGCTCCTCAACACAACAAAGAAGAAGAGGAAAAAGAAACGTACTTCTAGACTAGACTCAGAGGTTTGCGAGGTGTCAATGGGTTTTTGATTATTTCATAATTTCATTTTAGGCCCATATGGAAGTGAAAGAGGAAAGCGAAGAGCTGAGTGCGGATAAGAAACGTTAGTATCAGGGATCTTGTTATTTCATAACAAAGAAAAACCTATTAGTTGTTGTCGCTTTTCTTTAATAAGTTCTTATTAAAGGACTACAACTTTTGTCCCATTTATCAAGCTTGTACACACATCTTTGTGGTAGTTTTAGTGTAGATTTACCAAACATGTTAGCAACTTATATTTAAAATACATAAATCACACAACGGTTTAAAATTGGTTTGAGGTATGGCTGTGAGTTATTTATGCTACCACAATTCTGGAAATTGCAAAACACTGTGAAACAGATGCTAGTTTTTTTTAATTATTATTATTGTTGTTTTGGCTAATAACTGAATCACTAGAGCAAGTTCTCTTGAAATACTGGAGAATTTTGCAAATGTAGAGTGATAAAAAATATGTCTGGCCATGGATTTGGGGTTACATAATGCTCTTTATGTGATTTCTGACTAATTAATGTTCATCTCAGGCTTGATGGAAGTCAAAGAGGAAAGCGAAGAACTGCGTGTGGATGAGAAACATCTGTATAAAGCAGCCTTTTAGTTGCCTGAGACTGAAAACAATTACTCATTAAAAATAACTAAAAAAACATGAGTCAAGAGATCTGTAACCTGCCCTCGGTGTGGAAAGAGCTTACAAGACCACTCAGCTGTGTTCAGTGCGTAAAAACATTGCTTTGGGGTTATGAGCTGAAAAGATATCAACATCAGACGGTTCATCTAAAGGAGAAGCCGAACTCATATAGGTGGAAAGAGTTTTACACGGTTGGATTGTTTGAAAGAGCTCCAGAAATGACATGATGTGTGAACGATCATGTTTGCTCTGTTGTGTGTGTGATTGCTTTTCCAAAAGTGTATTATTTCCAACAGCACCAAAGGATCCATACTGGAGAAAAACCCTTACAAGTGTTAGTACTGTGGAAGGAGTTTCACTCATAGAGCATCGCTGAAGACACATGAGAGAAGAAACTGACCAGTGTTCATCATGTGGAAAGAACTTCAGCTAATTAGGTGGTCAACAGACTCATAGAGAGAGAAAAAACATTGCTCAACAGTGGAATCTTTATTTTATTTGGTTGGTTGCAGAAAAATAAATAGAATTGCAACAAACAAAAAGTTTTAATTTGTTACATTTAGTAACAAGAACAACACCTTTTTTTTAAATAAAAAATAAAAAACTCACCATATATGAAAGTTAAATATATACAGGTAATTATGTGTAGATAATGATTATATCCACAAAGAGCCATCTGTTTATACTTGAACAATGAAAAAATATACATGTTTCAAATGCTGTAGTGGTTGATTGAAATATCGTATCATATTTGATACATTAATTTCCAAGGCCTCTACATTATCAACACGAAACACTTTGCTGAAAGATCTACATGCCTTCTGTCATCTAATTGATAGTTCATACTTTTTTGTGAATAAAAGGCCTTTTAATCTAATTATGTCCACTTTCAGATCATGGTACATATGTCTTTTTGCTGTAAAATCTTACATTTTATAAAGTAAATATATCATGGTTAAGACATTTTTTAAAGTGTGAGTATAAAATGATACAACAGGCTTTTGAGGAACGTTTATTTGTATATCTCTCAATCATCTTTGTATCGCATTGCATTATCCCACTCAATGAAAATTACAGAGCTTTGTATAATAATAATCATATAGTCATAATCATAAAATTAAACATTAAAATATTAGGACATATTGGGAGATATAGAGTGACAACTGACGTTGAAATACATTTTATTTATGCGGTTACAAAGATCTCAGTGATTTACATTACAAGCAATCAGAATTTCTTCTTCGGCTACATTTTTCGCCATAAATAACAACAACTGCACAAAATTGCATATTTTTGCTTGCTTTGGCCATGGTTATTATAGTTAAATTTCATTACTTGAAATAAAATAAACATTAACTTAAAATAAAATATACAAAAGCCTATACTTCATCCAGTAGCTGGAAACATTATTGTCGTGTTGCTGTCTAGCTGATGTAGAATAACAAAAAAAAAAAATATATATATATATAAATGTCAAAAACACAAACAAATTGACTTAAATTTAAACTAAAGTTAAATTGAAAACAAAACCTAAAATAAAAGCTATTTCAACAATTCTATAAAAACTTAAATACCATCTAAATGTTACACAAATGAAACTGGCTTGGGTTTATGAATAAAATGTTGTTTTTCTCCTTGAGTGGAATCTCAAGTATCTCACTATATTCTCACAGTATATGAGCCATAAAAGCCTGATGTATATCAAATGTGATACGAAAAAGCAAGGTTTTATATTTTGTCTAAAGGTTTGATAAACTTCCATTACAGGGAAAATAAATACTACTATTGAACATGGCTAATATCACACAGCCGAATATCAAAAAGCATACTATGCCATAAAAGTATGCTCTTGAGTCTTTTGTTGTGGTATAAGAGTAACTTCGAGTGTGAATTAAATGAGTTTGAAAGTAATAGCCTACTCTTTTCAGTCGTATTGTTAACTATAGATGGCGGTAGTCACTGTTAAAGTTTGAGAACAGCACTAACCACAACAAACAAAGAAGAGAAAGCCATTACATTTTGCAGCTCGATTCATATTTGTCATATGCATATTTTTATAGTGATATTTAAAAAATTGGAATAATCTGGCATATGAAACAGATTTGTAATTCACTTGTAATGTTTATTTTAAATTAAACTTAAACTTTAAATGTTCAGGCAAACGTCACTTCCGAAGTAACGTTAAGCAGGAAGCGACGGCTGCAAGTAAACAGGACACGTACTCCGGTAATACGATATTTCTGCTTTTAAATACGCTTATATGAACAACAAACGACATTAAGAGCTCATTCGGTAAACGTGTTTTGCACAGTGCTTTAGATATAAATGGCATAATGTGGGATTTAATGTAATGTATGTATTATCACACCTTTACAACTTGCTAACAAATTAGCTAAATACAACAATCACCGAGATGAGCTATAAATAGTCAGTATTATCTTAAAATATTATCTTAAAAAAATGTCTTAAAGACTAACAACAAAACACTAAACAAAAAAAGTCAAATTAAATTTGTTTAATTTTCTTTTTATTATTTGTGCTTTCCATTGATAATACTAAAGTGTAAAACAAACATTATTCACAAACGCATTTTGGAAATGTTTTGGTTTAAGCAAACTCCAAATACTGTGAAATGCTGCTTAATGATTTTCCACATTGCCCTTCTTTATTTCACAGTCGTAAATCTGTGTTTACTTTGCAGGTGGATAACAGAGAGTATGAAACCTGACTGACACTGGTACACCATGGAGAAGTTCGGTATGAGCTTTGGTGGAGGCCTAGGCAAGAAGGAGCTGCTGGAAACCATCGAAGTGCAGAAGAAACAGCTTGTGAAGTATCAGACACGCTTTAAAGATGTTGTCAGAGCTTACCAAAGCCTACTCAAGGAAAAAGAAGCTTTGGAAGCCAGCCTGAAAGTACTGACTATTTCACAGGAGGTGGATTTAAGCCAGCATGGGGATAACCAGTCGTTCGGGGGCGGTACGGAAAACGCTGAACGTACTTTGCCTTCTGACTTTGGGGATGACCTATCTTCACTTCACAGTGAAGACAGCCTGGATACAGCGACCTCTGCTGAAACGGCCACTAGCGTGACCAGCAGCACTAAAGGAGACCAAATAGAGGAGGACCAAAGCTGTGTAGATGGAGCCACCGCTGGGACTGTTGCAAATGCATTGCCTCAGCAATCCGAGGAGGCAAGTGGGTCTGAAAGTGGTATCAGCAGCAGCAGCAGCAGTGGATGTACAGAGCCGCCACCACTTGCAGCAGACACAGACCGCCGTGTCATCAAACTAAAAATGCAGCTGTCCACTCTGACCAGTTCCTTAGCCACCGTCACTCAAGAAAAGTCCAGAATGGAAGCTTCATTCCAGGCGGACAAGCGCAAGATGAAGCAGGAGCTGGAGGAGCTGCAGGCCAGGACGGAGGAAGAGCAGAAGCAGCACCAGGTGGAGCTTCAGAGCCTGAAGGAGCAGCTGGCGGAGAGCAAAGCCCGTGTCATAACCCAGCAACATGAACGGGAGCAGGAGCAGGGCGATCACGCACTCATGCTCCGAGAGCTCCAGAAACTCCTACAGGAGGAGAGGGGACTGAGACAGGACGCCGAACTCAAACTGGAGGATTCACGAGAGGCGTTGGCTGAAGCCATGCAAGGCGGCAGACCGAGGGATAGATTATGAAACGCAGCTGAAAGAGATCACTCAGGAAAGGGAGGATCTGAGGAAAAGCCTGAAGGCTGCAGCGGTGGAGAAGAGCAAACCTGATCCACGTGTCGAGGAGCTCCAGCAAGAGATTGCAGAGCTCAAAGCTCACTTCAACCAGCAGCTTCAGCAGGAAATCAGAAAGGTATGTTTTGAAGATCACATATCTTACAGTTTTGTCTTGAAATCCACAAGACAATTAGGTTTATAACATTAATTCATGTCTCCTCACTTCATTTAACAGGCTGTTTTGTTTTGCAATGTAATGCAAGTAGCACATGTAGCAGAAGAACAGATCTTTCTTCCGTTTTGTGACGCACTGACATGTGAGTGAAGTGTTGGGAGGAGACTTGGTTCAGTCCTTTGGTTGTCGAGGCAGATTTGAATTATTTGCAGTCGATTTTAAGAAAGGGACAAGGTTTATGTGGTCTAATCCTTGTTGAGATGTCGAGAATACATCACCAAAAGTCTTCACCAGAAGATCACTTTATGACATTTTTATTTAAAATTACAAGAAAAGAAAAAAATATAAAAAAAATGCATGGATGAATTGTTCACAATAAGATTAATAACATTAATTTAGAAAATAAATTAATCTAATAATTGTTTTTTTTTATAGATTGAATTTTCATGTTATGTAGAATTGGTATAGATAAATATGAATATTTATAGACACTAAGAATTTAAGACATTTTACAATGTAATTTTAAATAATTCTCAAAATTAATATCCATTTTTATATTGTACATAATGTTGTAATTCATTATGAGTAATTCATCCTAAATTCAGCTAATTATTCAAAATTATTTATTGAAGTCTTAGATTTTGAATTTACTCAGACAAAATATAGAATTTTGATATCAGCCATTTATTGGTTATTGGCCATAACATGAAAATAATTAAAGGGATAGTTCACACAAAAAGGAAAAGTATGTCACTAATTACTCACCCTTTTATCGTTCAAACCTGTAAGAGCTTCGTTCATCTTTTGAAGATAATTTTGATGAAATCCGAGAGCTTTCTGGCCCTGCATAGACTGCAACACATCTGAAATGTTTTATGGCCCAGAAAGGTATTATAGGACATTGTTAAAATAGTCCATGTGACATCAGTGGTTCACCTGTAATGTTATGAAGCTGTGAGAATACTTTTTAGGACCCAAGGACCCAAAACAAAGTCTGTCTACTGTGGATCCTTCAAATTGAGATTTATGACGTGGCAGCCTAGATATACAGCTTTACTAGGATGCATCCCTCCATTTGAGAAGCACCCTACATCCTGTTGAGTTTAGCTCCAACCTGCCCCAGCAGACTTGCCTGTAGATTTCTTGTAATACCTGAATACCCTCATTAGTTGGTTCGGGTGTATGTAATTCAGATTTGAAGCTAAACTCTGTAGGATAGTCACCCTCCAAGAACAGGATTGGACACCCCTGGTCTATTGTTGATCTAAACATTTATTCTTATTTCTTCTTTGCAGGTGGCACAAGCAGATGAGTGTCTCCGAGAACAGGCACAGATGGAGGAAGCACGAGTTGCCAGCCTTGAGGAGCGAGTGTCTGAGCTCTCCGAACTACTAGGTGCCTGTGAGAAGGCCAGGCAGAAAGACCAACAAAATGCTCAGAGGCTGCGAGATCGCATCCTTCAACTCGACACCGAGAATAAAACCCTCGCCATCGCAGCAGTCAACAGGTCAACGACTTCCGATCTAAACCTTGATGATACCAACTTGAACGTGGACGTGTTAAAGGACAAACTCGAGAAAGTGAAGAAGTTACTCCTGGCTGCGCAAAGATCCCAAGGCCAGAATCTGGACATCGAAAGGCTATTGGAAGAAGAAAAGAACCAGGAAGTCTCAGAGAGCGAGAAGGCTTCAGTGCTTCACTACCAACAAGAGCTCCGGCAGCTTAGGGAGGAGTTTGAGCGCTACAAAATGAGGGCGCAGGGTGTTCTGAAAAACAAGCACACGAAAGATGGCAGCCAGGCTAAAGAGTTAGAAGAAGCACGTGACCAGCTGGCCGAGCTGAAGGAGAAGTACATCAACCTTCGTATAATTTCAGACAAAGCGGAAGTCCAGCACAAACAGGACCTGGAGGAGCGGCAACAAGCGCTTGTAGCGCTCCAGCAGACCCACAAACAGGAGGTCGAGAGGCTGGAGGCTCAACACAGGAAGAACTTCTTGCGGCTTGAAGAAGAGTTACACAAACCGAGAGATCGCACCATGGCTCTTCTTGCAGAAAAAGATCTAGAGCTGGAGCGACTCCGGGCGGCAGCGGTGATCAGCTTTGCAAGCCATCAGAAACACGCTTCAAATAACAGCACAGCGATGGAAGGAGGTGACCTAGAGGAAGCTGATCCAGAACAAGAAGAAAGTGACATTATCGCTCAAGCTCTAAAACTAGCTGGACCCAACGAGCCGACTTTATTGTTGTATGCCGAACAGCTGGCGCGCAAGGAGGTGGAAGTGGCCGCCTTGCGCAAACAAAAGCATCGTTTAGAGGAGGACTTGCATCAGCTACAAGGAAAGCTGATTGCTAACGGGGAGAGGCATGAAGAAGAGGTCGCTGAGCTACGGTGCCACTTGGACAAACGTGTTCGAGACCAGGGGAGAGATGGGGCCAACCTTGAGTATCTCAAGAACGTCATTTATAGGTTTCTCACGCTCCATGACACCAGAGGGCGCCAGCAGACACTCACGGCCATTTTGACCATTTTGCACTTTAGTCCTCAAGAGAAACAGGCTGTGCTGAAGCAGCAACAACACAGATGGTGGACGGCAGGGACGAGATGATGCAAACAAGTTGAGAAGAGAGACTTTACTGTTCTACTGTGCTGAGATAAATATTCATTTATTTTTATTGACCACTTTTTGTGTGCAGTATGAGAAGGTACCAAATAACAGGAGCAACTATGTGGATATGTTTCCGATAATGACATATATATTCCAGGTATTGCATGACAGGATACTAAAACAGTTTATGAATGGTTTGAATCCAGTGTTGGATCATGTAACAGTTGACCAATCATCCAAAACGTCTCTTCTGCGTGTGCAACATAACATTAGATCTTGACACTGTGTTTTCAGTCTGTATCAAGAGTTGGGTGCACCAAACTGATTTTGTTTAATAACTGGGGATGTAATGTAACACTATTTGGTTAAGTTGAAAGGTTAACATTTACAGAATGGGTTACACCAAAGAAAATGCTCTTAAAAAGCACCAGCGGGTTTTTAAGAGGGAATCTAGCAAGTTATGCCTTCAGACAGCAGCACTTTTCATATATTGTCATGATGAAATCATGTATATTTAACATGCAAAACTAATTCCAGGGTTTTTAATGGGAATATATCATTAATTAAAAATCATCAGTTGCTTGAAAATTGCAGTTTGTATTTAACTTAAGGATGTGAGCGACTTTGATAGTTTTTTTGGGATAGATTTTGGTTGGCTTTATTGTTCCCTGAAATGTGTTGGCTACACTGTTATTCCTTTATATAAGCTGAAAATACATTGTGATTGTTTGAGAACTAATTACAGATCATTTTCACGGTTGTTTTGGTTTGTCTTGTCAATTATATCAGTCAGTCAGGTAAATGTATATTTTCAATCTTGACCAAAACAATAAACTATTTTGCTCTCTTCAGGATTTAATTTTTTTATGCCTATTACAATATATTTAAAAACATTTAATCTTCAGTTTATGATTTGTAAAATACATCCCTCCACTGCATAAGCAACTTTTTAACAAAATTATTGGATGGAATAAATATATGGCAACAATAATAAAAAAGAAAACCTAGCAAATAGTTTTCTACTAAATGTTCAGATAATTATTATTATAAAAACTACACTATGCATAAGAATCTGCAATTTGAAGACTTGTTATTAAAAAGATAGGTGCTCCTTGCATCATTTGAGATAGGATATTACTCTTAATATTTCTGCCATTTAAAAATATGAAAGCAATAAGAATTGTATGCTATACCAATTCAGACAGTATTTTTCAATAGTGATCTTGGAGTTTCCCTACTGCACATTTTGTATGTGGCTCCATTGATGCATTTAGCAGACGCTTTTATCCAAAGCGACTTACAGTGCATTCAGGCTATACATTTTTTATCAGTATGATACACTTTCATTTTATGAGCTTTCACTAACGGGCAGATGAGCTGAAGTCTTACTGCTGGTTTGTTAAAACATTTTAATAATACAGTTCCAACCATAAAAACATAATATGGCTCTTTCATATAAACATTTTAAAATACTGCAGAAGCGGCAAACTTTTAAATGAAACATACAACCATTGAAAAAAAAACAATTAATACAGAAAAAGCACCTACACAAACTACAAATGAAAAAGTCCACATGTAAAGTGCAGTGCGAGGTTCAAAACTGTAAATGGCACAAATAAAAAGACCAACCATTTCCTTTTCAAGTAAGGTTCAGGTTGGATCAAAAAAGAAACATTCATGACTTGCAAACACAATATATACAGATTGAGTAGCTTATACATGATTGTATTGCGTATTAATGACACTGAACTCGACAAATCGGTTTCGTTTTAGATCAATCTTAATCCAGAGTCTGTTAATCCAGCTCTGAATAAAATCTAAAAGGTCAACAACAACAAAAAAGACTAGACAATCAGCTTCTAACATAAAAATAAAATGTCAATCAATGCAGTAGAGGTGCTCCTGTGCGAAGGTTAAAGGTCAGGTGTAAATAAAATACAAAATAAATAAGTCAAAAGCGCTGCGGTGTATTTACTAATGTCCAAATATAACATCTAACAACATAACTGAAATAAAATCATTGATAATAAATAATCGCGTCTTAAATGAACAAGTCTGCCATATTTATAAACTTCACTGCATATGCTAAATAAATGCTGCATATGCCAACTAAAATAGATTTTATTAATCTATTTGACAATGTTGATTTATAAAAGAAATGCCTTGTTCATGCAGTGCTAACTGACTGCAGGCTCTAAATACTTGGTGCATGTTAAAATGTAATTTAGCATACATCTAAAATCGTGTGAAGTCTAGCTGAGGACTTCAAATGAGTTTAATCAAAGTATCACAAATGTGTTGTGTTCTTCATGTGACCCTGTATAGCAGCAGTATCTGTTGTTTCTCTCCTGTACTGTACATCTATAATGAAAGGCCTCTCAGGTAGTGTATGGGTTTACCAGAAGAAGAAATGTGGGCTGATACCTGTGCAGGTGTTATGGGTTCAAATATAGCTGGTATGTTCTGGAAAGACAGTCTCTGTATGTAACCGTGGAGCTGCTGGTCAGTGTTGTTCACGTGGGTCTGATTGTCATTGTCTGTGTAATAATGTCTGTAGATCCTCTGGCAAGGAGCTGATGATGGTCTGGACGGACTGCTCTAATCTCTCCAGGAGGTCTTTTTTAACTGGAAGCTGCTGTTTTCGAGCTCTGGTCTGGGTTGGACATATAAAAGAAGAGATAGAAGCTTCAGGCAAATGTTTGAACAAAACACAAATAATTCACTTTTATCCCTTCGTACTCAAAATGTGGTTTTTTAACTCACCAGCTTCTCCCGAAGCTTCAGGATGAGGTCAACAATCTCTACTTCTGATTTGTCTTTGGTCCATGTCAGCAGATCCTGAATTAATGAAAACAAAAATGAGCCATTAAAAGAGTAATTCATCAATTCAAATGACTGTTTGTATTAACTCACCCTCGTGTTGTTCTGAACTCGTAGGGTTTTCGTTCTTCTGTGGAACACAAAAGAAGGATTTTTGAAGAACTGTACCGGTCACGCTTTTCCATGCAACTAAAAACAGACTGAAATTGAAGTCGTTATTCATTGAAAATCTTCAGGTCTTGATTTCTTTGGTGCGTTTATTGTTCATGTTATTCAATCTTTCCTTTGAGTTTTTTTAATAATCGGTTAATCCAGTTTCAAAAAACATAGAATGATTCGTTCACAAAATGGTTCAATAATCTAGTCACAGAAGTTAACAGCAGACTGGGGAGAAGATTGTGAATAACGTAACTTAAATTTTAGTCTGTTCCTCACTTTTGTTTTTTTAATGCTTTAATGCTCAACAAAGCTGCATTTATTTGATTAAAAAATACAGTAAAAATTAAATGCTGTTACAATTTAAAATAACTGCTCTCTTTTTAAATCTATTTTCAAATGTAATTTATTCCTGTGATGCAAAGCTGAATTTTACTCCAGTGTCACATGACCCTCCAGCAATCATTCTAATTCTTTTGTTTAGGATGTTATTTTTTGTTTTTGCTGAATAGATTTTCTTTGTAACATTATAAAATGTATTTACTGTCATTTTCTTCAATTTGATCTATACTTACTAAATAAAAACATTAATTTATATCAAAAAAACAATTCTGGCTGACCCCAAACTTTTGAACGGTAGTGTTGGTTACATATACTACTCTTATTATACTTGTATGATGCTTTTTATGGTAATTTTGCATCCTTTTTGAAGCTTCAAAGCCTCTGTTTAAATTCATGGCAATTGCATGGAAAAGAGCGACCAGTTCAATTCCTCAAAAAAAATCCTTTTTGTGTGTTAAACAGAAGGCATACGGGTTTGGAACGACTTGAGAGCGTATCATGTTTGAGTGAACGAATCCTTTAAGTATTCATTTATTTGCATACACATTCTGAACTGATAATAAGAAAGATTTAAGAAGTATAGTGATATAAGCAGAGACCGAATCCAGATCCAATATCATACTCACAGCCGCACAGATGGCCTCTAAATGAAGACATTCCACTTTCTGCGTCATCTCTCTGTGCCTGAGCCGATACCAGCCATCAAAGTTTGGTGAACGGAAGAAACGCCTGAAAGCCACATGTACACATTCATTATGAGCACAATTAGCAGGATGTTTCAGTCTTTAGTTCCCGAATGTCTTTCTCGTCAAAGGAGCATAAGCCTAGATAGATTGTATAGATTATTGATGCCAATGGATTTATGATGCTTTTGGGAAACGCAGCCTTGGCATGTTACCTGTACAGGCCTGTCCAGTCTCCTTTCAGAGTTAGTTGTGGCCCTGCTTGCTCAAGTGTCTTCATGAACTCATCCTGACTGAAGGACCGGATCGGAGGAGGGGTCTGAGATATATATATACACAACGGTTTCATTGCCACTTGAGTCCCAAGACTTCACTTCATATTCGAGGTCCAACATAATCAATGGAAATGGCTCATAAACATCTATTTAGTCTGATTTACCAACCTTCCATGGAGACATAGATCTCTGTGGCGGCATGAGGCTTTCCAGATACCGTTCCTAAAGAAAAGAATGGGTGTGGTGCTCAATACTGCTTAGTGAATGAAATGAAACAGTAAAGCTGATATTAAGCTCTGAACAAAGGTGCAAAAACGTTTTTAAACTTGTTACCAGCGGAAGAATGAAACTCTGGGTTTGCTCGAACAGATGCCGCCTCATAATGGCGCTCTGCGCCTCTGATGGCCTTTTTTTCTGGATACCCTAAAAGTAAAAATTAAAAACCAAAGCAAGGAGTTCGACGTAATATTACTTTTAACTTAAATGCCATTTTTCAAGAATAAACATTTGCAGCCTACCTTTAAGAGTCGCTTGATGAGGGATTTATCTTTGTGTAGAAAGGTCTTGTATGCTGTGTATATACCTTTATGGTATAAGAGAAAGAAAATGACATATATACGCTCATGTTTTATTCGGCACGAGATAACTGCAAAGATTACTTGCGTACCTGTTTTAGTATCCAGTGTTTTTAACTTTGCCAGTTTCTTGATCTTCACTTGCTTTGGTAAATCGCCTGCAAAGAAACACTATTCAGACCCCTCTCGTGCAATATGCCAAAATCATATGTTATTAAAAGATGAGCCTTGCTGCAAAATGGAGCATAATTTACCAGACATCTTCACGTCTCCGAGGCGAAGAATGTGTGGCCAGCACTGAAAGGTCTTTATAAAGAAAGGGTTTGTGACACCAAGGATCACATTGGGCCTGAAAGCAGAACATAGAATGAAGAGACAGGGAACAGCTCACATTTAGACCAAACCTAAAGGTGATTTTTTTAACAATATCATGGCTGCTGTCAACTTGGTCAACTACTAAATAACAAAAATAGATCTATATATTTGTGTGCTACATTCCAAGTCTTTTAAAGCCATGATAGCTTTGCCGGAGCAACAAAACAATGCCTTTGTGTCATTTTGCAGCTTGACAGTTCCAGTCCCCATTCACTTTCATTATACCAAAAAATGGCTTCGATCATTCTTCAAAAATTCATCTTTTGTTAAAGAAAACCATGAGTTTGGAAAGAGATGATGGTCAGTAAACAATTACAACATTTGTAAAGAAATGATCCTTTAAAGAGAGACTTTAGGTGGCGTGAGTTTTTGCTTACGGAGCCTGAGTCCTGGTCGTGTACTCCTTGAATTCACTGTCATGAATGGTGAAGTATGGTCTGTAATCACCACAGTAGTGCAGTGGGCCGATAGTGCTAAACAGTGAACATAAAACATATCAAATATATGCAAAACTACACTGTGCTATCAATTGTTCAAAATATGTTTTACCAATTAACATTAAGAATAAACTATTTATGTTTAAAAAGCTTTTTCAGTTTCACAAAAACCATGTTAAATAAACATCCAAACAGTTCTGAAATGATGTGGAGTTTGCTGATGAATATACATAGACATAAACTAATAGAAACAGACCAATATAAACCCTATCAGCTGTTATTGTCATTATTATAAATCCCTAGTAGTTATGTGCTTCTGGAAGCAGAGCTTTGAAAACGCAATATCCATACCTGACCAGAGCAAACACAGTCTCTGAGGAGACGGTCGGAGAGGGTGCCATAACAACCACAGGCTCTCCTAGCAACATGAGCTCCCAGAGCATCTGCATGTGAATCAGGACTGACTGGAAACATCTGATTACATGAAGGTCAATCAGGGTTGCTATTAGTGAGGGCTGGAAACTCAACAGATGGTATAGTAATTACAGATAACATGTAATACTCACTTGAAAAGATCCAACTCATGAACTGATGGAAGAACCGTGGGCGCAGGGAGCAGATTCTGCAAAAATCCAAGCACATGTTAAAATGCAAGCATATGTGCATGATTGTCATAGTTGAATGAGGTAGGCACCTCTGTTTGTGGTTGCTTGACAGGGCTTCCAGCTGGTGTTTCGACTTTTGAGGGAATTCTGACCTGCAAATCCAAAATCAGCATTTGATAAACTCAATGGATGGCAGATTAATAACAAGATTAAATAAGACTAATAAATGGAATTGTACTGAAATGTATAAGAATGATGTTCCTTCTGAAGAGTTTTCCATCCATAATATTCTCACCTGCATCACCACACCCATCACAGGTAGGTTGAGTGTCTGTCCTGGTACTGGTGCTGGCCATTGGTCAATCTCATTACAGACTGAAAGATATTAATCAATATGACTGAGGATTTGAGATGTAACACTCCATAATAACTTGAGCTTTCTGTGTGATATTTTAAAAGCAGTAAATGAATGCTGGCATGCACATGTTTGTTTCTTTGGGTGGTTTTCATGTTTATGTAACTCTTTACTGAATTCCCCAGTTGATTTATGTACATACACACATTATATAAACACTACCTTTCCAAATTTGGACTGTAGCAAGTAAGATTTTTTCCGAAAGTGTTTTGAGTCTCTCATGCTCATTTAGGCTGCATTTATTGGATCAAAAATACAACAAAAAAGTACTACTGTGAACAACTATTACAATTTAAAATAACTGTTTTCTAACACACACACACACACACACACACACACACACACACACACACACACACACACACACACACACACACACACACACACACACACACACACACACACACACACACACACACACACACACACACACTTTTTTCCCCCAAGCCAAGCTGGTCTAACCTGTCTCAAGACAAGGTTCTTGCTTTTCAAAGTACTCCGGAGCAATGACCTTCAGCAGCGAATGGAAAAGGTTCACAAACGGTAATCTGGACACCACCACCAGAGACTAGAGATAAAGAAACACTGAAATCATTTACAGCACAAACAGTCATTTAATCCAGTATATTATTTAACCACAAGGACCTTGACTTAATACATTCAGTTAAAGTCTAAAGTCTAAATAGACTGGAAAAGCTCATTGTGACAAACCATAACAAACATGTGTCTCTTTAATTTCAGTTACACACCTTCTGAAAGTAGCCCCTTTTGACAGACGCATCTTTCACTTGCCTGAAATACACATACCCGTGGAAATGTGCGTGCTCCTTCTGAAAGACAGTATGGTCATTTACATGCACAACTTATATATGGAACTTATTGGTTCTAAGCACACACCAATCAGATGTGATGCTGAGAAATGTCTTAATCAGAGCAAGTCTATTTCTAACCTGCAGGGTCACAGGTGCATCCTTGTTGTACACATCCTCTTGTCCAAACCAAGAGCTACTGCGGCCCACCGACTGCCGCAGTCTGAAGCTGAACTGAGTGTCCCCGATGCATCCTGGGATACACATGCACTCATGTGAATGAGCTGTAATACTCATGTTTCAGCATTTTACATTGAAAGCACTGATCAGATCAGCCTGTGCCAGCACATTACCTGAGTATGAGTCAGGAAACGATAAGTAACAGATGCTTGTTTTCTAAAAGACAGAAGGAAGCAAAGGGTTTAAGGGCTTTTAGAGGCATTGTAGAAAGAAATTAGGTGTTTTGAAAATCGTTGGAGCACATTTTGCTCTGTATATTTATAATACTGCAGGAAAATAAACTATCAAATTCATCTTACCTCTTTCTCTGTGAGTCTGATATCATGAGGGTAAACGAGCTGATAACAGGAGAGATAATGTTAAAGATACACAGTGATGCTGCTGTTACAGTGGTGATATCAGAACGTTTGCACTGCCACTGCATTTTTTCAAAATCAGATTTTAACAAGCTGATAACAAACACTTAAACAACCAATGTCAGATGTTGGCACATGCACATCATTTGTGTAACGTTACCTCTATGGCTTGTCCGAGCTCGAGGTCGAAGGTAACGACACATACACACTCGAGCCAGGCAGAAAAGCGCGACCACGGCACCGGTACCTCAGTGTTTCGTCGCCGCAGCCTTTGATGGCCCTTCCAGAGCATCGGAGAACTGTCAAACGGGTCCATTGTGACCTAAAAATACATTTGAAAACCGCTTGCTTTTGTGAATTGTCGCGTCCTCTGTCATCGTTTAGGAACAAGTGAGTCTGAGCAGCGCCCTCCTGCGGGGAGGAATGACTTTAATGTGACCCAGGACCACAACATGTTTTTCGTTGATGTATATGGTTTGTAATAAGAGATTCTAGATGGCTGAGATTTTGAAAATCTGGAATCTGAGGGTACAAAAAATATCTAAATATTGAGAAAATAGCCTTTAAAGTTGTCCAAATGAAGTTCTTAGCAATGCATACTACTAATCAAAAAATAAGTTTTGTTATATTTACGGTAGGAAATGTACTAAATATCTTCATGGAACATGATCTTTACTCATCCTACTGATTTTTATAGAAAAAATAGATCATTTTAACCCATATAATGTATTGTTGGCTATTGCTTCAAATATACCTGTGTGACTGACTGTGTGATTAGTCTACACCTCAATTTGTATATTGTTATTCTTTATTTACTTGTTCTGTTTAATTCTTCTTTTTATTATTTGTGTTTTTTGTTCTGTCACTGTCATTATGTTGCACTGCGGTAGCTTCCGTCACGAAAACAAATTCCTCGTATGTGTAAACATACCTGGAAATAAAGCTCATTCTGATTCTGATTCTTACTGGTTTCGTGGTCCAGGGTCACATATGGATATTGGTTCTCAAGAGGGATTCCCAAATAGGAGACTATAAAATGATACAACTTTTAAAATAAAAAAGGCTATTCCTTGATTCAACTATCAAGCCAAAGTACAATGGAAGCAATTTCATTTAATTTCAAATTAATAAGAGATAGGACGTAGAGTGAAAACAAGATAGGAATTAACCTAAAAGATGAAGAAGGGAGAAAGGGAAAAAGGGAGAGGGTATGGACATAATGAAAAAAGCATATTAAGAATATCAAACATTTCAATCTTTTCTACAATAAGTGTTAAGATTGTACCTAAATAAAGAAATAAAAAAATAAAAAATAAAAAATAAACAAATAACAATTCTTGCTTAAAGACATTAAAGTGGAGGTTGTGTATTTACATTTATGAATGTAAAACTTTTTAATTGATATATAGCCATAGGAACCAACCAACCAACAAACAAACAAACAAAAAGAATATGTCTATAAGATAAAGAAAAGTCAGATGAAAATTGACATGCATTAACATTACCCCAAAAAGACAGAGCAAAAGGATAGTCCCAAATTAAATTAATTAATTAGTATTACAAAGCCTATTTTTGTGGTTTACTCTTTAGATTTTCATGTTGTTTCGTCTAAGGTTACTTAAATAGACTGTGCCTGGAAAAATGTGTGACTGTGCCTTGACATTAATTATAATACATATATAGTTTAACGCATTGTCTTAGTTTATTTTAATAAAAAAATGATGACAACAAACTCCAGTTGTTGTTGTTGTTGTTGTTGTTGTTGTTGTTGTACAAGGAATGAACAAGGCGAAGCGCGCACTCGATGCGCTGGCACGGTCGGTGATCTGACAGCACGCGCACGCGCGCGTCTATGACTGAGTTTCGCCATTTTGAACACAAACATATGAACGATTTTATATTTTCCGATCCCCCTTTCCCTCGCCTTGCGCGTGAGCGGCCGAGATAACTCTGCGTAGTGACGTAGAGCAGAATAATTTCCTAAAAACTCATTTATCGATAAGAGGGAGCAGAAAAGCAACTTTAGTGAGGACGATGGCTCGAGCTCTGGGTAGATAGTTGAGAGGAAAACGATCTCGTGGCAGCTGCGGGGTTTCACAGAGCGCGCGCGGGGCAGCATCAGCAGCAGCCCGTCCACAGTCTATGAGCCCGTCTGAAGACACACAGCGGGGGTAAGCGTACATGCACAGCCTGTTTACATGCACTGATAGCACTGCTGGGGCCGACTCTCTCTGCCTCACGCCAAACCATGCTTGTTTCGAAATGTTTCGCTTAGAAAATGTGTCGTTTTTATTCTCTTCAGATCGGAAGAAACTTCTGTAAGAGAGAGTTTCGGCTGAAGTTAGCCAGACGAGCTAGCAAACAAATCGAAAACATCCCATTCTTTAGCGTTAAATAACGCTTTACATCTCCAGTAACCCGTTTTGAGCTATAAATGAGTGTTTATTTGAGTTGTTTCGGTCGAGTTTGGGGTTGTTATGAAAATACGGAAATCAGTTCTTGTCGCTAATGTTAGCCGCTTATGCTAACGGTTGCTAGCGCGGGCCCAGTTGTATACATGCAACCGCCGAAAATATTATTCTGCATTTAAAATCAAAGTCCTTTGTATGAATTTGATAGTAGTGAGTCCTCTTTACCCGTCCCGGCTTTATAAGGTGTGAACAATGCTCTGGTATGTTATTGGCGTCTGTTGTAAAAATTTGATTCAAATCATGTTATCATTAGCAGCCACAGGAGTTATTCATAAGTTAGTTCATCCTCTCCAGCTATTTAACTATTGAGTTTTAAAACACGAGCGTTCAGTATGACGAATACAATCTCATTTGAAGGTTTGCAATGCAGGAACACCCCCTCTTGGGAGTCCAGGGGTCAGGACAAGTTGCTGGATCAACTTCCTAAGTAACGTTAGGCAGCTTCTGGACAGTTGTGCAATCAATGCCAGCTTTTTTGACCTCAGCTGCTGTCAGAGATCTCATGCAACACCCCTGCTCGTGTCTGCTGTGTGTGGCAGCTTATATTATTGTGTGCAAATGCTGCTGCCTGTTACTATTTTTGATTAAGTGTTGAGCAGAGACATTAGCTTTCCTGTGTAGAGTTCACTGGGGAGTTCTCTGCTTGTTATTGTCGCAGTAAACACTGCACGTGCACACAGTCATGTCCACAGAAAAGAAGGAAACACGTCCCTTTGTCTATTTTATGGCCACTTATTTTAAAAATGAAAGAAGTGCTTCACCTTGCACAGCTGCAGATCAATGATAGATATTCTTTCCGGTATGTGTTCTCTGGGCCGTTTGTCATCAGATGAGTATGTAGTGCTCAAGGAAGCTGTTACCAGCTGCTGTTTTGGGTGTGCCATATGCGTAAGAGATGTGGAGTAGGTGCGCATTTCATTTAGGAAGAAAGTGCGTCTAGTAGTACCTTTTGTTTTAACTTCCTAGAATTTGGTCTAAACTTCAACATTTCAGTGAAATTTTGCATGCAAATAAGGTCCATTGTCTGTAGTTAATAATGTAGTGATGATGTAGAATGAAGCTTTTTCAAATCACTGTGTTGGTCAATGCGGTAAATCTTAAACTTGAACCTCTTGCGAAATCTGCATGGGGGAATTGTTCGTCCTCATGGAATTATTACTGAATTTCGCCCACAAAAATTCACCAAACAATAGTAAATGTGACTGCACAAGTTCACCCCACAAAAATGAAAAGTTGCTGAAAATGTACCCTCAGGCCATCCAAGATGTAAAAGAGTTTCTTCATTGGAACAGATTTTGAGAAATGTATTACATCACTTGTTCACCAATGGATCCTTTGCAGTGGATGGGTGCCGTCAGAAAATGTGTCCAAACAGCTGATGAAAATAGACCAGTCCATAGTCTAGTCGATCAATTAATGTCTTGGGAAGTGAAAAGTTCAGTGTTTGTAAGAAGCAAATCCATCATTAAGGCATTTTATCTTTAAACTGTCACTTCTGTCCAAAATACGAGTCCATAATAACACTTCTTCCAGTGGAAAAAAATCCATCCCCTGTTGTCCTCTCACATCAGAAACCACCATGTTTAGGACTGTTTTCGATTATAAACGGTGCTTATCTGTGCATATTTCTCTCTTGATTCAGACAGGATCACTTTTTGACTGGCGAAAGCAAAATTATGTATGGTGGAAGAAATGGTTGGAACTTAAAAATTCTTAAAGATGGATTTGTTTATTACAAAGATGCAGCTTTTCGCATTACAAGACATTAATTGATGTACTGGAATCGTGTGATTTAATGTGATTATTTATCAGCTGTTTGGACTCTCATTCTGACGGCACCCATTCACTGCAGAGGATGCACTAATTATCAAGTAATGTAATGCTAAATTTCTACAAATCTGTTCTGATGAAGAAACCAACTAGTCTACATCTTGGATGGCCTAAAGGTGAGAACGTTTTCAGCATATTTTCATTTTTTGGTGAACTGTTCCTTTAATGCTTGAAGTCTGATCTCAAGACTCATATTTATTTGTTGTACAAACCACTGATTTACCATATAAGCAAACGCTTAAAATAAATGTTTGCATGTCTGCTAGAGAGTCAGTATAGGGGTAAATTTGAGGAAGAGAGTGTTTATGTGCGTGTGTTTACTGTTGATAAGGAAATGACGTTTGTACACTGCATTTTCAGTTCACGAGACCTTCGATAGTTCTGATTTTAGTCTTGCACACTCTGTTGTGTGT
This sequence comes from Ptychobarbus kaznakovi, assembly GCA_027422405.1. Lineage (NCBI taxonomy): Eukaryota > Metazoa > Chordata > Actinopteri > Cypriniformes > Cyprinidae > Ptychobarbus > Ptychobarbus kaznakovi. Next base: position 33,083,545 of record CM049795.1, on the reverse strand, counting down.
TTCCTAGACTATATGATGCAATGATGTTTTTATTCATTGTTGAAGTATTATACCCACATTGCATTATTTGTTACATTGATTTCAAGTGTTTTTCAACCTATGCCTGCATTATTTTTGAAGGGTCTGCATTTTCTTGTTTCTTTTCCCTAGTGTCAGTCCGTTTGAGACGTGTATTCGAGGAAGGCCTGGTGGGAAGTGGACCTCATGCAGATTAATGCTAGGTCATTCTGTGCTGTCTGCATTCTGCCACTCAAATGCCTGTCTGCCTGTGGAGGTGGTGTAACTAAGGATTCACACGTTTCATCAGCTGGTAAAAATATATTTATTTAACAAATGTTATTAATGTTCCAAAGCTCGAATTCCTGATGAGTCTTTTATATAGGCTCACTAATAGATCACATCTCTTTGAGCAAGCGAAGCCTATCAGGCTGTGTGAAATGTATCGCCCAGGGTGTGATGCGTGGGTATCAGTCATCTTGTGGGAAAGGTCTGCTTTGTTCATGACCAGAGTTGTTAGAAATTCTTCACAGCCCAGGTGATTTCAATCAGTACTGAAAGAAGGAAAGTTGCTCTTCGTGTTCCAGTTGCCTCATGTTTTGTTATGAGTGGGCTGTGTTAGTTGGATGCATTAAAGGTCCATCAATTATTTCTGTCCCCTTCCTTGTTCGCCAGACTCTCTTTCATATGTTAGTTCTGCTTTCCATCGCTATTCTCCCCCCCGCACTCATTCTATAGCTTTGTTCCAAAACCTATTAGGCTGCCTAGTGCCTACAAAGACAGCTGCTTTTTAAGACAACTCTCTATTCATTGTGGAACTTCATAAGCGACTGATTTGGAACACTACATCAGTTCTTCTCAACCAGGGGACCGGGGCCCACTAGGGGGCTTCAGCAAACTTTCAAGAAGCATTCAAGATCATTTAAATTAATAAATGATTGTTAATATTTTAAAATAATCTAACTCTATATAAAAGTATAACAATAACTCTTGTTTCTTTAACAGCGTTCTTAAAATTGTGTATACAAAATTGTGCTTTGCCATAATTATGCAGAAAAACGTAATTACATATTTACGCAGATAAAACAAGGGACATTTGAGTCAGAAAGGTGAGGCAATTCTGCATGTCTACTTTTCGTTCAGTGCATTGGATTTTTTCATTGTGTTTATCGCAGTCTCAGTCTTGGATAACCTTCTCTGCAATAGATATTTCTCCTCACTTTCAAATCTTCTCTTCAGGCCTGGGCTTCCTGCTGCAGCAGCCACCGCCGCCATCATGTTCTGGAAGTTTGACCTGAACAACACCTCCCACATCGACCAGCTGCTGGATCGAGAGGGAGTGACTCTGAGAGAGTTGATGGAAGAGGAGGATGTCTTGCAGGAGTGCAAAGCACAGAACCGCAAGCTCCTGCTCTTCCTCTCCAAGGATCACTGTATGCAGGAGCTGGTCACCCTTATTACGGAGGAGCCCCCTGCTGACCTGGAGGAGAAAACTCGCTTCAAGTAAGACAGAAACACGTCTTTGCACCATATTTTGCTAGTTTTTACCGACCAGACAACATTGGCTCAGCCAATTGCTTGAGTTTGGGACAGGGTGTCTGTAGTAGGGATGGGCATTTTTGGCAATTTCTTATTTCGATCATCGATAGGTTTCAAAAACTAGTAATCGAGTACGGGGGTGGGGCGTGTGTGGGGGGCGGGGCATGGCCGTAATGGAGATAATGAAAATATCTGAAGACTCTTATGAAAATGACATGAAAACGTGTCTATGAACACATGATGAGATGTTAGATTATGATGCAGCAATGTTAAAAAAGAATAGCTGCCTGAGGTGAAGCTGACTTTATGCCAGTAAACTGAAACCTGTTCTATGACACTTCCTTTGATATTAATCAGAGAACTTAGTTACATAACATAGACGTAACATTACAACGTGTATCTGCACAAAAGGATGCATATGCCAGTGAACTTAAGTTACGCGCTATAGCGAGAGAGAGAGAAAAATGTGCGTGCGAGAGAGAGCGCTCCTGCAGTGATGCGCTTTCAACAACACTGAGACACGGACAAGGAGAGGATTTACTATAGATTTCACATCCTATAAAGTTCTCATTATAATGCTATGTTTATGAAATTCCAGTGAACTTTACGCGCTATAGAGAGAGAGAGCGCTCCTGCCGTGATGCGCTTTCAACAACGCACTGACTGAGACACGGGCAAGGAGAGGATTACTATACATTTCACATCCTATAAAGTTCTCATTATAATGCTTATGTCATTAATGTTTATGGCAGATCTGTGCTATATTTTCATCTACATTATAAAGTGATTCCTAAAATCGCCTGCGTGTTTTCGATGCCATACGAAGTACGAAAACAATTTTAATTGAAGTATGCCTGTTGAACAAATATGACGAAAAAAGTATTTTTGGATTTTTGAAAAGGAAACATCTAAAAGCAATATGACCGTCTTAAATAACAGTCAATATCGGGCATTGCATTTGAGCATGAATCTACTGGTAATATGCAGTGCATTCAGCATGTAAATTAATGTTAATATCCCAACGCATCCTATATTAGATGAATCAGATATGTATGTAGCTAACCCAGACATCTTTATGTGACTTCAAAGTAGGTATGTCAATTTTCAATCATTTCCATAATCAATCGTCATTTAAGTTAACGATCAATTAATCGATTAATCTTTAACCTTAACTACTGCAAAATGCGTCTATTGCAGTGGCATATAGCCAGTGGCATTGATTCATGCCGAGCGCATACATTTAAATCAAGCCATATGCGGCTTTGTGTTCTGTTTTTCCGAATGGTCACGAATTTAATATTATTTATTGTTTCTTTTCCCAAATCCTCACTCTCTCACCCTCTAGATTCGCAGGTTTATTTTATTGTTGTTCACTTTTAATCACTGTTTTCGCATCTCTTACTGTGGTAAACGTGTGGGGGGAAATTAAAGATTTCGTGGCCATGAATTAAGAATTTGTTACTATGACTTAAATTGTTCCCGCATTTAAGTTAAATCATGAGTTTTTTAGGGAACAAATTAATATGTCTTAGGAACGAATTAACAAGTTGTAGGAAAGAATATCCTATATCTGTCCTGCTCGCGTCCGCAGCCCTGTCAAAGTGAAGTGCCCGATATGCAACAATTATCTAGGGAAATTATAATTGAACATGACTTATTACTACATTTCAATACAAAATAACTTTGTACTGTATCTGTTTTAATGCACTTTTAAAGTTTGGATCATATTAAAAGCGTAGTTTGTACATTATTAAATAATTTTCTTGTAAGATCCAGCCCCTTCACCGTCACTCACAGCCGTTTGCACGTGTTTTGCGCATGAGCCGCACGCACCCCAAAATGAAACCGCTTAATCGACCATCGATAGCTTTTATCGATTATATCTCTTATCGACAATTAATCGATCGTCGATTAATCGTTGACATCCCTACTTCAAAGCCAAGTTTCTTTCTCTTCTCACGTCTTTGAACCGCATGCTGCTGCAAGCTAAACAATCAGAGCTCAAGGTGCCGCCCAAAGGGCTGCTATAAGCAATCAGAATTTTTTTTTTTCCACGATCATCGTTTTCATGATCGATCATCGCTGTCATGGCTGAGTGCTCGAGTACTCTATCGCTGTTGCACATCCCTAGTATGTAGCTACATTTACTGTTGCCCAGCAAAATTTAATGAGCAAAATAGGAAACTGCACAATTCAGAGTTTTGCACGAGAGGGAAAATTTCCCAGTGCAGATTTCGCATGTTTGATATGTTGACCAAAAGAAAGCTGCTTGGTTTAAGAGCTGGGCTTTATAGATTGCTACGCTATTGACAATAAACGGTGTACTTTTACTTGCAAAATTTTCTCAAATTTCGCTAATGTGACTGCACTTTGAATGTTCATTCACAGCAATTAACTTGTAGCCTAGATGTAAATATGGTTGGCAGTAAAAAGTATTCCAACTGGTACTAAGAATTGCTAAATTATGATGGTAGGACATATGTGTTGTTCACTGGTAGCCATGCATGCCTGGAGCTCCTGGTTACGGGAGGGCTATAAAACTGACAGTGAAGATGTAGAAGTGCAGAGAAGTGGAATTCAATTGACAAATGATGGAAGAAAAAAGGAAAATAGAAATTAGTGAGTTGATGTGTAAACTCTTGTGTTCTGCTACTTTTTTAAATCAGAGTTGCTTTGTTTGTAAGGGTTGCGCTGTTATAACAAAACATATAAAAAAAACCTCCTGTTCTGAAGGGTTGAAATCTAACAGTTTAAGCGCTCTCGGTTGGGACCATATGGCTAGAGAGAGAGAAAGACATTAGAGTTAATTTAAAACTAATCATTTGGGTCTCTGTGTGTAGGAGGCAGAATCATTTGTCTTGAAACGAGCAAGCGGATTCACTCAAAATGTCTTTTCTCTCCAAGTATTGTGAAATGTTATTACATTGAGTGAAATATGTTCTCAGCTGCACTGATCCAGATTTTTGGCTTGGTGATATTTTTGTCAAATGCAGAATCCTACAATAGGATGTAATGCACTGCTGCAGAGTTTACCTTTTCTTGTGGCTCAGATAGCACTGCATCACTGAGTTGGCCAGTATTTACTTTAGTGCTATCTGAGTAACAGAAGATAAGTCGTGCTACAGAGCAACTTTCTGTTAGTTTTGAAATGCCTTCATTGGACTCTCAGAAAGTGGCTTTGTTTGTAATATTAAAGGCCAAGTCCCCAAAGACTTTTTTATGGCCTGTTGCATTTGATGTTTGATTGTGTTGTCACGTTACTTGTAACGAATATATGTTTTGTTTTGTTTATAGGTTTCCAAACATAGCCTGTGAGCTCCTGACCTCTGATGTGGCTCTTATCAATGATAAGCTGGGTGGAGATGAATCCCTTTTGGAAAAGCTCTACCACTTTCTGGAGCAAGAGCCACCGCTTAATCCCCTGCTGGCGTCCTTCTTCAGCAAAACCATTGGGAACTTGATTGCACGTAAAACAGACCAGGTACGCACACCTGATCCACACAACTCAGAATATTAACACACCACATGGCACAAAGAAAATATGGGGTTATTTGTTTGATATGTCTAGTTAGGAAGTTGTCTGTCATTGCACATACAGGTAATCTCTTTCCTAAGGAAAAAACACAACTTTATCAGTCTGGTGCTGAATCACATTGATGCCTCGGCCATGATGGACCTTTTGCTGCGCCTCATCAGCTGTGTAGAGCCTGCCCCCTTGAGGATGGAGGTCCTCAATGTAAGCACAATAATATCTATCAGTGTTTCCCCTACAATTATTTTGTATAGGGCACCCCGCCCCCCTTGAAGGTCAAGTTAATTTTATTTTCTCTGTAGCGGCAGATCACAAAAGAAGTCATTTAATGTTACCTTTCCTATAGAACAGGTCTATACCTTGTTCTTTTATTAAACAAACTAAATAGCTTTGTTATTTATTTTATTTACATACGGCATGTCATTTCTGTCTCTACTTTACATGGTCGCGCTCGCTGTATCGCGCACAGCAGAGTTTCGCCCTCGGTTCGCGCGCACACACACACACACACACACACAAGTGAGCATTGAGCACACTCCCTCTCGTATTTGTAAATATTAAGCTGCAAAACGACTATTTAAATATGACTTCTACCTGTCTCTGTTAATGTATGGCGCAGATGCGCTGGTTTGTTTACTACTCATACAGAAGCGCGTGTGTCGCTTGCTGTGATATTAACGTCTGCCGCCTCACTAACATCTCCAGAACTGCTCTGAGAGTCACTTCATGAGCATTTGACTGTTTCATTTTAATAAAACTATCTTCATCATATCATATACACACAGACATGTAAAGGTATTCACAGCAATCCGTCAAAATTGGCAATCCGTTTCATTTGAAGACATTGGGAAGAAATACATTACTATCTTACTATTTTCAGTAGAACGTACATAATAGGCTACTACTACTACTAAAACTATTAAAACCTTACTTATTTATTAAGGAATAATAATACAATATGTCTTCAATGTTTTAATTGTAATATTAAATCCCCTTTATTTTCCCAAATATAAGATTTGTTTCATTTTCATTCATAAAAGATAAATTAAATTAATGTTTTTATGCTGGATTTACTATAAATTTCGCATCCTATAAAGCCCCCCCCCCCCCCAATGGGCACTTATAAACTGTGTTCTGTTGAGCTATATCTAAATGCAATAACATGCACTGTGTGAATGTTTCCATGTGTTGTTGACTACAAGTGAATTTGGGGGTTATATGATGGTTAATCTTTTTAAATCAAATCTTTACGCATTTTACATTGATCTACCTCTTGGAGCCTGAACCATTTGTAGAAATGATGCCTATAAGGAACATGAAAGTGATTTAGTTGCCTATATGAGACATTGACCTGCATTTAGCCTGACTGTTATCCTCCAAGTCCTGGCTGAATACTCACTCTTCATTACGGGGCTGTGATTCTAGTCTGTGACTGAATGTATTTGCAGTGGCTGAATGAGGAGAGACTCATCCAGAGACTCACAGAGCTCATGCACACGGGGAGAGATGAAGAGGTATAAAATATCCCTCACTCTGCTGAACTTTTCAACCCCAGCCAACATGATTTCAGTTATGGAAGTTTATAAAAAGGACATTCTTGTTGTTCTGCAGAGACAATCTAATGCATCCCAGACTCTCTGTGACATCATTCGACTTAGTCGAGACCAGGCCAATCAGCTATCAGAGGTCACTGAACCAGACCCCTTACTTGCTGTCCTGGAGTCGTAAGTGCCTAATCTGATTAGCTAAAATCACAGTCATGTAACATAGTGGGCCATGTGTAAAAATGTACACACTCTGTAAAGACTGCTGTTTTTGTACTAAAAGGCTGTTTTTGTATCTCATCCGTTTGTTTTCGTAGACAAGAGAATGTGGCAGAGCTTTTGAAGAACATGTTTGAAGGGGAAAGGACTGAAGCATCTTTTGTCAATGGAACGCAAGTGCTTCTTACGTTACTGGAGTCACGAAGGTCAGGGTGAGTTCATCCATTACAGGGCCTAATTAATATTAAAATAAACAGCCATGCTTGGACGCTTGCTGTTCTTCCTCATTTAATATTTCTTTGACCTTCTGTTATCTCCGTGTCTGATGTTGTTAGGCTGGAGGGTCTGATGGAACTGTATTCTCAGGGATGTGAAAGGTCTTACACTGTCAACAGCAGTATTTTACGTGCTATTGAGCCTCATCTAAAGGACTTCCAGCAGCTCCTACTGAACCCTCCTACGGTACCAGCATAAACACACACTCACATGCAACTCCATCTGGGCGTAAATGTCATCTCAGGGCTTTTGAACCACTTTTTTGTGTGTTAAGCTAAAGATTGTTGCTCTTTTCCAAACTTAAGCTACCTTGCTGTGTGGATTACTAAAGTAAAACCTCATAAGTGACTGATTTGGAAAACTCTACATCAGTTCACTCTTTTTCACAAGGCGCTCATTGAGAAACTTAAATGAGTTAGTGTGTTTCTAAGCTAATTTACTTCATTAGGCATCAAAATACATGCCACACCCAAATATTTGACAAAGTCGGTATGAAAATGCATGTTATTGATCTTAATCAAATAATTTAAGTCTTTTGTTTCAAATAATTAAATCAATGCCAGTCTTTTGTTTCATAATGTCTTCCTGTGAAATGACAGACTTCTCTGGCTAAACCACTCCTCTTCACAATCGATTGCAAGCTCACATACATTTTTGGGTGCAATGCCCACATCTCAAAATCCAGTCAGCAACCGATGGGCAGAACCAAGTTCCTTGCCCTACATTTTTTTCCCTTTTTCGATAATCTGTTGCACTCGGATATACATTGATATACAAGAGAAACAATCAGTAGCTGCTTCGTTTTCATTGTGACTTTAAGTCTTTGAAGGTAACATATTGTTGCTTAATTTTGTGGAAGAGCCATCATCATTTTAATAATGCTGTAAAGTGCGTCAGTCTTTGTTTGCATCACACCAAGTTCTGGAACAGAGCTGGTGTCTCAACAATCACTGTGCAATGCTGAGAGTGACCGCCCTCTAACAATGTGTCAATCTCCCGCCACTTGCTGTGGAACAGAGAAGTGCAATACTCACTACAGTGGGCGTTCTGGAGCAGCCCCTGGGGAGCGCCCGCCTTCATGTGGCCAAACTGGTGGCTTCTCTGCTGCAGACTTGCGACCTCAGCATCTGCCAAGAGATCTGCAGACTCAACACCATGGACCTGCTGTTGGTAAATCACTTTCGCACACACATCGAATTTCGCAGACTCAACACTATGAGCTGGCTGTGGGTGGGAGAGCTTGTTTTTCATAATTTTTTTCTCTCCTCACTTCCTCTCTCTGGTTGCAGGATTTATTCTTTAAATACACCTGGAATAATTTCTTGCACTTGCAAGTGGAGCTGTGTGTGGCATCCATCCTGAACCACTCTGCCCACGCGGACATCCAGAACCCAAGTCTGCAGAACCACGAGGAGAGACCAGCTACAGGCACAGGCAGCCAAGCGGAGGAGGGAACACCTGGCCAGAACAGCACCTTAGACCCAGAAAACACGCCCATTCAAGAGGCTCTTGTTGCCAATGTAGGTCATCTGCTTTAGTTCATATCTGTTTTTTGATTATGACTGCTTCCTTTAGGTGCCTATTTTCATATCGACTTACAAGAAACAGGGTAGTGGGCCTTGTTAGTGGTGCTCATGAACGCCAAGTATCATGTTCACTATTTAACACGTATATTACTTAGGGATGCAACGATACCATTTTTTCCGATCCGATCTAGAGTATCGGCCAATTCCGATCCGATACCAGCACAGTTTTTTTTTTTTTGTTTTTTATCAATGTAGAATTTCTATACTTCTGTGTCACTCTTTTGTGTGTTAAACACCATCTACTAGACAACTTCAATTTTAATGAAAAATAACATGAAAAAATATATAGGGGCTGTTTACACCTGGTCACTTCATGCGTTTTATAATATAAATCCGATCGCTCAAACCACTTCAGGAGGTAGTCTGGGCCACATTCCAGACGAAACTGGACATGTGTTAAATGCACCTGGTTATTGTAACATTTTACTCCTCCCAAAATGTAAAAAATAATAAACGTGTCAGACCGTGTTATAGGCTATATGAAAATGACATCATAGTCAGATATGACTGGCTAATGCAACACGCATCGCCGCGGACGAGCAGCTGAGTATTTCTTAAGCAAGCAGACGCGCAAACTGCCGCAAATGAAACTGAATTTAAGACGCAGACGGTCAACACATAATCATCTTCATTAAAAGTAGTGAGACAAACTTATCTTTCCAGTGCTGATGCCGCGGGCTCTCCTATTCCGTTCTTTGATCTTGAAATGAGCTGATAATTAATAAAATGCAGCGCTTATTTTTGATTTCGTTGGTGTGAACTTCGTTTAATTTAAATATAGCGCGGGAATTGAAGAATATCAGTTTAAATGGAAACGTTTTAACAAATCAGGTAGATATCCGATCAGCGAAAATGCCTGAAATGACCAGGTGACCAGACAAAAATACTATTATAAATTAGGTTAGTGGATAATTTAGCAGCAAAAGTTCTTCTAGAAAGTGCACAATTTTATAAAATCTAAACTTAACATTATTTCCTGAGGAACAAATAAAAGTGAATATATATGTAAAGGACTAAATCTGGTAAAATGTTACACATTGCTCTTTGCATTGTTGTAAAATACATTAATGTATTTTACAACATGTAAATGTATTTATTTATAAATATAAACAACAAAATTAAAAGACATTTCTTTTAAATGTATAGCACAGTAATGAAGGCAGCAACATATGATAGAGGAGTCCTATTTATCATATGTTGCTTCCTCCATTACCGTGCTATACATTAGATTATTAATAGCCTTGATAGGACAGAACAAGAGACGCTATTAATAATTTTTCATTGCGAAAAAATATTATAATACGAAAAGCTTCAATAGAGCGGCACAAAGTGCTTATGCGCTTCCCGTGCTCAGAATGATGCACAGCGCGCAGCTCCGCATAGAGAAGTTCAAAGCACAAAGGATAACTATACAAAAAAAGAAATCTAATAAATGCTGTTCTAATTCATGAAAACAAAAATCGAACTTACCCCAAACTTTTGAACACTAATGTATTGCACACACTTTGGTTCAAGGATTTGAACAAACCACTGACCCTAAGTAATGACCTTTGCATCTCATCTCAAGTCATGTGGTTTGTTAAGTTAGAGGTATCAGTTTTGTTTGCTGCATATTCTTTGTTAATTCTCCTTTTTTGACTGCCAATTTTCTACAATGTTTTGTGTTTCCTTTTTGTTCATTATTCTCATTGTCTTGTTATTTGATTTCCTCAGCTCTTCCAGCATTGCCAGCTGGTGCAAAGGATTCTGGATGCTTGGGAGGAAAATGACAAAATTCAGTAAGAGCCTCTAATCTCTTTGTTGTCATTGTGTGATTGTCCCATGAAGCTCATCTTGATATCCATCATGTCTTCAGTATGTTTGTTGTCTGTCTGTTTGTTTCTGCTGTTGGCTGATTGTACTTTCTCTACCTTAATCTCCAGGGCTGAAGGAGGAAGGAGAAAGGGAAACATGGGTCACCTAACGAGAATTGCAAACACTGTGGTTCAAAACCTGGAGAAAGGGCTGGCTCACTCTCAAATGAATGACTTAATTAAAGGTTTGTTGTGCAGGCATGCGTCAAAAAATAGTTTATTAACTGATGATGCCTGAGATCATAGTCCCTTGTATTTCCGCAGAGCTGCCAGAAGACTGCAGAGGTCGCTGGGAGAGTTTTGTGGGTGAGACTCTGAGAGAGACCAACAGGAGAAACACAGTGGATTTGGTGAGGACAGCATTTACACACATTTCATTGCATTGGACGGATTAATAATATTGGATAAGATATAGGGCTGGGCGATATATCTTATGCGATATGCATGCGCATCTCGTCAGTAAAGCCGGTTCCTTGATTAGCGGTAAATCTCCATCAGCTGTTTTCAAATGGAGCGGCATTTAATACACGGAGCCGTAGTTCACTGACAAGCTACGCAATAACGCTTTCATTATCACAGATGAATCGCCTTCGATAATGAACGCGATATTGCGGTGCTTGTCAGCGAACTACGGCTCCGTATTAAACGCCGCTCCATTTGAAAACAGCTGATATTTAAATAGTCAATGTAATGATCATGTTTTTTTCCCTTTCAAGATATGTTTCATTGCAATAGATAATAACAGTAAATATTTCAGAGATGCTTAGTGCATCTTTATTTTCTTCATAAAAAGAACTTCAATCCTCAATTGGTCAAAATTGCTTTAAAACCTTTACTTTAGAGGAAACCGGTTATCACAGTTCATTGTGAACACTATTTAATGTCTTTTTCGTCACTTTCATTTTCATTCAGAGCATGTTACATAGTTTGATGCTGGTTTCTGATTGGCTCTTATCCTGTGTTCCAGGTGAGCACCCATAACTTACACTCATCTAGTGAAGATGATGACATGGAGAGCTCCTTCCCCAATGATCTGTCCATCCAACAGGTAAGAAGCAACAAATACATAGCCAGCATGAGTCTGTTTTAAGCTCCTTAAAGCTGATTGGATAGCATTTAAGCTTTTCTTTTGCTTTCAGGCGTTCTCTGATTACCAGATTCAGCAGATGACCGCCAACTTTGTGGATCAGTTTGGTTTTAATGATGAGGAGTTTAGTGAACATGATGAAAATATCAAGTGAGTGCTGAAGACGTACAGCACTATGTATAAATGTTTCTCAGATCCAGTGATAAGTATTTCATATATCAGAATGCTGGAGCGACATGCACTGATTTACGGTGCTGATATGTTTCTGTGGTAAAGATTGTCAGTATGATTTCTGAGAGACCTCTTTCAATCTTGCAGTGCTGCGTTCGATCGAATTGCTGAAATTAACTTCAATATAGATGCAGATGATCATAGTGTAAGTGTCTACCACAGAAAACACTGTCCATTATTCAAATGATCACTTAGCCCTGCTGTAAGTGTTTTGATGCTTTATTCGGATTGTTGTGCTCCTTTAGGCCAATGCTGCAGCTTTTGAGGCGTGTTGTAAAGAAAGAATCCAGCAGTTCAATGACTGTGAGGAAGAGGAGGATATTTGGGATGAAAAAGAAATAAACTATGCAACACAAATTAAATCCAGATCGAGGTACAGCACATGGATGATATGCTTGAGGAAATAGATTCTCCTGTTTTGTTTATTGAATTCACATTCTCTATTTATTCTTTCCAGGTTCGGGGTGTCTCTTTCTTCAGATAGTTCACCCAAGAGTGCAGTGAGGAATGGGGGAGGAGGCCGCGGGTCGGCCTCTGAGGAAGAGGATGGTGAGGAAGAGGACAATCCTCAGCAGTCTGCAGCAGTTCAGACTCAAAGTGAGTGCTATAACATCACCCCACAAATCTTTCAGATGAATTTGTTTGTTGAACATTCTTTGTGCTTGTGTACAGATCCAGGCTGGACAGCGAGTTTTGGCGGGACAGAGGTGAGCTCCTCTAGCTCCTGGGGTGGCTCCCCTCAGCAGGGAGGTGAGGGTCCGCAGGACGCAAGCTGGGCCTCCTTCACTGGGTTCCAGCCTCTTAGCAGGTAAAGAGTTGTATAGTGCTACTTACGACACTGTTTTAGAATGTTTGTTAAAGTGAGGTAATATTGGTTGGGCTGTGTTTGAATTATGGGAATACCTTTATCAGTGCTGATCCATTGACTTTTACATTACAGCACAGAGTCCAGCCAGACTGAGGGACAACCTCAACAAGCCCAAGAGAAGAATTGTGAGTATGCTGTGTTTGAGTCTGTCTGAATATTAACTCTGTTAATACACAGCGTGGGAAGTAGTCCACCACAAACAGACAGTTTTGTGTCTTAAATTTGCTTGATGAAATGTTTAAAGTGGTAATAGCATGAGGAATCACATTTGTCTTGATCTTTTCAGTACTATGAAAACATTTAGAACACAAAACTTCCTATTCAGAAATGCATACATTCTTAAGTCCTTGACATCAGAAACTCCAAAACATTAACGCATATCTACATTTACATGGCAATGGCATGGTGCAGTAATATGGAAAAAATAAATAAGTAAGAAGAGGGTTGAAATTGTTTTTATTTTTTTAAGCGGCTGGCAGTGGTTCGGCTACAGGAGCGTGGGAAGGAAGTCCTGGGCAAAAAGCCCCTCTGGTGGCATCAGACAGCAGCTCGTCTGGAGGCTCAGACAGTGAAGAGGACCCTGGAGAAAATAAGACCCCTAAAACACCTGCCAACCAGACAATAGCACCCTCGAGGTAAGAAAACATTGCAAAGAAATAGCAGCATTAGTGTTTTAATGTAGTTCCAGGAAAAAAAAGGATTCTCATGACTTCAGGAAGGTTTTAAACGATGACAGAAGACCTGAAACCGTGATGTTTCAGGTACATTCATTCAGCCGTGGCAGGCCGCCACACCAAAAATCATCCCCGCCACGGCTGCAGCTTCTCAGTAACATCATAGTGACAGAGCAGGACTTGAATTTCGGCGTGGGTTTGTGGCTATTAATAATAATTCTACTCATTCCCGCAGGATCCGTGCTTATAACGTGATGACAGATGACGCAATGTTTCGTGCCTTTGAGTCTTGTTCATTTAAAGTGAAAGAGAACTCACTCATTTTCTGTGAGCCCACAGATTGCGATAAACTGAGAGTGACCGCTTTTAAAGATTATTAAGTTTGCAAGTGTGATATTGATTTAATACATCAGTTCAATAAACAAGAAGTTAATATTAAGTGACTTACGTTGTCTGAATATAACACAACTGCCTGATTTTGTGCCATTTCATCAAGGAAAATGGTTCCAAATAAAGTAACAGCTGAGCCGCTGCGCATCTCTAAAAGTCGCATTTATGGCAAATAACATCACAAAACCCATGGTGACAAAAACAATAGAAACCATCACAGAAATCTGAATGATTTCCACTACAAATACTATTACAAACTATCAACTTTTAACCATTAAAACAATTAAATAATGGTTTCCTCTAGTGTGTTTTGGGAGATATTACATTATAATTTTTTTTTTTTATTAAACAACCAATTATCAGTAGAGACCAACAGGCACTATTACAGTTTCCATTAAAACCAATACAATTCTCATTGTAATCAGTAAAACCATTACTGATTATGTGCTGGTTTAATTTTTTTCAGCATGGGATTGAAATAAATATATTAATGTATGAACTAAAATACTTGGAAACTACATAAAAAGAGCAGAAAGCAAGATGTATAATATGACAATGATAAACATAAACCTAGAATCTAGAAAGCAGAAACAACAGAATTCTTCAATTTGAGTAAATGTCTCTTTGTGTGTGTGTCATGTTAATCAGACTAATCACCTTATAGGCGACTTCATTTACTGTATTTTCTAACTCAATATCTCAAATGTAACCCGTTGTAGAATAACTTAAGGCAGTGGCTATTTAAGTGAAAATAGCATATTTTCGTAGTGATAGATTCTATTTACACTGTTAAAATAGCAGAATTTATCTATTTATACTACTTATTGCAAATAGTGGCAATTATCTGCACCTCAGTATTGCAATACATTATAAAACAGTATGCAATAATAACTTATTGAGTGAGTGCACATTTGTATTTTAATTCAAATTATTAAATGGATGTCACCTTATTGGGACAATAAAGCCCTCTCTACTTTATTTTCAACCTTTTGATTATTTCCTTCATTTTTATTAAAAAATAAATGCTTTTCTGGTGTAATTTGAAAAGGGAGAAAAAATGTTTGCCAAAAGGCGGATTCGAACCCGGGTCGATCGCGTCAAAAGGAATATGACACGCGCTTTACCATCTGCGCCACTGGAGCTGATGTCAATTAGCCGTCCTTTGTATTGTTGACTAGTCCAATCACACGTTGGTGGGCGGAGTTAGTGTATCACTTAATCTGACACTTTGTCTTTGATGATGAGGGCCAGGCCGACGGCCGCTGGATGGACGGCCGTTCTGGACTTCTTCCGAACATCCAGATGGCCAGTCCGCACCTGTTTCTATATTCAACATTTTATATAAAACATTAATCTCGACATGAATTTAACTGCACTCTGTGCCACCTCTGTAGTACAAATACTAATTTCATATGATTGCTAACTTATTTGTCTTATTCTACTTTTAGAAATTCTAAAAAGCTTATAATTTTTTTTTTTTTGACATAATTGCATACTTTTAATAAAATTAGTAAAAATGCCAAATGTAAAACTAAAATGCCTTTAAAATCACTTTAAGGAGTCTAATTTAAGGCAAATTTTTTATTGGAATTTTTAATTATTGATCAGAAGTTGCTCCAAAAAAAATGTTAAGTTAGGAGCACAAGCGCTCCTAAAAAGAAAAGTAAGCATAGAGCCCTGTGTAACAGTACTTTAGATCCCTGCATGAAGTCTTGGAGACTGCAGTCTAAATAAACCTGCTGCTGTCTGTCATTACTGTCTGTTTATACAGTGAAGACTATCCAGTGTTATTTTACAGTTGAATAATTATTACAAATTTAATTTGTATCTCGTTTTTGTTTGTGCTATTTATTGTCATTAATTTATTCCTTCATATTTTATTATTTACTTCTCTTTTTTAGTTATAATAAATGATTCTTGGGTGGGGAGGGGGCGTGGCCCATGGGAAATAGTCCTGCCACCACAGCTGGAAAAAATCCTCGAGGAAACACTGCGTGATGATCATTGCGTTGTGCTGTCTAAACAAACCACTCAAAAGCAGGAAGAATTTGACAGGGCAGACTGAAAAGTGAATCCCATTCAGACACTTCCCTACATCAGAGTCATTGTCTGAAGGTCACATTTACTGTAGTTTGGGGATTTTCACAGACAAAATCCAGTCATTTCAATAGTTGTTCCCGCAATTGTAAACTTTTGTGTGAGGGTGAAAGATCTTGCAGAGTTTAAATTGGTTGTGAATTTGCTTTTGACAAACAGAAAGCTGCTTGGTTTGAAAGCGGCTTTGTTGTGATGCCTCATGCCTTGCTACACCATTGACAAGTGGATGTTTTTTCGGCCCACAAAATTTAGCCTCTTACTCCACTTGTCCAATTGATTCAATCAAGTGTTAAATGATTTAATGAAGAGTGATCACTTTCAGTGTTGTAACTGTGAAATACATTGAGACTGTAAAGATGTAGAACATTGGTTTCAAACTCGATTCCTGGCTAAACTGTGCTGTGGCCCTCCAGGAATTGAGTTTGAGACCCCTGACGTAGAAGTATTTAGTGGTAAACGTTTGTGCTGCACTCTTTTCTCTGCAGCGAGGTGCCTACTGAAGCCCTAGAGAAGCTCAGCATCACAGACAATAGTGAGTCTTCAGCGTCTACAGAAGAGTCGGACGCTACCACTGTGACGGAGACAAGGTAAATGAATATGTATTAAGCAGATGCTATATGAGAGATAGAAAGCGCTCTCTGTTCTCGCTTACTCTCTCTTATCCCTCTACAGAGTCGAGGCACCTGCTTCAGCTGAGATCATGCCTAACGGACCGGTCTGAAGGCTCTGGATAGGAGTCCGACCCACTCTCCGCCTCTTCCATTCTGAACCCCCAAACCTCAATACCACTTTTGGTGTTTAAATAAAGAATGCTGCCATGTTATTGGTCCTGGATACTGCCAATCAGCCCATAATTGGAGGAGGAAGCCAGGGGCTTGTAACAATAACCAGTACAGTACTCCGAGGTGTTAGTCTTTTAAACCTTTCAACTTTGTTCGAGATATGCACAGTTTTAAATGTAGCAGTGACCGTGTGATTACAGGATCTGTCAGGACTTCTTTTTTTCCTCGGTTTGTGTCCCTCCCTTAATCTTTCTGGATTGTTTTTTTTTTTCGCTCGCAGCCTTGGATGGTAGAAAACAGGGATGTGAAGGTCCTAATTGGAAAGCACAGGCTCATCCTTCACTGCATAATGTCTTGAACGTCCTCATGCAAAATCGAAAGCCTCGTTGCCTGACAACAGCCTCTGCAACAATTTACTGTATGTTGAAGCACAACTGAATTGTTCTGTAATGCTTGACACACACAGGTCACCGCCCTGCCAAGTTCACTTTTAAGATTTTTTAAACATTATTATGGCCTAATCTCATTAAATCATGTATTTGAATGTTCTGAAGTGCTTTGAGGCCGAATTGTATGGCACGGTGTCCACGTCGGCACTTGTGCAGTAATGTTTAGTCATTTAATTTAAATTGGACTCATTCGGAAAAGATACATTAGTGGTGGGGGTGTGCCTCTTTGAATTTTCAGGACTTTTTTTATTGCATGCGAAACATTATTTATCAAGCATATACAAGCCGCTGTTTTTTCCCGACAACGTTCTGTCTAGCTAGTTAGTCAAGACCTTCTGATTGTATTGAATTACTTTTGTCCGTTTGTTTTCCCCTCCCCTCAGATCAACTAAACATTTCTATCTCATTTTCTGCATTTTCTCCTTAAGCTTTCCAAAAAATGAATAATGGGTTTAAAGTGAAAAGCTTAAAGTAATCGTAATAACCTTTGCCTTAAAGTTACAAATCCTTCAGAATCCCTGTTAAAGGACAGAAGGGTTTGCCTCAAAGCAAACAGGCTTTTTTGTCTGTTTTTAAATGTCAGCTGGTCTCGAAAGAACCCCCCCCCCCACACACACACACACACACAATTTTAATGTATCCCTGTTCAGCGCCAACGCAGCACATTATTTTTTTTCCCCCAACTCCGTAGTATAATATCACACATGAAATACTCCACCGGACAGTGTTATGCATCATCAGTTGTTTGTTTTTACCAGAACTCTTGTTATATGCTGTCAGAAAGACTTTTCAGGCTCGTTGGAAATACCAAGATCCACCTCTTTTAATATTTCATCCTGAACATCATGTGATTATTTTTTCTTCCAGGATTTTTTTTTTGGCTATCACATTTCACGTATCATATCTCTGCAAGCTTACCATGGTACCAAATCTGTTGGATTACAGGATTGGGATATTGCATTATTTATTTAGCACTTATTGAGGTGTTGGTATGGAGACCTGGTCTCCCATCATGCATTGGAACACAGTGTATTTTCTCTCTCACTCTTCATGATCTTTGACTGCTTCTTATATCCATGACATGTTCAAATACGTTTGTTCCCAAAGCCAAAAGTATATATTTGCCTTTTTTCTTTAACTGTTAAAAAAAATCTTATTTTTAACTTTAACCAATGTTATTTTGCATATTGTAGAGATTCTAATTTATGTGATCTTCAGCAACCAAAATATTGCTCTGTTCAATTCTGTTCCTGTGTCTGGACTGTTTCTGTACATTCACTGCAGTGTTGGGAGTTTTGTATTCATTTATTTTCCCAAGAGAAGTCTGTTACACAGCAATAGATATTTAACAGATGATGGTTGTATTATTTCCAAAAGTTGCCAAACGTTTATTTGAATTCTAAGACTATTCCGGGTTCGATTCTATTACAACCGGAAATAATTATTTGACTCGTTCCTCAGATTGTACAAGCAAGTCATCCACTTACGCTGAAAGTTTACTTTCAGACATGTCTCTGGAATACATTTGGACACTTTCTGGTTCTAAAGTAGCTATAGCTTTAGATGTTATGTGGATTCATTTGTATAATTAAGTTAATATGGGACATGAGTGATAAAACCACTTAATATTCGCTCCTGTGGAATTCTTGATTCTGATTGGCCAATCGCTGTATACAAGCACGCTCATCCGGGTAACTGACTGAAACGGCTCACTTTCCTGTCATACTAGAAATTAAATGGCGCCATCTTGTGTCGACGTTATCACTTGCAGTAAAAAGACAAAATTCAGGTAAATATACTTTTTATGTTTGTTTAAAGTTCGCGTATTTGTTTTTAGGTAGCGTTAAACACAAGAATTACTTGGCAAGTAACGAACAAATTCGACTTAAGCCGCAGTCCCACTGAAAAATAACAAGTTGGACCAGAACTAACTTAACGTTTTTTTTAAATTAGAAACAAAAAGGTCGAAATTATTCTCTGCTAACTAATAGCATCGAACCTGGAATATTTTAGTACAGCTGTACAAGCTCCCTACAGTTCTCTCCCTCGAATACAGTGACCTTGATTAGATGTTCATGCACTTGTAAATAACGTTAGTGTTATATATCTCCATGCCATAATACTGATGCTGTTGGAGGGGAAAGACATGCATATGTTTCAGAGCACTTCGAGTTCACAACTTCCCGCTAGTCATTCGTTTTAGAGAATTAGTTACGTTATATTGAGACGAGTTTGTCAGAATATAGCAGGTATTCAGTGATGGCATAAAAGGTAGTTCTCAGCACATTGACATTTGTATAGACTGGGTCTGTACATTATATTGTTGCCTACATCAGTACCTATATATTTTGATATTTTCAGAATGGAATAAATCTGTTATTGAGAGAAATGTTTTTCATCAGTTATGATGGCAGAGTGAAGTTGACCATCCCTTTCTTGTGCAGCTGTGTGCTATGAAACATTCTCTGGTCTTTTCTTAGGCCAATGAGAGCCGAATGGACGCTTTCCAAGAACCTACAAACTCCTTTATAAACACATGTGCCATTTTGGATGTGTGCATCATGCTGTGATGAGGCAGAACAGATGCTAGGGTTATTCTTGGGGGTCCTCAGCCTTTATCTAAACAGAGGTAAGACAAAACCCAGGAATGAAAGCAACAACCATTTGCTCAGCTTCATTTTTAATAGGAAATCTTACAGCATTATGAAAGCAATCACACAATTTAAATTTAGACTAAAATAAATCCTTAAAACAGCTTTACACGACATAGAAAGGCCATGACTTGCAACAACATCAATGATTTCACACAAAACTTTTTTTTTTTTATAGATTAAATAATTTGATCATTGTGGTAAATAAGGCACACAACTGGTTTTCTTAAAAAAAGGAATGGGTTTCAATCCACAAGTTCACAGTATATATTTAAAATCGTGCATGGGAATTATAAAACTAACAAGTAATTTGAATTTTGCATTACGATTCCTTAATTATGGGACTTTTTACTACTTGGTAGAAAAGCGCAAATTATTGACAACGCAGAAGGCACAATTAGGAATATAATCCGTTATATTGTATGATATTGTTACTTCTTGCTATAAACACTAACGGCATGTAACAGCTGCTAGACATACCTCTTAAATACCAGTAATCTCAGAATGTGCAGAAACCACACAGACTATCAACACAACGGATGGAGATCTTTGAACATTGTTGAACTTCCCATATATACCAACATTCCCAAAAGCTAAGGATAAATGGTAAAAGCTGAAAACAGTAGAAGGTCAAAAATCAACACAAATCAATAACTCAACCCACCACACCTTTGCCAGTAGAAAAATAAATATTACCATAAACAAAGAAATAAATACATTTGGGTGACAGCAGCCCTCAACCATTTAACTTCAATCCAGTATGATCAACATTTAGAGTGTCATAGTGCAGTGATAAATATGAGCGCAAACCCTCTCCATTTATTTTTTGGGAGGAAAGAAAAAAAACAGTAGACAAGAAAACATGCAGTAAGTCATCCGAGTCAATATCTCTCTTTTCCTGATGACACTCAAACGGCAAAAAACGTTCTGTTTATGGACCAGTTATTAAAACAAACCATACACATCAGATCTCCCACAGCCATGGCATTTTAAAACTGAACTCCAAAAATTGTGGATATTTCCATGGTGAATATACACTTTCAACTGACCTGGCTACATATTGGTTTTTGTGAGTGCAATCCATTTAGTAATCATGGACAATTGGAAGAAAAGTCATGGAAACTCACTAGTCAAAAGTAGCGGGAACCCTGTCAAATAAATACAGGAATAGAGCAGCAAATGCTCAGGAGCACTAATGGCAAGATTCAAAATACAGGAAGTCCAACAACTAATTTAAAGTCTACTCTTGTATCATTGTCAATGCTAATCGACTACTCTTCAACCTTCTCCAGGCTGTACATGAAAATGTTAAATCATCTGAAATACAGTAAGAGGTTGATTCTACTCATGTTTCATAGGAATGCATCCTTCCATCTCTAAAACCTCTGGCCAGCCTTCATACTTGTTGATCTCTGCTTTGTTCTTGATGTGCTGGAGACATAAGAGATGGTTTATTAGATATTTCAAATATTAAATGAAAATCTGAACAGGACATGGCCTCTCATTAGTAGGCAAGGCAAATTTACCTGCTCAAAGGGGCTCTTTGTCTTGATCCCTTTGCCTCCAACAAACACCCAGTTATCTCTAAATCCCAGTATGCTGATGCTTGAGCTGCCCAATTCTGCTATCAGATTTCTGGCCTCGTCGTTTAGCCTGTTTATAATAATAATAAAAAAAGCATTAAATAGAAAAGCTTTGACAGATCTGTAATTCCAAATATTTAGAGAAGTGACTCACTTTGTTGCAGGATCATCAAAAGTGGCCATCAGGACAATGCTCCCATCTTCTATTTCCTTCAAGAATTTGATAAGCTGGTTCACATCTAGACAAGAATAAACATTCGAAAAGATTCACTTTTGAATGCGACTCAGGAGGTAATTTCAAGTTCTTGACCCTGTCCAGTTTGCAAATCCAAACAAGCTCGTAACAATAAAACTGTAACACAGTGGCCCTGTGGTTATTAAAATGAGTCTCTTGCCATGCAATTAAAACACAACCATGGGGCCGGAAACCACAAGGGGGTCTCAAGATCATTTGAAAGACAAAATGAGCTTTAAAATTGAGTTTAATTTGCTCCCCCGACAACTGTCATTTTTATTTAAGAATTTATTTGATAAAATTGCTATCTGAGTAAAATTTAATTTTGAAAACCTTATCCTGATACGTAAATTAATTTGTCATAAATTTCAGTTCTTGAAAATCTAAAAAATATGAATTCAAGGTCATTTTTTTGATGGATACTTGTCAAAACGCTATTCAAATCTAAAAATATGGAATTCAAGGATTTTCATTTTAATTCAAAATAATTTTGGTCACACTTTATTTTAAATTCCAATTCTCGCTATTAACAAACCATTAAATACGACTTTGCTACAATAAACTCATAATTTGCTGTTTATTAATAGCAAGAGCTAGGATTACGGATGTAGAATACGGTCATGCAGAATACGTGCCAATATGTTAATAGTAGGCATGCTAATAAGCAACTAGTTAATAGTAAGAGTTGGTCCCTATACTAAAAGTGTTACAATCATATTAATTAAGTTAATATATTGCCAATCCTAATTTCTGAAAATGAGCAGTTTTGTCATTACAGCAGAATTATCTAAAATATATTAGCCTACATGGGGACCTCGAAATGAGTCAACATTCTTTGAGTACTGTTGAATAAAATGCAGTTAGGCGAGAACCCATTATTACCCACAATTCTCAAACATTTCTCCTATGACTACTTTTTTTAGAGGACAACATTATAATACAAATGTGCGATCATATGCATTTCGGAATATATATGAATGTGTATATAAAAATGGGACAAAAAGACTGTGCCTAACAGCTTTCACCCAAGATTAATTTTAATACAATGCAAATATTATACAACACATGCAAAATTAGCAAATGGAAACAAGATATGAGGTCTAGAAACAGATTTACCTCCAGACCACATGTCAAAGAAATCAGTCTTGGTGAGCTCACCGGTCTTGCCTGTAAAAAGACTGGATTAATGCAGTCCACCTTCTCTCAGTATGTAGTAACGGTTCAGTTTAAAAGGTTTCAACATCTATGTTTCTAAAGACAAAAAAACAGAAGGCATACCATTGATCAAAGCAATGTTTATACCCCGTCCAACGTTGTTCTTTACTCCACTCATGAATCTGATAAAAGAAAAAGAAGAAAGCAGTCAAATTCTTCTCATGTTTGCTCTGAGTTCAGGAAATTCCCAGCTAATAAAAACAAAAGTCAAGATTTGGATTTTTCTATAGTGCTTGTTCAGAAGTACTGATGTGTGTAAAACCTACACATTGTCTTGAAAACACATTTTCGGGCCGACAACACTGGCTGCTCCACTGGTGATCTTAAAAGAAAAATGGTCCTCGGGACATGATTTAGAGAGGCCGCATTTGTGGCGCGGAGGCCTGGTGGCTGAAAATAACATCAATACATCCATAAACACACGTCTTAACTATGTCTTGAAAAAAATAATAATTTTTGGCTAGGTTCTAGTCTTGTCTGCATGATATTTTAATCATTTATATAATTTACACATATACCAAACAGGCGTCTTCACGCTGAATTAAGTCTAGAACAGACTTCTTAAGTGGTTGAAGTTAAACAAAGAAGATCACACTCAAACACACCTACTTTATCTAAAGTAAATGGCAGCTGGCAGCAACTCAACACATCTAATGTGACAACTATGGAACTCGGTCTCATGCCATTAGTGTCATTGCAACCTTCAACCGATGATTGATTTCTCCACAGGTTCAAGTTACGTTTTTAATTCCTCATTTATATCTACACGGTTCTAATCAAAGATACACGAGGAACTTGTTCATCTAGTCAAGTCACCAACTATTAAGGATTAAATTGGAACTCATTCACCATCCTCAACCGTATTATGTTGTAAAAAACTATGTACTCACGGACAGTATTTGCAGGTGCGTATCGTGCTGTAGAGAAACATATGTCGATTAGCAAATAGCAGTGTGTCATGTCAAACGCGAACTCATTCCTTAACCAAACAAGTGTATTATCTTCCTTTACTAACAAAAGACGTGTGCGGTTTCAGATCAGTATGTTCTGTGTGTGTTGCTGAAAACGGCTGCGTGCATGAACTCACCAAGTACTTTCCCCAAATTTAAATTCATATTGCTCTCTAATAGCTCATATGCCAGGAACACAGCTACAAAGAAGATAGAAACCAGCACTGCCAGTTTCAAAAGTCCTGTAAAAACATATATACTTCATTTCAACTATTTTGTTAACTTTTGCTCAATAAACAATTCTTAGGATTACAGCATTTTTTCAATGTCTTAAAGCAAAACTTTTTTTTTTTGCACTGCTATTACACATACATTACTACAAAATATTGTCAATGACAAAAGAGCAAATATTTGCCGCTGGTTACATGTAATATATACTTAAGTAGAAACGGAACACACCTCCTGGTCGCATCATCCTGACGGCTTTGCAAGCACCAGTCACCACACTGAGATCCACACACCTGACATGAGATCAGATATCATCATATAACAAAAGCCTGAATTCCTAAATATCCCAGCTAAAGTACTCACGTTACCTGAAGGGATTTACTCAAGATAATCTACATATGTGACCCAGGACCACAAAACCAGTCGTAGGGGTCAATGTTTTGAAATTGAGATGTATACGTCATCTGAAAGCTTGTTAGGATAGGACAATATTTGGCTGAGATACAGGTACTGAGGGTGCCAACAAATCTAAATATTGAGAAAATGGCCTTTAAAGTTGTCCAAATTAAGTTCTAAGCAATGCATATTACTCATCAAAAATTAAGTAGGATATTTAAGTTTACCGTAGGATATTTACTAAATATCTTCATGGAACATGATCTTTACTTAATATCCTTTTGATTTTTGGCATAAAAGAAAAATTAATAATTTTGACCCATACAATGTATTGTTGACTATCGCTACAAATATACCCTGTGCTACTTATGACTGGTTTTGTGGTCCAGGGTCGCATATCTGTTAAAAATTACACAGCGAAACAATGGTCAGGCTGACTAACTGACCTATATTTGGCTAATTCAGATTCATAATTCATATTTCTGACCCTAATGTATTTTCTTTTTATATATTCAGAGTAACTTGATTATCCTTTCAGTTAGGCATATAAGTATATACACACACATTTTACCATGTTTAACTTAACATCACAAAATTATATAATGTATGAATTGTTTATGAAAAGTGCACAATTTCTGTTTTTAACTATTTTAGTGAATTACAATATAGCATAAAGCTAGTATTCAACATCTTAATTGTTATTATTAAATTGTACTCTGCTCTTCATATATCAATATGAGCCATTATAAATAATCACATTGATCAAACCCTATTCACACGAACAGAAAGGTGGAAAAAGAAAATATATAAAGTTGATAAGATGGATTAACACATGCGAACATGCCTAAATTTAGATTGTATCAGTCTTCGCCTGTCATCTGAAACTTACTAAAACTAAAACATTCAACAAGTTCTCAGCTTGAACTTCAGCTCAAGATCTAACACGTAAAACAAACACATACATCCTGAAAACCTCTAATTATGTCTGAAAAAGATGCCAGAAGCGAATTAATCGTTTGTGTTGCTGTGAAGTTTAGGTGTCAGTTGTCAACAGTAAAAGAGACAGTAGCTGTTAGCATGAGGCGAATTATATAAATAAAACAACAAGAATAAACCTTACAACAGATATATCATATGAACTCAAGAAATCATGTAACCCAACGAACATACCTTTAGACTGATATTAAATAAAGAAGAAGAGAATAGAAAGAAGTACCTGGTGCCACGGCGACACAACGCTGAGTATTCCTACACATCCGGGTTCGCCAGAGGGGAGGAGCGTGCGTGTGTGAAGAGATATGTGTACGTGTGTTAGAGACACTGCTCAGGTTTTTTTTTTATAAAATGTAACAAAAAAAAACACATTTGCATAAATTCTTAAAACCTAGTCATACTCGTTTTAGACTACGTAGTTCTATTTGAAGCCCTTTGCAATGAATGGAAAATTATATACAAAATAGCAGATTATTATTATTTTTAAGACGTTTGGGTTAAACTAAAGTAAACTATGTTTAAATAGGAAATTCTTGATATTTTTGTGTTTTATGTTAATTAATAGGTTGAATAGTATGTACACCTAGGCAATGGACTGAAACATTTTAGGCAATGCGATTTAAGACAGTAGTATAGACTACAAACTTTACAATGTAATTCATTTATTTACTTTTTTTTCTACCCGGTGCTTAAATATTCTATCAGATGTGTGAAGATGTGTGAGAGTCTGGTTCATGTTGGTGTGCAGTGTGGTATGTAGTGTATGTGTGAGAGTGTGTGTTAGTGAGGAGGTGTGAGGTGAGTGTATGCCTTTGTGAGGTGTGCGGTTTGTTTGCTTTACAAACCAGACAACTGTTTGGTCTCTTTTTCATTTGACATCTGTCTGTAATGGTATTGTATTATCAAAAAATAAAAGAAATAATATATAAATATATATATATATATATATATAATAGCAATCAGACACTAAATAATATAATATAATCATGGTGTATTAACACAATTATTTAAATGTGGATAATAGGATGAGCATAAATACAGATGTTTAAATGCATCTTAATTTATTTACAATTCAAAAACAGTAGATTGGTCTATTTGAAAATACATAGCCCCAAAGCTCAAGGAGGATTGCCAGCAGCAGCCTGAGGGAATATGAATGATTCCAGTTCAAAAGACAGAGAGCGTGAAAGTGAATTCACTCCTAATGATTATCCTCTGGTCCCTGTATAAGAGACTCTTAATAGGACAAAATAAGAACCTGACCGCAGCAAGATTTAGTTTGCCTTGGTTTGAAAAATGCAGTTCACCGATATTTCCAAGCGTTTATTGTCCAGTCACAGTACCTAGGTTATGAGATTTATTTAAAACAATTCACACTTGTCTACAAAGCCTGAGTGGTTTCCAGTGTTTAAATGTTGTTCATCCAATGAGATCCTAAAGAAGAAATGAAAGAGTCAACAAGCGAATGCAAAAATAAATATATAAATCAACTATAAATAAATAAAAACAGTTAAATACAGGCAAGGATAATATTGATTGATTCATCAAGCTTACATCATCTGAGTCCTCCTGGACCTGGAAACCATTTAGTTTGCCATTGGGGCTGCTCTCATTGCTAACACACAGATCATCTTCTTGGAGTTGCAGAGCCGAAAAGCGATAAGCAGGTGACCTGTAGGGGGCAGAATATGACCAATAGAGAATCTGAATTCTACAAGGCATATTTAGTATGAGAAATAATAGCAATCAAGTTTAATCATATCGACCTTACCTTTGCCTACAGTTTATCCTTCTTGAAGTAATTATGAAAGCTGCAGTAATAACCAAACCAATGACCCCCACACAAGTACACACCACAATAAGAACCAGCATGCCCGGCTGCAAATAGAAAGACAATAAATAAATGTTCATCAGGCATGTTTTTATTTATGTATTCTTTTAAAATCGCTGATTGATTAATGAATGAAATTAATTTTGGTTTTCAGAAATACATCACTCTTGCTCATATTGGTTAAGCAAACTGTATTTATGCTCATTATATTGCAACATGCATGATAAGTGATTTTACTTAGTTTTTTGGCCACTGTATAGGGAATAATGATTGTCATGAGAAACGGACCACTCACTGATCTCTTAGTATGCACATTTGAGGAAGTTGGTGGTGAAATGTCCATCCCACAAAGCTTAATGAAAATATCTTCTCTTCTCGGAGGCCTGACACCCTCCTCACATTTATCGCCAGGAATCCTACGATACCTGCTTAACACAGTAGTATAATTATAACAATGAAGTGTATGTGTATGTTTTAAAACTTTGCTATATAGAAATCAAGATGTATTTCACCATCACCCTGTATAATGCAGGTCATCTAGCTCCCCATTTAAGCAAATATCATGGGTTCGATTCAGGAAATCGGGTTGTAGGAGACACTCCGAGGTGTTTTCATGCCGATAGAAACCGTACTCGCTGTTGATAGGAGATGTTCAGAAAACACTTTTGTTTGGTCACAAGCAGAAGTCGAAACATCAGTGGGGTGCAATTTTTTCCTACCACATGTAGTCTTCTCTAGTGCAAGTACATGGACGCTGCTGCCTGCTGACCACATATCCTCTCCCATTTCTACATGCTGACAGTTTCTTTAGTCTTCTAAACGTCTCTTTGTAGCCCAAGAGGCATCCGTCTGTTTCTGGGTCAGAGTCATAGTCAGAGTGCGCCAACCACTGCACATAGTCCTCTTCACCACCTACGAAAAGATATGATTTGAAAAAACTTCTAAGACTAAATATTGCATTGTCACAATTGTGTTACAGATATAAATGATATTGATGTTTATTGAGTAGTATGAGCAGTTACATTTCTTTTCTACGCAATCATAGTCATAATTTTTACCTCCTAGATGATAAAACGTGAAAAAAACGTGTTTTCTTACATTAAAGAACATACTTGAGCTAGACTATCAGAGACTTAAGCCAGTAAGCAAGCACCTATTAACAACCCAGAACACAGCGGAACTACTTTTTTTTCCTTCTTAAAGGGTTAGTTCACCCAAAAATGAAAATGTTGTAATTAATTACTTAATTAATTAATTACCCTCATGTCGTTCCAAACCCGTAAGACCTTCGTTCATCTTCGGAACAAGACCACATTGCAAAAACTGCTCGATCTTGCATTGCACAACATCAGAAAGATCAGGCCCTTCCTTACACAGCATGCTGCACAACTTCTTGTCCAGGCCCTTGTCATTTCTAGGCTGGACTACTGCAATACTCTTCTAGCTGGACTTCCATCAAACACAATCAAACCTTTACAGTTGATTCAGAATGTTGCAGCACGATTGGTCTACAGCGAACCCAAAAGGGCCCATGTTACACCTCTCTTTATCTCCCTGCACTGGCTCCCGTTTGCAGCTCGCATCAAGTTCAAGACACTGATGCTTGCATATAGAACAACCACAGGCTCAGCACCCACCTACTTCCACTCACTTATGACAATCTACATCCCCTCAAGAAGCCTGAGATCTGCGAGTGAGCGTTGCCTCGTGGTACCAACACAGAGAGGCACAAAATCACTTTCCAGCACGTTTTCATTCACCGTTCCTGGCTGGTGGAATGAAATACCCTCCACTATCCGGAATGCTGAGTCCCTGACAATTTTCAAGCGACACCTGAAAACTAATCTCTTCCGTCATCACTTGACTTCATAAAAAAAAAAAAAAACCTTCGCTCTCTTTCCTTAACCTATCCCTGTCTGGCTAGTATTTGCTCTGAACAATGCCTAGAACGTTGTATGACAAGCACTTCCTGTGTCCGTTTGCCTTTTTATAATGTATCGCGTATTGTATTCCTCAACAGTAAGTCGCTTTGGATAAAAGCGTCTGCTAAATGAATAAATGTAAATGTAAGATTAATAATTATTAATTTGCAAAAAATTAAATATATGTTAAATTCAACCTTTATACTGCATTTCCAATAGGCTAAAAATTCCAGTCAGCATAATCAAAGCTTTATGTCGAGACCATGACATAATATTACGTTCCCACAAATTAATATCTCATGGCCACACCAAAACTAAGTGAACCGAAGACGGCCACTCCTGGGCACCGTAATGGAGGGTCAGAGAATATAATATAAATATCTTAATTTGTGATCCGAAGATGAACGAAGGTCTTCCGGGTTTGGAACAACATGAGGGGGAGTAATTAATGACAAAATATTTGGGTGAACTATCCCTTTAAGGCAGCGACATGAAGCTGATGGGCTTATATTGTTGAGCATCTGTCAGGCTGTCATTGAGGATCTATTGGCCTATTTTTTTGTAGTTTTTTCTGCACTGTTGGCACTGTCAGAAGCTTTTAGTTTGACTGAACATGTTAAATTAGCAACAGAGCTTGTTGGTAAGAGCCAATTGACTATTCAGCTTAGTGAACAAGTGAACAGAAAAAAAACAGAAGTGACGAAAGCAACCAAACTACGAAGTTAAGTGGACAAAATGGTATACAAGCGCTGCTTTGTTTGTGGTTTGTATAACCACAGTCCCAGCTATTCCAGTTTCCCTTTTTAAATGACAAATACAGACTACTGCCACCAGCTGGTATGAAGAGTTATTTCCTCTCACGCAAGTTCAGAATGTATGTGCTAGTTGCTCGTTGGCTGTAGTTTTTGGCGGCGTGTTCAAGTGCAACTTTTTGGTTCAGGCGCAGTGTCAATTGACCCTTTGCAAAGACCCGCACCCCTTCCTTACAGTTGTTGTATCCAACAAGCCATGGCGCTCTCACACTACACATCATGTTCTCACACAGTGAAAAATACATCGCTGAACAAAGACAAAACTGACAACACGCCAACAGACAAAACAGAGCAGGATACTTTAGGGATGTAATAAATTCTCAGCTTTCAAATTGTGTCATTTTTTCAAGAAATTCAAACATTAAATACTGTTTTGTGGCTCTTTAATGTGTCATGGCAGATCACTGTAGCGCCTCAGTTCAAGCGGCACGTGAACCGATCATCTCTTCCTCTTTACTAGTTATAGCATGAAATAAACATGTTTGATCATCAGAAGGTATCTTGTTTTAACTGCGGAAAGACGTCAATACCATTTTCAAGTTCAAGTCCACCAACGTTAATCTACTCTCCTGTCTGGTTTGTTTGTCAGACAAAATAGCTCATTCGGCATTATGATTGGTCAGCCCGCCTGTCAGTCAAACTTCCAGCAAAGGGTCAATTCTACATTATTCACTGATTTGTGTCTGAGCTTTGATGATATAGTATGATACTTATTTGAGTATTACTATTTGAATTCTGCCCATGATTCTTTAAACATTTCTTACATTCTCTGGTGAGCAGGTGCTCAAAGTCTATGGTGACAGCCACCCACATGGGCTGATCATCATCATCTGGGCGGTAGCCGAAAATGCTGATATTCATTGTCTTTGTGCCCGGCTCGGATGCCAGTCCTGCCAAGAAGATCGGGTGGTCTGTGAAATTAAATATCTTCCAGCACTGTCCTTCATCTGTGGAAAACCTGAAAACATTCATACACACATAGTCATATATGACAGTGACCACAAATTACACATTTGTTCTTTCAGAAAGAGAACAATATGTAATACTACTGCATGGCAAGGGATAGTGTGTTACTTTATTGAGCTGATCTGTCTGTCTCTATGCGCCTCCTACAGCCACTATAAGCCCTCCAGAGTCCAGGATGCTGTAGTGGTGAGGTCCTCTCAGAGTCCCCCACCAGGTGTAACCTCCGTCCCCAGACACGTACACATCCGGCCGAGCGGCTGAGATGGAGTCACCGACACTACCTGCATTGACATTTAATATTTTGAAGTTTGAATGTTAAGTTGTGGAAGTTGTGGAGATAGGTGGTAGGGGCTAGTACCATGGGCAATGACCAGACCAATGGTGGTAGGTTCAGAGAGAGGTAGCATGGGAGTGATTCCACTGAAGTGACTGTGCTCTCCGTGAATATGCAGGTTACACTGGAACAGAAAACGGAAACAGTCTCACACATGCATTTACAGTAACTTTTAAAGTTGCCGTGAAATGAAAAAAATTAAACCTTCCATCTCACAATCCAATCAGTAACCTATGTATAGAACCAAGTCACAACCTTGTTTTTTTTTTTCAATAATCCGTTATACTCAGATCTATGTCACAAAATGGAGGAAAATATATGTTGCTACTTCTGTTTCATTGCTTTGAAGGAAATCAAAATTGGTCTTTTAACTTAAAGGCTAATCTGTGTGCTAATGTATTGATAAACGTTTTTTTTAGCAGATGTAATAATTTAAAATTGCCTTTCGTGATTTTTTTTCCAATTATGGCTAATTTTAAAATCTTCAATATGTTCTTGCCCAACTTCCTGTTTGAACAGAAAACAAATCAACAGAATGGGAAAAACAATTGTACTTATAGAAACTTCAATCAAATGCAATTTCTCATCACTCAGTCCTCAGTTGTTACCTTTTTTGAGGTTTCTGGACAATTCACGTTCTCTGGCTTCTTCAGAAATCTCCATCGCCCACCTTTGTCGAATGTAATGACTGAACGAATGCGTCCATCTGCGGCCCAAGAGGAGTAAGACATATTTTAGGGATGACATATAAACGATACCAATACATGCGTGATTGGCCATTTGGCACTTAAAGGGATAGTTCATCTGAAAATGAGAATTCTGTCATCTTTCAACCCCATAATGACTTTCATTCATCTTTGAAAAACAACGTTTTTCAGAGAGGTTTGTTCCTCCATTGAAAGTCCATTCCACTTAAACATTGATGCTTCAGAAAGTTTGTAAAAGAAATTCATTTACGAAATATTTTTTATTCGTCACATACACAATTATACAGAATATAACCAGCAGTGAAATTTGTGCTCTGCATTTAACCCATCCAAGTGAACACACACCCGGAGCAGTGGGCAGCCAATGCTGCGGCACCAGGGGAGCAGTTGGGGGTTCGGTGCCTTGCTCAAGGGTCTCACCTCAGTCATGGTATTGAAGGTGGAGAGAACACTTGTTTTTCTCAACCCCCTCCAACAAAGCCGAGATTCGAACCCACAACCTCGGGTTAAAAGTCTGACGCTCTATCCATTAGGCCATGACTGCCCCCTGTATACATTAGTTATAATAAATTTGATTTATATGATGAATATATTTAAAGAGATAGTTTACCCAAAAATGAAAATTCTGTCATTTATTACTAATTAATAATTAGTTCCAAACCCGTAAGACCTTCATTCATCTTCGGAACACAAATTAAGATATTTTTTATCAAATCCGAGAGCTGTCTGACCACAACGTAACTGACATATTCAAGACCCAGAAAGGTAGTAAGGACATCGTTAAAGGGGGCATAACACACACAGTTTCACCCAATCTCATGTTAATCTTGAGTACCTATAGAGTAGTAGTGCATCCTTCATATCTCCAAAAAGTCTTTCGTTTTATCATATTTATAAAAGAAAGATACAGCTTTATGATTCTTTCCAAAAAAAAGCTGAGCTCCTGGAGGCGGCGTGCTGTGGGCGGAGCTAAAGAGTGATGAGCACTTGAGCGCGATCACCAGCAAACACATACATTTGATGCCGTTTCACTTATCGTCTGCAGTTCTGAATCATGACCGGGATCTTTTATAGCTGAGACCGCTCCATCTTTCAGTATCAAACGATGTGCAAATCCAGTGTCGAACTGGGCCTTGTTTATAAAACATTCGTCAACAAACACACTTTAGAAACTCCGTTGCTTCCCCGGAAAAACAAACTGCATCCACTGTTTACATAACGCTGGGTTCTTCGAGAAGCTGAACAAGGTTATCTTTCCCTCACAACCAAAAACACATTTCTTTAGAGACACTCTTCACGAGTGAGTCCCGTGCAGCAGTGCAGCCAGATGAAGCGAGTTGATGGCCGCGCTATCACTCTTGCTCCCGTCGATGCGTGCACGGGCGCGTTCCTCCGTTGTTTCGTCAAGAGCCACGATCGAAAAAAAACTCTCCGAAACTTGTACGAGGTCTTTGGCACAGAATAGTTTTTTTAAACTTTGTCCATGCTTAGCATAAAACTCCAACTCTTTAACATCGTAAACAACTCTGAATGCATGAAACAGCATTTTAAAATAGTTTAATCCCCTTTAAAATAGTCTATGTGACATCAGTGGTTCAACCGTAATTGTCACGAATCCGGTCTTTGGATTTCCGTCCGATTGCCACCAGAGGTCGCCCTTCCATTATATTGACTCCTACTTACACAGACTGTTTCACGTTACCTTGGACTAGGACTGTGAATTTTTTTTGAATTTCGACTATTCGTTGAATTTTAAATAAAAATCCACATTTGAATGCAAAACGCTGCATTCAAATTTTAGGTGTCCGTCAGAAAGCTTGGCACACAAGATGCGATGACGAGGTGTCGTTGCATTTTAATGCTTTTTTTTTTGCCTGTCCAGTTGAACCCACTTGATGTGGTGCTGCACATTCAAAATATTGCGGAAAAAGAGAACATCAATGTGGAGAAGATGTTGTTTACCTCAAAACTGAAACCAAGCCGTTCACACTGAACGCATATTTGTTGCATTTTCTAGAGGGACATCTATCATCGTTGCACTCGCGTCTCACACAAGAGAGCCCAAAGCCATGTAAATTTAATGTAAGTTCAACTTTAAAAAAACATGTAAGTACTAGATAAAGAAACTAGCTTGCTAGCGAACGTGCATACTAACAGCGTAAACATGAAGTTTAGTAAATTTAACTTTGCTTTAAAAGCATTATTTTTGTTTTTAGATCGCAATGTTACAATGTTAGAATGTAATGCGATTTTAACCCTTTTTGCACATTATATATGCCTACATGGTTACAATCACTTTTTTATTTGTTTAATCCAAATACAAAATACAGAGATATTGTACCGTATACCGCAAATCAGCCAAAAAATACAGAGAAATACATTTTTGCTCATATTGCCCAGCCCTACTTTGAAGAAACATGCATTTGGTAATATTTTGCTCAAGGCGCCCTCTTGTGTCCTCAGAGAAGCCAAAAGCTTTTTTTTATTCCTAACTGAATTTATGCCTTTTAAATTCGAATATAATTTGAATTTTTATAATATTTTAGTAAAAAATTCGAATTTAGTTTTTCAGCCAATTTGACAGCCCTACCTTGGACTACATTTCCCATCATCCATTGCACTGATTGAACACAGCTGTTGCCAATCACACACACACTATATTACACCCACTCAGATCCTTCTGAAACTACAGAGTATTGTCTAGCATCTGTCACTATAAAGCGATAGCTACTTTACAGAGCCATTCCCAGTTTCCAGTGTCTAGTTTAGCCTTGTTTTCTTGTTTCATCTGATCTCCGCCTGCCCTGAAGTTTATAGCTTGCTTTAGAATTACCCTTTGCCTTGCTGTTCCGGACTGTGTTTGCACCTCGCCTGGACTCTAGCTCGTCTTGTGGATTCCCTGTTTGCCTCACCCTCAGGATTCCGTTCGCCATCGACTGACTCATGCTTTTCTTTGGATACTCTCTTGTCTTGCCTGAACTAATCCTGTTGTTGTTGTCGACCTATGCCTGTTTTATGACCACACCCTTGAATAAAGCTTTTGCAGATGGATCCTCACGTCTCTGTCGCCCCGTAACAGTAATGTTATGAAACTACAAGAATATTTTTGTGTGGAAAGAAAACAAAAATAATGACTTTATTCAACGATTTCTTTCTATTGTGCCTTTTTTACAATTAGAGGAATGCACACGTATGCATCGTAGTACTCTCATAAATGGCGGCGGAGACTGACCCGGAAGAGAAGAAACCATGGAACTTGTTATTTTTGTTTTCTTTGTTCACAAAAAGTAATCTCATAGCTTCATAACATTACGGTTGAACCACAGATCTCACATGGACTATTTTAACGATGTCCTCACTACCTTTTTGAGTTCTGAGCGTGTTAGTTGCGTTGCTGTCTATGCAGGATCAGAAAGCTCTCGGATTTCATCAAAAATATCTTTCAAAAATGTGTGTTCTGAACATGAACGGAGGTCTTACGGGTTTGGAAACGACATGAGGGTGAGTAATTGATGACAGAATGTTAATTTTTGGGTGAATTATCCCTTTAATTTAGGATTTTTAACGCAAACACATAAAGCACATCAAATATGGTAAACGGAAGCTCAAATGTACTTGATGCAGAATTTTCATTTCTGGGTGAACTAACCCTTTGGGCAACCTCTAAGACAAACTAAATCACATGAAACAAGTGTTCATACCCTCCTCCAGTATGTTGGTGAGATAGACCCCTCTCAAAGATGTAACGTTTGTGAAATCACTCTTCCCCTCCCCACCAAACAGATGGCGCTCCAGAGACTTAGAATACAGGATTCCACGGTCATCAGAGGTGTAGATTGTCCCAAAATATGTGTCTTCTGTAAGCATGTGAGATCACATCAAATACAAACACTCCGCTGACACAGCTTACTCTCAGACGAGATAAGAGATCAGCCGTAAGCCATCATTAGTCACACACATACATAGCAAACCCATCTAACCGGCTTTATGTCCCAAAATGGGAATCGAACATCCAATGAGAAACAGATCTACATGTAATAGGCATGATGGGAAATAAGATAACTCTTCACATGAGCCATGGAATGTATGTGATACATACATGTAAATACAATGAGGGGTGTATTTGTGTGTAACCTCCAAGGCCTGACTGAAAGACTACACCATTCTCACTCTTATCTGTTTCCAGTGATCGTCACAGCACAAAGACCTCCAGACTCGAAGATGAATAGCGTACACACTGACCCAAAAGAGTCTAGCATTTTGTGCAGAGACATTTTATGATATGTCAGCACAAAGTAGAACTTGCTTGACAAGTCCAGTCTCCACACTGTTAAACTGACAGCAACAGTGGTTGAGCTGTTAAATAATACTGATACTTTTCTTTTACACCTCTCACAGGATAGAGAAGGAAGTTAAAAAGCATGAAACGGCACCTCCAGGGTTGTCCACATGCATGAAGATCATGTCCTCGTCACCGTCCAGAACAGAGTAGAACTGCAAACAGACATCAAGAGTGAGTCAAACAGTTGCACACAGTCATGTCTGAGGTTGTGACAGGTTTTTTTCTGCCAAATCAGCAGGACTAACTTGAAAGGGGAGTTACAGCTCTCATACATTTGACCAAACATATTTATGAAAGTAAAATATTAATACAAAATAAATACATTTTATTATATGAATTAACAATAAAGTAATACATTATTATTATATTTATATTATTTAATTATATTTATTACACTATATTAATATAATATTATTCAAATATATTTTTAATTATATATAAATTATATTATAATAAATTATAATTGTTTTAAATACATTTATCAGTTTTATTATAAGTGTGTTCAAACTTGTGTACTATAAAGAAATAATATATTTTATTTTTATTTATATCAGTTAATAAAAATACATATATATACAATTTATTAAAAGTAATTAATGAAAAGGAATACATTTATTAGTTTTTTATTAGTGTGTTTTTCACACCTGCTCTGTAGTTGCTGACGGTAGCTGAGCTTTTCTGAAATGGTCACCCTGGTCTGAGGACACATAGATGACACGGGGAGAGCCCTGTAAACACAACATTTCATAAATCAAGCATGCTTTGATGATTCTTACAGGAGGGGAAATTAAAAAGTGTGGGCAACATGGTGTGTGTTCATGTGGGTGAACACATGCTTGAGTGTGCATGTTGTCTGAGTTCCACACCAGCTTTTCCATGACAGAGGTAAACAGGAAGCCACCGATGTATCCGAAGGAGAAGATGTTGTTGGCGATGGTGGTGAAATTTTTGCCGAAATCCTGCGTCCGTCTCAGAATGAGCTCGCCTCGTCTTGCTGCCTCCACTGGTTCAAACCCAATTACCATTTAATTGTTAAGCGTTAAATTGAATGGACAAGTTGTACATGAAAATGTATCTCAAATAATAAGTTATTCTTGTCTAATGATTCCTTTAATGTTATTTAATAAAAAAAACGTAGATGAAATCACGCACCAGTTCCTTTTGGGCTGGAACTGAAGAAAAGAGTGATTCCAGATCCCCTTGAAAGGAATTTAAAAAAAAAACTATATTTTACTTACAGAAATTATTTTTTCAATCAGATGACGTTTCTCTATGTCTGATTGAAAAAAGTTATAAAAAATATATAAAATATTGTGAAAATCAAAATATTCAAATACACAGACATCCTAAATGTTTAGTTTCTTGTTCAGTTACTCATGTCACCCTGTTATTGTTCTCACCATGTGAACGTGCGAACTTCTTCGTGAACTTTAGACCAACTGTTCCCAAAGTCTTGTGAGAGCCATAGCCCATCCTGAAGAGAGAGACAACAGTGTCAACCAGTCAAAATACAAAATGTCAACCAGTCAAAATACAATAAGAGGGTGGGCAGAACCCTGAATCAGCTCACAAAACCTTACTCACATCAATGCTGATGACCACAAGGTATTTGGGGTCCTGGTAGTGGAACTGAATGGCCTGTGCTGGATGGAATGAAAGCTGCACTGATCTGAACGTCACACCAGCATCCATTGACATAAAAATAACTCCTCCTGGGGTTTCAGTGAAAGGCAGGTTGGCTGTTAGAATCACCTGTAATAGTGACAAAAGTGATATATAATAGACTTATAAAACAATAAAGAAAGAAATTACAATGTAGTTTTTTTTAGATGATGACAAAGGTTAGTTCCAAAGAACAGCGGTATATTAGCTTCAGTTCACACAACCCCACTTCTGAGGAAGTAAAAAAAAAAGTGTGGTTTCATGCTGGGTTTTAACACAAAGCGGCTGCTGTCATTAGCAATGCCTGTTAAAGCCCTGAGCTGTCTTGAGACAATTGTAAATGTCATGGCCTCTTCTGTTTGGACAGAATCTCTGTGGTGTCAGAATGTAAAATATTGTCACATATTGACTACTACATACAATGACAAAGTGAAAAAGGTCATGCTATTTCTAATATTATTATTAGTTATCAGAATTAGCTAAGACAAGTTGACTTGTGACTTTTCTCAGAGATAAAGCCATTGCTTCAGACTTTCTTTACCTGTTGAGGATTCCCAGGTCCAGCACTTATCCCAAAGTCCTTCTTTATAAATGTGTTGTTAATGGCACGGGAGACATCATGAAAAGATTTTCCATAGTCTTCACTATAAAAAGATAGTAAATAAGTAAAGAAACGATTTTTGACTGTTTTGAGATCGGTATCTATGGCCGAGTAAAAGCCTGAATTGGCCACATTGGTCTACATTAGGGGTGCCCAGTCCTGCACCGGGGATCTGTTGTCCTGCAAAGTTCAGCTCCAACCCTGATCAAACACAACTGAACCAGCTAATGAAGCTCTTCATGAGCACTTGATAATTACAGACAGGTATGTTTTAGAGCAGAGCTGGAAGTGAAGTCTGCAGTTAGATCTGCAGGAACAGGATTGAGCACCTCTGGTCTATATGTTATTTAGGTACAAATTGCAGCACAGACCTCCTATAAAGGCGCGATGAACCACCTTCATAAAAAGAGTCAGAGGGAGCGCTGAGTGTGGAAAGAACCAGGATTACCTGAGATGGACAGAAAAAGGGTTCACACTACCCCTGCATAATTTCTTTAGATGAAATAATATATAAAACCTTTAAAACAAAAGTGACTGATTATGAATGGAAACTATATTGTTCATCCAAATTTTCAAGGCAATAACCTTAAAACAGAAAATGTAGATGAGATAATGATTAGTAATCTTTAGATGATTTGGCAAGACTGACTAACCCCCGTTCCTTCTCCAACCCATGTGAGGGTAAAACTGGATCCATCATCACCATGAAACCCCGTCTAGAAAAAGACCAGAGGACAGAGTTGCACATATACTGATGGAAGTGGACTTTCCTGTTCTGGCTGTCACACACACACACACACACTGGCACACACACACACACACACACACACACACACACACACACACACACACACGTCACACACACACACACACACACACACACACACACACACACACACACACACTTTCCATAGTGTTGTTACAAACCCAACACCTATACATTTCTACTTCACTCTGTATGATTTATATTAAATATTGAAAATTTATCATTATTTAAATTATGTAAGAGATATCATACCCATGTCATTTCAAATTTGTGTCCAAAACAAATGGACAACAAATATCTTATTTTTAGGACTACTGCCAACTATCAGTTAAATATCTGACCGTTAGTAAATACAGAAATACTTTTAGTACGACTATAACCGTTGTCACTATAACATTCAGGTAAATTCACATTTATCTCAATGTCAAAAGTAAAACGCCACAGTAAAAAGGTATTCGGATTGAGTGAACTTCAGCATCTCGTTCTCACCTCGTGTGTGTGGCTGAGCAGAAGCTCTTGGTCTTTGGGTGACAGTGGAGACTTGCATGCTGTGAAACGCGCTTGTCCAGTCCAGGTGTCCCGTCTGTGTCTCGAGTGACCGCGTGGAGTCCGAGAGAAAGTCACTGTCCTCGCGTTGCGCTTCCCATGAACGAACGCGTCCTCGCTTAGGACCAGTAAGCACACACTACCCAACACAAGCAGTATCCAGTTCATGACTGTATGACAGATAGAAAGAAGTAAGTTTCCTAACGCCTCAGAAGATGCGCAGGAGGAGGAGGAGTGAGCGCCACTGTCCGGGCAAGTGTCTCAAAGCGATGCGAGCTGCCTACCTCAACAGCATATCGCTCCGAGTCAGCAATATGCTGCACAAGCCTATAATGCCAAACAAAGCAACATGTTGGGACATTATAGACGTGAACAGGGCTTTTGGGCATCAGGTGCAGGATTTTGAGCATTAATGTTTGAATATACGCAAATAATAAAGATTTTTGTAAACTAAGGCATGCCGCATAAGCAACACTTATGGCCTTCAAGGTACGTGCCAACACGCGCTCTTAAAGCAATCCGTAACTAACGTTTCAGTACGACTTCATTTGTACGTTTTCGAACGATTTGCTTTCATGCTACGGTTAGGTTTAGGACCTCATGCTTATTTAAAGGCTATCCTAAGTTTTTATAGGAGTCAAATCGTATAAAGTCGCCAAAAAGGAAAATTGTTGATTTCTCACTAGATCAGTTTGTGCGCGCAGCACTTTTGGGCCCTAGTACGCTCACTAGGTTTTGAGACACAGCTATAGACTCGACTACATCAAATATTAACTTTATAAATAAATGTATCTTTGTATTGTTGCCTACCGCTTCAGTTGACACTTTTTAACTACATTTTTTGGCAGACAATTTGTTGAGCTGTTACGTTATAAATTATTCGGTCACAAGTAAACAATAATAAAATGAGAGGATACAATGTTCTTTATTAAACTTGCTTTTAGAGAAGTTCAACAGTATAAAATCATTTTTATTTATCATAATACCCACTACCCATGCACTATGTCATCCCTATAGAAAGTTAATGAGACAAATGAACCTCGGGT
The DNA here is from genome assembly GCA_027422405.1 of Ptychobarbus kaznakovi. Lineage (NCBI taxonomy): Eukaryota > Metazoa > Chordata > Actinopteri > Cypriniformes > Cyprinidae > Ptychobarbus > Ptychobarbus kaznakovi. The sequence continues at coordinate 33,042,635 of CM049795.1, read as the reverse complement.
TCACAAATTACAGTTTAATCTCCCACTTGGACTCATAAAACGTGGTTTAAAACATGTTACAGACCATTTTTAATATGTACAACAAAAACCCTGCAACACAAACCAACAATTTATGTAAACTTTTGAAGCCCTGTACCTCCATTAGAATAATACCACCAAACAAATAATTAATATAATGCAACAGGTTTTTCTTAAAACATCTCCAAACTTTCTGCTGCAAAGCACCAGGAGTCGTTTAAAAGAAAACAGCTCAAAATGTCACAGTATGTTCAGTTTTTGGCACATGGTGAACAGTCACACAGGTAGTGGTTAAGAAAGGTCTGGAAGCGCGTCCCGTGGGCTTGAGAGTCTCTCTCTCTCTGTCCAGAGGAGCAGCCAGCTCTTCCAGCTGCTGTTGCTGGCTGTTTTCCAACTCTTCCAATCGTCTCCGCAGCACAGATAACTCCCTCTGGTGCTGATCCTCCTGAGAGAGGAAACGCAGAAACAGATGAGTGGGGTGAAGAGGGGAGAAAGAGAGAGAAGAGGATGGGAAGTTGCAGATTTATATCCTGGGTTTTGTTATGGCTGACAAGAGAATATTGTACACCGTGGATGGGATGTTTGCAGACACCTGTATGTTTGAGAAGATGGACTCTGCTGGGATGAGGAGGGATTGGGCCTGAGGGGTAGAGGAGGTCATTTGGTTGCCCAGCAAAAGACGACGGAACTCATTGTGTCTCCTCTGCAGCTCCTTCAGACGCTTGCTGAGCTGAGCATGTTCTTCAGAGTATGAGGATTTCCTGAACACACACACAGAAATAAAAAAAATATTATTTAAAAACACATACATACTTTAGTCCACTGATAGTGTTATAAACTGAAGACAGAAGTTTTTAGTCCACTGATAGTGTTATAAACTGAAGACAGAAGTACTTTGCTCCAATTTCAAGTTCTTCTATCTTGGCTTCTAGGAGCTGAATCTTGTCTTGGAGTTTGTTTTCTTTCATTTCTGTCATGGTTTTCCTCTGGGTAACAAAAGAGACCAATAATGCACCTTTAATAATAACAATTGTCGTGACAAAAAATACAATGCACTATAAAAATAACAAGATAATCAAAGTATCAGCAAGCTGCCAACCGTTCATTTTCCAAAAACAAGTTTGTAGAATTTAGGCAATACCTTTTTCTGTGCAAATGCTGCCCTCTGCAGGCGCTCTTTGGCCTGGCTGTATTTCTCCCGTAGTTCTGCTTCTTTTTCCAGCAGTTTGTGCTTCTCCTCCAACCATTCCACCCGCCTATCCTCCACCAACCTGACAATACAATATTGACATTTCACTTCATTTATTTAACTATTCGCTGTTCACTACATTGTTACAATTTTTAGACTATTTTCATGGGAAGAACAGTAAAATTGCATTAACTATTAATCATAAAAATTAGATTAATTATTAATTATAATAAAGGAGATAGTGATATACAAACAGGATCATTTACGTAGAGAAAGAAAAAAATATATATTTTTTCTATAATATATAGATAAAAATAGAAGAAGTTGACATGTTTAGAAAGTGAACAGGAAATGATAATAGTAAAGGTGGAATGGAAATCAGAAAATATCACTAGCTAGATTTGAGTCACATCACCAATATGAGCACCAAGGATCAATGTGAGTAATATTTGCTAATTATTAGGCCATGCCTCTGATATATTCACATATGATGATATGGTTTTATTTAATATAGCTGTCAGGACAAAAAAAAATAAAACATATCTAATACATTATAAACAAATCACCCATATTTGTAATCGAAGGGTAAAATGTCTATCAAGCACTTTTATACAAGTTGAATCTTGCTTTGAACCCAGCATTTCATCTTACCAATCAACTCTCAAGCCTCTAATCTGAAGAAATGCTAAATGGCATGTTTTGATGCTCGCTCAGCAAGCTGTCAGCATTCTCTGAAATATTTTTAGTTCTCATTTGACAGTAATGCTAGTATCCTGGTTACGATAAGGCGTACCTCTCGGCTTCCTGTTGGGTCCGTTCCATTTGTGTGCGTGCGCTCCGTAGGTCCTCTCTCACTCGCTCTAGACTTTCTCTCAGTCTGCTGTTGGTGTCCAAGAGCTCACTCTCAGAGTGAGACAGGGTTCCTATCTGTAGATTCAGCTCAGCGTTTTGCTGATGAACAATTTACAAAACAAGTTATTTGAGTTATATGATCCGTCATAACTTCCATCTCTATATTACGTGCATTCAACAGTAATTTCACTTATTTTGCAGTGCTTACTCGTCTCAGGTCTGCGTTTTCTGCTCTTAAGGTCTCTAACTCTTCCAGCTGTTGGCCATGCTGCTGAATTTTGACTCTGTGTCACAAGCATTCATACAATAAATCAAACGGGTTGAACATCATACTATCTTACTGTATACAGCAACTGAGCATTTAGTAATTTCTTGTTTCTCAAGATCAACATAAAATAAATATTATTGTGAATGATTCAACTTAATTTTTCCAACAAGACCAGGAAGGAGGGTCAGTTTTGATTTCATGTGGACATTAAACAGAAATATATGACCCTGAAGAAGCTTGCCTCAGGTTTTGCAGTTCCTTACGAACAGACTCTTCGCCCAGTTGTGCGGCACGGAGACGCTCTTCCCACTCTTCTTTCTGAGAGTTCCCTGATGCCTCCTGAAGAGCTCTCTGCTGTTCAAGCTCAGATAAACGAGTCTCCAGCTCCAGCCTGGTGAAAATGAAATTAATTCATTTTGAATGTAAGCTTTGAAGCAGTTCCTCGTCTGATATTAATAACAGTGCTTACTTTTCTTCCTGAAGCACAGCCATCTTGTTTATCTCCTCCTCTCTTGCTGCCTGGACCCTGCGCACCATCTCACGCTCTTTTTCAGATATCAACTCTTTATTTCTCTCCAATGCTGACGTCAGGACCTCAATATCTGACTGTAGACCTGAGAGAGAGAAAGACATTGTTATTATTGTAAAACAGGTACAGAGAAAGTAAATGAAAGAAAGGCAAGATGATTACCCTCTACTTGGCACTGCAGTGTATCTCGGTCTCTTTCTAGTTCTCCTTTGGCTCTGACACACTCTAGTTTTACGTTACTCAAGTCCAGCTTATGCGTGTGCTTCATCTCTTCAATCTAGCCAATAAACACACACAATCGACAGGATATATTACTACAGATATCACGCATGTGGACATACAATCTGACTCGTCACTGTTTTCACGCACCTGAATGTTGAGCGAATTGATCTCTCTTTCGGCTTTGTGCAGTTTGCCTGTGAGGAGTGTGTTTTGTTCCTGAGATAGACGGAGTTCACTTTCTGTCCGGTCCAACTGCATACGAATAGACTGCTTCTCTGCCTGAACACCAACAGGGGGAGAGAGAAAAAGGCCTTCAAACATCTTAATAAAAATCAGATTTTTTATATTATTATTTTTATTAAATAATATATAACAAAACATTTCAATGTGATGTGTTTGTCAAATGCTGAGACAAACACATCACATATGAATACAATTAGGATGTGCTTATTTGATTATAAAATTCAGCAAATGATTTCTTAAAATATTTCAAATATTCATAATGAAATATATATATATATATAATAGTTCATATAAAAAACTGAAATATCCTCAAAAGTGTACCAGAGACTTTTAATGTGGTCTCAAACTTTGGACTTCACTGTACATTATTTATGTTATACTTAATACATTAATAATATTTTATATAAAATATTTGTAAAATATTGATAATATTTTCATAGTAAATATAAACTGACAGAGTAGAGACGTAGTTGGATATTGTAAAGCCAATATCTATTTCCAGGAAGAAAAGGAATTGGATATTAAGTGAATGTTTTTTCTTGCATCATGAGCATGTGTATTACCCACTGTGCCAATGCTCTGACAAATGTGTTATATCTATTAATATAATACAAATCTGACATTTTACACAGAACTGTACGGTTTTAACAGAAATAAATAAACTTCAAACTTCATCAAATCTTATTTATATCATCAAAAACCTACAACTCTTCACTTTTATCCGCTCACCTCCAGTGCTTTTACTGCAGCCTGGGATTCAGCCAGCTGTCGGATCTGGATCCGCTGCACATTTTCAGCCTGAGCACCGGAGTTATTTCTCTCCGCCCTGAGTTCAGTGACCTCTGCCTCCAGTCCTTTGAGCCGCTGGTGGAGTTGAGCTTTCTCCCTCAGCAGGGCTTCAACACGCTTCCCGTCCCGTGCCGGGTCTCCGCTCTGTAGCTGAGCAGCCAGATCCTCCTTATCACGCTCAAGTCGGGCCACCTGCACAATCACATATATAACACTCCTTTATACAGAGACACTGCTTGGTCAATATTCTATTCAAAATGATAAAACATACATCAGCTTCATGCCGTATCTGTCTCTCCTCAAGGACTCGGACGTGCTCCTCTTTCTGGTGATCAAACTCCGACTTGAGAAAAGTGAGGTCATAACGGAGCTTATTATACTCAGACCTGTAATTCTCTGCTTCCTGTCACAGAGAGAAATAAACAGGACATTTTACACATTTCAAGTGTATAGCACGTACTCCAGTGGCTGTCATGGGAACAGGAGTTAATAGTGGAGTGTGAGTCTGCTGGTGTAGAGGGGCGTCTTTTACCTCCTGCAGTTTGTTGAAGCGTTCTCTGATGGGAGCCTCCAACTCCTGCTGCACCTGTGCTTTCAAGAGCTCCAGCCGCTGAGGGGTCAGCACCTTAAACACATGATCAGCACAAAACAAAAGTGTCTAATTCGAGCTTACTAAGACACTTATGTTTTCTTATCTCTGCAGCACCAAGATATATTCATATTGGTGTTGTTACTGTTAACTAAAACTATACAAAAATATAGGTACTTGCAATAGAACTGAAATAGAACAAAATATAAATATTAGGTGAAAAACTTTAACTTAACAAAATACTGAAATATGGTTGTGGCAACAACTGAAATTAAGTACTAAAATGACTAAAACCGAAATCAAATGTTTAATAGAATTTTTTTTAAATGTAATAAAAAAATGACTTAAGCTCAAAATGAAACTGATAATATATAACTGATCAAATAAAAAAGCTAGCCAAAATCTGAAATTGTTGTACATAAATAAAAAAAAGGTTTATACTTAATATTTATTATATGCATTTATAAAAATCCTGGTTTTCTTGATTTCCATTTTGTCTGTGCATATAAATAAATTAAAACCCTTTTTTGTTTGGTAATTTAAAAAAATGACAAAATGTGGTGACATGGTGAGAATGTTAAATATAAGATTTAATTTGTTTAATATTTTTCCTATTCCCCATATTTCCAGTTGTGGTATTATTTCCCAGTTTGGATTAAATTCACTATTACTCCAAAATGTGACAAATAGTCATAATAAAGAATGAGGTGTGTCCAAACATTTAACTTGCATTTTATCATTATTTTTTGAATGTGCAATAATAATCAAATCATTAAAAATGTATTGAAACTCTGAATATATGGACAACTAGTATAAGTATTCTTAAATATTAACAAGTAGCAACTAGCATGTAAAACTAGTGTTTTATATAATACTTATATAAATGACACAATTAAATAACTTACAGTAAATAATCAAAGTTACTATACGTGTTGCCTATGTATGTAAATACAAGACTATGTGTACCTGCAGTCTGAGCTCCTCCAGCTCACGTGTTTTATCCAGCACTTCTCCTCTGAGCTCGGCCAGCAGCAGCTGCTGTTTCTCCTGAGCCACCTGGCGATCACCGAGCATGCGTTTCAGTTCACTCTGCGCCCGCGTGTGTTCATCCTGCAGTCTGCACACACACAAACACTTGTCAAGCTTAACGTTTAAGTTTAACCAGATATCTTACAGTATACATATGCAGTATTCACTCACCTGGTGTGCTCCACTTTCAAGGTCTGATAGTTGGTCTTGTGGTTCTCACAGCGCATTCTCTCATCAATAAGCATCTTCTGGAGCTCCATATCAGAGCTGGTGAGTCCTGTAGAGCCGCTCAGGAGGACTGTGGCTTTCCCACCTCCTCCTACCAGCTCCAGGTTTGGGAAGAGGGCAGATGACAGCCCTAACGCTGGAGGGTTCATCTGCTCCATAGCAGAAAAAAAGAGTGAGGGAACAAAAGCAAGAGATTTTATACCTCCCCAGAAACCACTACAACCTCAAGAGAGCTCTAAAAAAACGACAAAGATCTCAATCAACACAAATGACTCCACTTCAGCCAACCAAAGTCAAGAGATGCAGCTACATCTCATCAGGGCTGACTGTTTTAAATCATTTGTGAGAGCCTAGTTAGCACGAACAAAGCATCTAATCACTACATGTGCAGCACAAGAGCCCTTGTTTTCTCCTCTGCTCTCAAGTGATTAGATGTGAAGCTCAGGCTGGTCTCCAGTGATTCACTCTGTGTTGTAGAAACAGAGCTACTCCAGCATAAACACATAACGGCTTCCCATGTTGTCAGAGCAACTGAGCCACTGGGAAAACGTACCTCGTGCATTCAAAAAAGCGCAAGATGAAGCACTTCGTGTTGTCTGTGAGTGGAAGTAAATGCATTGAAATGTCATGCAAATAGTGCTTGATAAACACTACATACTGCACTTATTTCATAAGTAAACACCTCTGCTGGGCGTAAACTACTGCATGCGTTCAAAACTATAAAAAGTATAATAATACATTCAAGTATATACATGTGTATATAAGTAATACATGTGCATTAAAGTAAATGATTTGAAAAGCTGTTGTAAAGTTACCTGATCCAACACTGACAGCGACGCACTGTTATGATGTTACGTGATGATGATGATGGCGGCCGGAGGCGCCTTTCAAAATAAAAGACTTGTTTCAACACGTTCCGTTCTGGTTCCGTTATACAAAGTTAACTAAATAATAATATTGACATCTTTATTTATTTACAAATATTAGCTATTAATATTATTAATATTTAGTTTTACACACACACACACACACACACACACACACACACACACACACACACCACACACACACACACACACACACACACACACACACACACACACACACACACACACACACACACTTTTGTATTAAATATGGATTTTCTTTTGTATATTTAATAATTATTTAATATAATAATAAAACGAAATAATTAGAATTTTCTTACATTATATATATGTATATATATATATCAATAAAATCTGTATTTTAAAATAAAAATACAGAAAAAAACAGTAACATTTTGAAAATGATGGCAATTTCCAAAATTGGTTTCCTATTTTAATATTCTTTAAAATATTATTTATTTCTGTGACACAGCGCTGAATTTTCATCAGCCATTACTCCAGTCTTCAGTGTCACATAATCCTTCAGAAATCATTCTAATATTCTGATTTATTATCAGTGTTGAAACTGATGTGCTTTATATTTTCTGGAAACTCTGATACTTTTTTCTTTGATTCTTTGATGAATACAAGTAAAAAACAACAGCATTTATTCAAAACAGAAATCTTTTCTAACAATATAAATCTTCACTAACACATTTCATCCATTTAACACATCCTTGAGTAATAAAAGTAGTAATTTATTTGTAAAAAAATATTTTTTTTAATAGTAGTTGTATATATTGTAACATACAATTTCTATTGTGAATAAGCACTGTTTTTTAACTTATTATTTATCAAAAGAATCCTAAAAAAGTATCACAGGTCCCAAAAATATTATGCAGCACAACTGTTTCCAACATTGACGATAAATCAGAATATTAGAATGATTTCTGAAGGATCATGTGACGCTGAAGACTGGAGTAATGATGCTGAAAATTCAGCTTTGCATCTAAAGAGTAAATTACATTTTAAAGTATATTAAAATAGAAAACTGTTATTTTAAATTGCAAACATATTTCACAAAATTACAGTTTTTCTGTATTTATGATAAAATAAATACAGACTTAATAAAAAAAACACTGAGCACACCCCTTATATTTTTGTAAATATTTTATTATATATTTTCATGTGACAACACTAAAGAAATGACACTTTGCTACAATGTAAAGTTGTGAGTATAACAGTGTAAATTTGCTGTCCCCTCAAAATAACTCAACACACAGCCATTAATGTCTAAATCGCTGGCCACAAAAGTGAGTACACCCCTAAGTGAAAATGTCCAAATTGGGCCCAAAGTGTCAATATTTTGTGTGGCCACCATTATTTTCCAGCACTGCCTTAACCCTCTTGGGCATGGAGTTCACCAGAGCTTCACAGGTTGCCACTGGAGTCCTTTTCCACTCCTCCATTATGACATCATGGAGCTGGTGGATGTTAGATACCTTGCACTCCTCCATCTTCCGTTTGAGGATGCCCCACTGATGCTTAATAGGGTTTCGGTCTGGAGACATTCTTGGGCAGTCCATCACCTTTACCCTCAGCTTCTTTAGCAAGGATCATGCTCTGATCATTATCATGTTCGGCAGTAATAATGATCCCCCACCCTTCAACCTCTGCAGTACAATGCTGGCAGCCCAGTCCAAACACAACCTCTGAATGGGAGGGGATCATGGCGAGGCCTGTTCTGAGTGGAACCTGTCCTGTTAAACCGCTGTATGGTCTTGGCACACCGTGCTGCAGCTCAGTTTCAGGGTCTTGGCAATCTTCTTATAGCCTACGCCATCTTTATGTAGGGCAACAATTATTTGTTTCAGATCCTCAGAGAGTTCTTTGCCATGAGGTGCCATGTTGAACTTCCAGTGACCAGTATGAGAGAGTGAGAGCGATAACACCAAATTTAACACACCTGCTCCCCATTCACACCTGAGACCTTGTAAAATTAACAAGTCACATGACACCGGGGAGATAAAATGGCTAATTGGGCCCATTTGGACATTTTCACTTAGGGGTGTACTCACTTTTGTGGCCAGCGATTTAGACATGAATGCCTGTGTGTTGAGTTAATTTGAAGAGACAGCTAATTTACACTGTTATACAAGCTGTACACTCACAACTTTACATTGTAGCAAAGTGTCATTTCTTCAGTGTTGTCACATGAAAAGATATGCTTGACGAGATATTGTCACAATGAAGGAAACAAGGAAATAATTAAAGAAAGGGATATGGGTTTGAAACAACATTAGGATGTGTAGATAGTATTTTCTTTCTGGGGTGAACATCGCAATATCTGTGCAATTTGCAATAACGCTTTTATGCCAGCAGAGGGTGAACATTGACAGAATGTGTCAGCCTTGTCGAAGCCTTGACATGTGTGAGGCTGTTCTAGCAGATATCCAGACAGATGCTTTTATTCATACAGACAACTTTGTGTAGTGCGGCATAATATTATCTGCAGGACACAATAACACAGTTTATGTACCCATTGCGGTGTTCAGCGTTTGTTTTTGTTTCCTATTTGATTTTACATGGATAGTTATCATTCCTTCAGCTGTGCCAACATACACCGTTTATAAAAAAAATGTGTTGAGATTGGCGCGAGTGTTTTTATTTTGGCATTACAGTCCCTGAACCTCTTGACATCTTTGAGCATGAACCAGCTCTCATGCTGGTATGAAAGATATTTATAGTTTTTGGTGAGAATTGTATCTTTAAAAGGACAAGAGATTAAACCACTCCTGAAATAGCCACTGTTTTCCCACAGTTTATTATGTGTGAGTGAAGAGAACGACAGTGTTTTCTTTTTTAACCTGAACATTTATTCAGGCACACAGAGAAGTATGCTAAGTGTTTGTGATGCTGCCTGTTTAGATAGAAGGTACATTCATTGTTTTGTATTTTCTTATATTATATCATAAAAATAATCAACTGTAAGCTGTATAATGTAAAGATGCTCTAAATTTGGGAATTCCACACATTAAATGTTACTATTATCTGACAGATATATTTGAAATCACACATATGTGCCAGCAATAGTCCACAGTCTTTTTAGCCTATCAGAAGCCTCTATGCTTGCCAGTCTTACCGCACTTCCGGTCTTTGTTTTGAATTGCCATTTTTGCCCCCTCTCCTCGTATTAGCAAGCTATGTGACATAAGTTGTCCCAAAATACATTCTATGCATGCACTTACACTGTGCACTATGAATTATACCATCTAGTGAATTAATTTTAGGTTATTATAAAGGTTATTTTCTCATCCCCCATTAGAGCCTAGCCTCTCCCCTTCCGCTATGTAAGGAAAGCTAAAAATGTTTATAGCATCTTTAACATCATTACCTGTTATCATCACTCTTTTTAAGTCTTAATGTGTGAGTTGGCCTTTGCAGTACTGATGTTTTTCCATTATTGTGTGAATCAGCTTTCCATTTCCCAGTAAGCCTCTGTGGAAAAAGTAACACTGACCGCTCTCATTTTCTGCTTTGCATTGTGGTTCAGAGTATGATGGTAGGTATTCACTCCCACTGAGAGCTTAACCAGCGCCTCAGTTTTCACTTACTCAGGACATTTATCTCTCAAACTTCTCATTAGCTCTCCAAGGAACTGCACCTATATTTCACAGTGATCAAGTATTTGCATCTGCTGTTTTTTTTTATTTTCAGTTAGAGCATTGCGTTAAGCGCAACGTGGGTTATCCCAGGGAACACACATGCTGAAAAAATATATAGCCTCAATTGTACTGTAAGTCGCTTTGGATAAAAGCGTCTGCTAAATGTAAATGTAAACTCTCAAAAGATTAAAATAAATAAACCAAGAGAGATGTCGTGGACAGTAGCGGAAGAGCAACACTTCTCCATGTTTAAGGCAACAGAAGAGGAGGATGGGAAGCTAAGCAGAATCACACCACTCAGATTTAATGCTGAAAACATCTGTGCTGCTGAAAACAATTATTAATTAAAAGGATGAGTTCTTCGTCCATTTATTTACTTTGATTTCCTGCCACGTTTTCACTCAAATGCACGGAGTCCCCATATGGCCCTCCACCTGAACTGCAAAACATTTTCCCCAGATTTTTCACTCATTGCATTCTCTCAAAGCAGTGACATAAACTGCAGATCCGTAATCTTCTCGCATCTGTTTCTTTTCAGACAGGATGGAGATAAAAAATGCGGCTCTGGAGAAAAACTGTAGTATACGCTTGCCCTTCCCCCTCAGAAAAATGCCTTTCTAATGTTTCAGTCTCTTATGGCCAATGTTCTCTATATACATCACTGACTTCATGTAGATATACACATACACGTCTCTCCTTTTTGTGCTATATCTTGTTGGAGATTTGAACATGTTGGCTTTACCTTGTGTGTAACACTAATGTGGGGGCCTTGCATGGAAAGGGGAATTGTTCTTATGCTTACACGTGCAAGTATTTGATAGTTCGAAAGTGTTGTTGCGTTTTGAAATGTGTCTGAATAAAAAATTCACAACATGGGGCACTATATTTCGCCTCTTCAAATTTGGTTAAGTGGGCAAACATAAGACGCATCAGTGAATTAAAAAACAAATCAATCTGTATTTTATTTATCATGATTAAATTGACAAAATTACTCATTAGAAATACTAAAAAATACGTAAAGATCATCTGCTTGATTTCTGATTGGACTGAATTAATCTGTCCAGTTTGTTTCATCTCTCACACAGTCAGAATTTTGCTGGGAAAATGATTTGTTCATGAAAAAAATAAAATAAAAAACAGAGTTCCCAACAGCATCACAGTTTCCATCTTAAGTCAGACGGATGATCTCATATTTCTTAGGCCCTCTGTAAGGTCTGGGGCCAAATTCATCTTCATCTATCTCAGCTGTGAGCTCCTGAGGTGTGATGCCTGTCTGGTCATTGCCAGGCACCTGGCCCAGCTGCTTGTCTATAGGACAGTCTGCGTTGTAGGTCTTGACATAGTTTTCCACTGGCCAACCACGAAACTCTTCTGGTTCACTGCACACCAGACCTGTGCGGGACACACCGGGGTGGTGCTTCAGCCAATAGATCAAGTAATGAATGTTGTAATCACAAATCCAGGGGTTGTCCTCCAGAGACAGTCTTTTCAGGAAGTACAGGTCTTCCAAAACGCCATATTGAAAATAGCGCAGGCTGTTGTTGGACAGGTCCAATTCTCCCAAGTACAGCAGGCCTGTAAAGGCAGCTACAGAAAACAGAAAAAAGAAGTAAATCGATGAACAGTCTCTTCAGATTTCATTTTTAAAACCTATAAATAATACTTAAAATTCTGGTTATTTCATTCAGACTAAAATAAAAAAATGAAATAAAATAAAAAGTACAAAATTAAACCATATTGAATGCATTATTAAATGTGAATTTTATGTGAATATCTTATATATAAAATAAATTCATATGATTTTATTAATTTGATTTTATTAACATATTTACATACTGTTGATATGAAAACCAGAGCATTCTTTTAATTAGAGGATAGGACTGAATGAATTACACCTCTTTTGCTTTCACGAGTTTGCACTTACATTTAATATGATAGAGCAATTAGTACACATATTTGGCATGCTGTCCGGAGGGAGGGCTCCAAGCTCGGGATAGAGCCCGAACCCAGAGAACTCCCCCATCCCAAAAATGGAATGAAATTAGATTAGAGTGCGGCGTTGGGGTGGAGGCGGGATGCTGGAAAACTGTCAAAGAACAGAGGTGAGTTGGCTGTATATGTATGTATATATATATATTATATATATATATATACACACACGCGTGTTGTGCTTTTTAAGGTGATTAGCTGACGAGCTTCACCTGGAATAGACTGATTATCTTAATAAAACATACTTTAAAGTGAGCTCAGTCTGGCAACTAGCTGTGTTCTTCTCACTGTGATCTCTGAACTGACTGATGAACTAAACAGAAGCTAGATTGCAGTTCCAGAGCCTGTAGTGTGACTGAATCAGTGTTAACATCCCTCTAGGGAACCATTAGATGACACACCCTGCTGCTCTGTTCATTAGAGCCCATCTGACTGCGATTAAGTGCATTTTTTAGGCAGTTTAGAATGGCTTAGATGTCTTATAATTATAGCGGCATCAGCAAGTACTTCGTTTTTGTTTGTATGGTGAGAGAAAAAGACAAATGTGAATTCTGTGTATAAACTTTTGAGGAAGCACTTTTGCAGTAGACTTAATTGTAAAAAATGCAGGCAGGGGAATACAGTGGTCAGTTGATTAAATATATGACGTTTCTAATGACTTTAAGGACATTTGAAATGGATTTGCTTTAAACCAAAGAGTTGACTGTACAGTGTCTGACAGACTCTGGAAATACAATTATATATAGTCAAAGAAATTAGACCCTTCTTGAAGACTTACATCCCAACACTGAAGTTATTGTATGGCTTTAAAATGGAGATTTTCAACCTTTACAGTTCAGGGACCCCAAGTGTTTATATAAAAAGATATACTGTCTTGGTAACCTTTTAAATTAGACCTCATTAATATCATTTGCAAACGTTAATTCAAATGATTTACGCTGGCTTCAACAGACTATTACACAAGACCTCTTGTGTTTCATGGAAGAAAGATTACAGGATTCCCAAAGCTGCTAAATGTGTCTGCTCAGCAAGAAATGGCCTACAGATTAGTTTTTTTTTTACAAGCAATTCTATTCTGTGAACCCCCTGCTCAGTTTGCTCTAATTAGTAAAGGCTTGAAAATTAACATGCTTAGGTTTGTTGCTTTCTCCACAATAACAACTCTTGATAGCTGAAGCAGACTTTGATTTCTCCCATTCTTTATTCCCAAAAAACGAATTGTTTTAAGTTCTTTCAACCACCCCAGTCTTTTGATAAGTGATTGTCACATATAAGCCCTTCAGTTTAATGTAGAGGCCAGAGTCGATTCCTTCACCACTGTTCATGCACAAACAGTATGTGGCCTGTTTTCTAAATGCAACGGAAAGGAAAATGAATTGTTTCTAGTTAACCTTTCATGAATTCCCCAACTGTTGTCTTTTCATTCAGTGTCTGACAAGATGCTTTAAAGCTTTAATGTCAGACTTCTTTTCTCTTGAGACTCCTTCCTTGTCACATATTGTGCCAAACATCTGTTTCCTGCACTTTGTACAACAATCAAATAAGCATATGTCTTGAGGACAGGATTTGTTTGTGTACCATTGGCTCACCTGTGTCGATGCTTTCCAGACTGTTTCCGCTCAAGTTCAAGAGCTTCAGGTCTTTAACGTTTACAAACTCCTTTGGTCTCAGCTGCTTGATGTTGTTTCTGGATAAATCCAGTCTCACAATATCCAACGGGATGTCAGCCGGCACTGTTTTCAGGTCTACGGAAGAGAGAGTTGAATTACTGTAATTAAAAACCTATTGGAAAAGTTAACTTCATAATTAGCACAATTACACGTTTGATTGTGCATTCGGCAACGAATGTTACTTCATTTTGAGTTATTTTGATTCCCAAGTGAAAATTGTGTAATTGACAGTGTGCTTGCGAAGCACTTTGAAGGGCTTTCTGTATTTCCAAATGATTTCCAGCAGGCTAACCATACATGGAAACATCTGCCATGACAAATGTTGGAAGTTCTGTACAGTTGGCTCCTCGTTGGTGGTCTGCTAAAGTCATTTTCTCAGACACTTACTGATAATGGCATTCAAAATAACTATCTGTATATGGATCTTAAATGATACGCAATGCATGATCGTTGTGAAGAGGCTCTCTGTTTATTTTGGAAAATTCTAGACACTCGAAAGCTCAACGCAACACTTTGGATGGCTCCAGCAAACCGTGCCTGGCTATATTTATATCATCACAGAGAGAGCTGTTAAAATCGTACACATGGCACACGTTTGGTGGTAGCTCTCGAAACTCTGCGAGACATCACTGTCTCTGTGATATTCGGAAATGTCATCGTGGGACTTGTCTGCTTGACATGTGCAAAAGCTATGCGGCATGCAGAACTGATACAGCTGCACTTCCTGCTTTGACCTGAAAGAGCACCTGTTTTAAACCCTAGTGAGAGATCTTGCTCAGATTTTACATTCTGCTTTTGTTCTGCCAACTATATAAACACAGATTTGATCCACAGTTACTACTAGAGTTGATATGACACTGTTTTACAGTGTCTCTGGGATCTGGAGATTTCTGAATTGTACCCAAAGAAATGAACGTGCTGTAATTCTTGTAACTAATTCAGGGAAAAGCCTTCCCAGAAGTTGAGATCACTAATTCTTGGCTTTTAGTCTCCTGCTCTTGCCATAAGATTCCTACATGTGCTTTCTGCGATTAATGCTGACAAAGAAATAGCCATTTATCCCGTAGGTCCCCAAAACGGATGATGTAACGCTACAAAAGTGTGACTTTTTTTGTTCGAGGGAGTGATTCAAGATGCCTCACTCAGCTCCAAGACTGCTGACTCACTATTTCTGACAAGCGGAGAAGTCCAAATCCCACTGACTTCAAAATCCATCTGACTTCATTTATTTCACTTCATTTGACGGTTTTCTATCACACACGTTTTACTTGCCTCATCTAACCCTGAAGATTTCGTCTTTGGCCTGGCAGTGTCTCTCATTTAGTTATGGATGTCAGAGCACATTTAGCTAGTTTTTCAAAAGAATGAATCTCGCTTTACAAGACGGAGAACTCAAAATTAATGTGCAGAAACTGAGGGCTCCAGAGAAGAGGAAAAAATCTTGCACTGACAAAGAGCTTTTTCATAGTTAAATGCAGAATTATATCCGTCTTCCTTGGGTGAAATTGAAATGACACTTTCTTTGTCATATCTCAGCCATCTCTTCATCAGAAAAAAACCTCTTTTGTCCTAAGTCCTTCCCTGAAACGCTATAAGACATGCATAAAACACAGACCAGCACTGTCCTCGTATTCCCATGGAGATTTGCATGTATAGCCATAGTCATGTGGTATTTCCTATGCTTTTGGGAGAGTGTTTTTTTTAGTGGACCGATTCACAAAGGGACCAATTTTTATATGAATTGTGCCTTTGTTTTACAGACAGCCTTATGAAATATAACACTGAGATTCAAGCTTCAGAAAAGTTATGGTGTCTTGATAACAGTCAGAATATGGCATTAATGTGTCTCTAGAGAAAAGTCTCCAGATGTTGAAGCTGGAAAGATGCTCATCCCCTTTCCACTAGTTCCCTGCATCTTATATTTCATGTTTCCAGACATCTGTTCCTCTCTGCTGTGAATTAGAGTAACTTACCACATGCTGAGTCAGCAGAATATCCATCTATCTATCTATCTATCTATCTATCTATCTATCTATCTATCTATCTATCTATCTATCTATCTATCTATCTATCTATCTATCTATCTATCTATCTATCTTCTATCTATCTATCTATCTATCTATCTATCTGTCTGTCTATCTATCTATCTATCTGTCTGTCTATCTATCTATCTATCTGTCTGTCTGTCTGTCTATCTATCTATCTATCTATCTATCTATCTATCTATCTATCTATCTATCTATCTATCTATCTATAAACTTAAACAAGTTGTCATTTTTTATTCCAATTTTTCCTCAAACAGACACCATGTCTTAGCATATGCGGGTATCTTTCTTAAACACTGTAGATGAAAAGCTGCTTTACACAATTAAAAGGGAGTGTCTAAGGATTTGAGGAAAGCATTATTCATTGTGTGAGTGTTTATTGTGGAATAAATGACACTTTGCCCTAACTGGTACTGCAGAGAAACCACTTCAACATTTAAATTAGCTAAAAAGAAACCACACATTTTCAAACTAACCCTGTTCATCTTTCCGTCAGATTTAATTGCATTTCATTTGGCAGCCTCCTTCACAAATCTTTTCACATTCATGTTTCATACTACAACTATGTAAATGATTGAAAAATAATTATGCATAATTCAATAAACTGATTAGTAGATTAGTAAGGTCGAATAGTTTTTCTTTCTTTTTTAAGTTTGTTTTAGTGGGAATGCTAATCACTGAATATAGTACCTAGTGAAATTTCTTTCAGCCAACAGAATTGGTTTAGTGAACTGAATTTTTCATAACCACTGTTGCAGGTCACACAGTCAGCCAAATATTGCTCAAGCTTTCTTAGTAGCCCCTTGTTACTGGACACAACATAAACAGAAAATACTGCGTGCACCTTTACAGTGACCGTACTAGTCACCATGGTTTGCCAAGTCAATTGTGAATCATTGGATTTTCCTGAAACAGGGTAATGTGTTTGTTTCTTCACAACCCCAACTTGATTTCGCTCCCACTTCTCCCCAAATGTCCCTCAAAATAGTGAGCAATAGCGTTCTCACCTCTGTTGCTGCAGTCCAGACGGGGCACAGGGTGAACGTAGGTGTGGCATAGAAAGGTTGCATCAGGCTTTTTTTGTGAAGCCGGGATCGATACGTTCTCCTGCTGAGAGGAACACAGAAGCTCTGCATCCAGCTTCTTCAGTTGCCTCCCCCAGAATTCCCTGGGCTCAGCACAGCGTGCGTAATTGCCAATGTTACGGTGACTGGGCACTTGAATGAACCTGACCAGGCTGTCCAGCTGGCAGTCACATCTCCAGGGATTGTCATGGAGTCGCAAATATTTGAGTTGCGGCATTGGGATCAGCATGCCTTCGCTTGCCACCTGCAGACGGTTGTGCTGCAGCAGTAAAGTGGTGAGTCTGCTCAGGCCGTTGAACGCTCCCTCCTCTATGCGGGAGATTTCGTTCTGCTGGAGATCCAGACTCTTCAGGTTTCGGAAGTGACTGAAGGTGTTGTCTCGCAGCACCTGGATCCGATTCCGTGCTAGCAGCAGGTGGTGAATGTCCTCTGGCCAGCCCAACAGTACGGCTGTCAGATGGCGCTCTTGGCAGTCAAAGAACTTTTCCCCATTGACTGTACTTTCCTTGCAGTCTACAGCAAACCGCTTGGTGGTACTTGACCGTTCTCGACTCCGCATTCGGCGTCCCTTTCCACCCTTTCGTGCCTCAGTTGCCCAGACCACCAGGCACAGCAGCAGCAGCAGACCGCAGAGCAGCCGCATGGCAAACATCAGCAGCTGGGCTAACCAGTCAAGTAGAGTCTCAGCGTAACTTCGATAAACCGAGAGCTTGATTTAGTCAGAGTGAGGGGGCACAGCTGCAGACCCTGAGAAAAGGCAAACGAAATGTAAATAACTGTATTACCAAGAGCTGCATTCCGAACAGAGAGAGAGGACATACACTCAAATGAAAATAACCTTTGTCTTATGGCTAATTCAAAACAAGTAAAACCTCATAGGACAGTAGTTATTTTTAAAGGAATGTTGAAGGTTTAATGCAAGTTAAGCTCAATCCACAACATGTAATTTTGTGTTCCCTTCTATGAAAATGTATAGTTTTGTCAGCCAAAGGGTTTAAATGCCAAAATGTGAGGCTTATAGAGTTTGGAGCATTTGTACACACAAATGTGTGCCAGTCCTATTACATCATCCCTTAAATCTGTTACAAATCCTCACCTGTGACAAACATTAACGAAGAAATTCATTATCTTTAGATATGGTGGTGAATTGATTTTGATTGGTTGACAGATGTTACAAGGTGTGATTTGTTTTTTTATATATAACAGCACTGCTAAGAAGTCGTTCCAGGTTTGTTGACCTATCATCACTATCACTTTGCCACATTCTTTCCAAGTTAGTAACAGTAGACCATAAACAGTAGATTTACACATCCTGAAATAAACACTATATAGACAAGTACGTTTGGTAACTGTGATACAGTTTAGTATAGAATAAGCATTGAATTCTTGAAATCAACTTTGTGTCACAGCTGCATTTCCACCTTTGTTGTGCATTAATGTTCAACAATTTAATAGTCCATCATAAATTGTTCCTTACTTGGAGTAGGAAAACTTCTTAAAGTTTCATTACCGTTTGTCAAGGATCAGTGCAGCATAATGTTCTAACTATAATTAAAAATGATCTAACATATTTGGATGACCGCTTTCCCTAGTGATTGCATAAAAACAGAATGAATTACAACTTAATTTCTTGCATAATCCCTTTTATGAGCCCACACCCTGCTATGCCAATATTTGCCTTGTGGGGAGACATGCTGAATTTGTACTATTTAATAACAATTACAAACAAGTCCTCATTTCCTACATGTTTTTCTCTCAGTTTGCTCATGCATTAATGTTATAACCCATAGACCTGACCTGAGTCACCGTGCTGTGTGCTATTGCAGAGACATATATAAGCAATTTTTTGATTGACTTCTTCAAAAATATAAAGACTGTCTCTCTCGCACTCTCAAAACATTGTGCTGTTTGTTTGAGTAGTCCGGCGTAGTCCGTTGAGTAATGTGAATTAAGATGAATAGGAATGCTGACAGATAGTTTCACATACTATAACCCTCTTTTATGAGACAACAGTTTGCTATTTAAAGCATGCTTTTAACGGCTAACAGGAGAAACAAGAGTGAACTGGAAGGGCAGTGCTAGTAAAAACACTCTAACTTGAACAGGGATGTTGTACTGTACTTATTCTGTCTCCAGCCTGATCATTCTGTTTGTGAGTCTGCTAAACATCCCAAAATTGTTGTGTAACTTGCCATTGAACCATGTACAGCACTAGCACTCATTGGTCCTCCTGCACTAGCAGATATCAGTGAAATTCAGCAATGGATTCTGGGCTTCAGGGTTTGCCTTTCAAGACACTGTAAAACTACTAACAGGTCTTGTCAAGATTTCTGACAGGCAACACTATTCCAGTCTATAGTTGCGTTGCTGTGCAGCTATTTTCACAGATGTATCATGCAAATAAATTGCTAAAATTGTATTAGCAGGAACAGTTCCATGTTATTTCTTTCCAGTGATAAAACGGCATGGCTGTGACACAATGTGAACATGCTGTGTGATAATCACTTAGTCCTTTATTTTTTAAACTTGTTCCAGATTTTTGTTCACAGACTTGTGCACTTGTTGTTCTGCCAATGGAAAAGGTTCTATAACTTTTAGTGCATATGCCCCAAGACATATGCAATGCATTCCTGTACGGATCAGTGAAGTAACATGCATTTAAACCTTAGTGATCGGATAGACATCCAATCATATAGTACTTACTCAAACAAAACAGAAAACGCCACTTGCGTTGTGATTGCATTAACCAAATGATTTATTTTTGCATTTTCAGGAGTTAATAGAAACGTTTCTAAATAAAACAGCTTTTGCTTGTAATGTAAAAATCTATATTGTAATTTTGACATCTATAAAAAATTTAGTTGAGATCACAAGAAAAATGTTGTTCTGTTAAGATATAGAAACAATTAAGTTGAAAACTTTTTGAAACACACACACACACACACACACACACACACACACACACACACACACACACACACACACACACACACACACACACACACACTATGATAATCCCAGGTATAAAGGGAGTCTGTGAGCAGATATGCCTGGGATAAGCTCTGCTAATGGAGCGGACATTAACAGGAAACAGTCAGCACTTCAGGTGAATGAACCAGCATAACGCAATCCTTGTGCGAGTCCCTGGCTGCCACAGCCTTGGTTTACTACAATAATAGAAAGAAAGAAGAACCAAGGTATGGAAAACCTCAATGGGAAATGGTGCAGAATGCAGGCACTGTTCACTGTCCAACATGAGAGGGGGGGGGGGGTATTTTCTTTTCAAGTCCTTTAGTTTTTTTATATTCCATGCCACCCAAATTCCAGGTCACCCAGCATGTCCAAAATAATTCTCCTGATTATTTCAGGTCCAGAGATAAAGACCTGAAATAATTTTGGTTGGAGACCTTGAAAAGAATTTACCCCCCTCCCACACCGTATAGACCCTAGTTATCAGCACAATGTGTGTGTGAGCGAACACGCTTACATGGCCAGCAGCGCTTAATTAAAACCATTTGAACTTCCTGCCAGTTGTTTTTACTTCTATCGGAGTGTTTTCCTTTTAACTCAACCCTAAAAATCAAGTGGTATAATTATTAAACCTCTCCTTTTAAGTGAAAAACCTTCTCAGCACATATATTTAAGCAGAGGAACCTTTGGACTCACATAGACATCAATCAATACTTTCCTGTCCAGGCTTTTTTTCTAAAGAAGACCACAAACATGCATTTCAGAATATTCATTCAATCTTTCTCCTCACGTTTTTGCTACTTTCCTGAACCAGCATGCGGAGTTGGACAGTGTATCTTGAGCAGAGACACAATTGCTAAACAAACTTTTCACACAAACGGACTCCAGTCACTGCTCAAACCCCTGCCAAAATGAAGATTACAGGAAGCATGCAATCCCTCTGTTCCGAAACTGCAGTCGAGTCAAGAGTGCATGACTTACTGTACGTCCATCAGCAGTGGCATTGCAATTAGGATTTCCCCACACACATGCAAACATGCACACCTATAATATAAGTCCTCAGGTACCTGTGCACAGGGAAATGCATCCGAAATCTCATCCAATCTGGATATGTCCTCTTAGCTGATCTTTAGGTCCTGTCATGAGCCTTGTGCTGCATGCGCTGGTTGCCTGAACTCAGCGGTCTGACTGCTGTGGTGTGTGTGTGTGTGTATGTCTGTGTGAGGCTCAGTGCATCCCCCAAGCTTGTGCCTGGTTTTAAATTACACGTTGCGTCTTGTGCAGGCGAGCAGACCTACATGTCCCTGTTACAACTGTACCGCCTCCAGGCTTCCAGCACTTTGTGAGGCTCTTCATAATCTGGTGTCAAAGAGACGAGGAAACCCCATTCAAACGATGTGGAAAGTATGTTTCTGGGCTTGTTTTAAAGGGGTAGTTCACCCAAAAATGAAACGTGCGACATGACATCTGGCATAACTTAATTTATGTGGGAACTTTTTTTGTAAATAATTTGAGTCATTTTCAATGAACCAGTTCATCCAGTTTATAAAAGTTTTCACGAATCAGATCTATACCGTTCTTGTGTTCACTAGAGTTCGAACTCAAGCAAAATTACAAATTTCTCCTCTCAAGGAAAGAAAGTACATCGTACAGGTTTGGAACAACATAAGATGCATAAATGATAACAGGATTTCAGTGTTTGAGTGAAATATTACTTGTGAAGCAGAAATGTTGGCACATCTGTCTATCATCTTGAGCAACTTGTCTTTGAGAACCGTCTTGCATAAACATGAAACAAATACAGTTGAATGGCATCTTGTTTTGTAAATGTAAATGAAATGATGATTGAAGCACTGGGAGACCTGCTTGCTTTTATCTCTGGCATGTCCTTGGGACAATTTTTTTCTACATGTTTGTTAATATCACCTCTTAAATGAACAGCACTTACCCCAAGCACTGGGTCCCTGCAGCGATCCCTTTGATGTGTCTGTTCCCAGAAGACATTTGTATCTGTCTTTCACTGAACTAAAGAAGGACAGTTCCTGTATTTTGGTGTTGTTTTGTAGTTAAAATGTTTAACAAGAATAACCCTAGAACAACTGGTTTACCTAAAAATATCAGATAAAAAAAAGTCATGGCAATTGATGCAATCTTAAAAAGTTTATGGAAATTTTTAGTCAGTCTGATTTTTTCTATAGAGTACTTATTTTCTTGAGCTAAAAATTACTATGCGAGTGCAATCTCTAATCGTCAGTTTTCTCTACTCTTTTTTTCAGGCAGGCTCATTTTCACAGTCCGGACCATTCCAAAAATCCGTCCTGGATTATGTTTAATAGCTAGAATGCATTGACCTTTGAGGGGTAGATGAAATTTCTCTTAGTAAAAATGACTGCCAGATCTTTTACTCTCAGTCTGCCAGCAGTTTTAATTGTGGAGTATTCATTAAAATAAAATACAATTCCTGTGTCTTAAATAGTAGAGCGTGGCTCTAACAATGCCAAGGCCAACGGTTTGATTCCCAGAGAGTGCATGAACTGATAAAAATGTAAAATACAGATTATGAATCTTTATTTTCACAGTAGCATTGCAATGTAGGGTTATCCAGCCTCCAGGTACTGGTACTTGTGCCCAAAACCAACCTTGTTACCATTAACAATACAATAATAGGCCCACTAAAACCTTTCAGTTACCATTACATTTTCAATCTGACTTATGTTAATGATTTTTGTCTCCAGATGTGTTTTTGACATAAATAGATGTTTGATCATTCAGATTTTAACTTGTTTTGAGGGAACAGCTGTGTATCATTTGTATTGTGTAGATCAATGGCTGGAGGACAAAGACAATTGTTCATGCAAAAATTTGAAAAGATAAGATCCAAAAGTTTTATCAAAACCAAGTTGTATTTTTGCAGTTAGCCTGTATGTTTCTCAGAGAAAGAGAGAAAAAACTCACATCCTCTTCTGGCGTTTATCCACGAGCCGATTGGAACTGCATTGTGTTGCTGCTGTTGGCATGGATACAGTTCTTCCATAGGGATATGATTAATTTGTATAGTCTGTATTAATAGTCATCTGCGGTTATTAAAATATACTGTATTCTGGAAAGTTCCACAGTAGACAGTGCAAGAGCATATTTATGGTAATGGATAATTTACTGTATTGTTATAATTCCCACTAATTTGTGTAAGACATGATAATACATGCCTGTGGGCTTAAATTCGGAACTCAAATGAACAGACCTGCTTCCCAGCTGGAACCTTGAAAAACGCTGATTCCTGTTCATTTGCCTTTGCGCGTTTGGTTGCACAAGACATGATGTAATCAAGCATGCACTCCCAGGAATAGGAACATTTTGGCATGAAGATAAATTCGGACATTCTCCTCAAATCCTGTTCCTGAACAGTCCTAGACATTTCCAGTACAGCATGCTAAAAAATGAACGTTAAGACTTAGACTTTAATAATCTAATTATACATGCATCACTTGAATTTTTGACCAAAAGATGTATTGTTGTGCATTACTCAAGTTTGCATATTCACATGTTGCGTTTCGTCTATTTGAGGCAGAAGTGTCTGGCCTTGAAAGGCGATGACAGATAGTTTTATCTGCCCCCAGTTAAAAAAATATCAGTCAGATTGACTAACAAAAGAGCTTAACTTTTGTCTATAGCTTTCTGGACGGACATAATTGTAACCAGGCGAGTTTGCATTGCATTATCCTAAACTTGTGAAATAAAAATAATAAAATAATCAAGTCAACATTTGTTTTTAAATTGGTAAATTTGACACAGTAAATGAATGCTTACTTCCCTTTCAAGCCTCTCTTTTCTTCAAGCACTTGATTAAAAAAGCAACTACGTTTTAAAATAATTTGTGTACTTTCAATGACTTAATTTATGGTTGGATATAAAGTACTGCAAACAATAACACATTCTTTTAACTCGTATGGAGAGAAATCCTTCATGACTATTTATCTTCCAGTCCAGACAAAACAGTTTAAACTGAACTAAAAATGTAAAGTTTATGTGAAAAGACAGCAAGTACTGGTTCTTCCAGTGATTGAAATGATGCAGCTGCTGTGAAGGGCATTACGCAGGCAGAGTGGACTTTGGCATAGATTTCAATGTGTCTCCATATGCATTACACTCTATCTACCATGAACAAAGAATCCATATCCAAAAGCAATGTCAGAGCTCTGTATGTGTGTGTGAGTGTTTGACAGAGAAAGAGTGAACGAGTGGATTTATAAGGCTTGCTGATATTATGCAGAACAACCTTTGTTCGAATTTGGTTGGCAGCTATAGCCGACTGGCAACAGATCTACTATACCTTGTTTCCAGAGCCGTTCCTCAGCAATATTTGTGCCAACCTGCTTTCAACTTCCAAATTCAAGGTTGCTGTTACAAAGCATTTCTGTTGAGAGGTTGATCCATAAGATGATTCTTCAATAATCACAACTTTATGTAGATGCAGATGTCATTCATACGTAATGGCAAATCAGGAAGACATAGTTTATTAGATCAAAGCTTGATTTGAGTTTTGAATCAATTGTTACTGAACATTACTGTATTTATGCAGCTGTCGGGGATCATATCTCAGAAACGTATAAAGGCTCCCAGTTCAGCTGTGTGCACGTATCACCTGGCTTCACTTGTCACATGTTTCATTTTTTTCTTCTTAAGAGTGAATGGAGTAAATGTGTTTTTCTTTCCTAGAGTAAAGGTCATACGTCATGTGGACATCTAGCCTTGCTGAAATTTAAAACAAAGATTTTGTTGGTATTATAGTTCATAGTTAGCAAATCTGTTCTGTTTAGGAGATGGATTCAAGGTGACATTTTTTAATAATTTCTTTGGCTTTAAACAAAACCCAAAAAAGAAATGTCTTCCATCATTTACTCACTAGCATCTCGTTCCAACATGCTTTCTTACTTCTGTAAAACACATTTTATTTCAAGTATTTACAAATAAAATACTGGAGATTTTCATAAAAATGTCATAGAAGTGTCTCGTTCGCACACTCATTAGAATTTATTAGATAAAAAGTGATAGTGATTTTGAGTTGGATCTTTTCAATGAATAAGTGGATATGAATGATTGAATGATTGATTCAGGAATCAGAAAGACCTGGTTCTTGAGTTCGACTTCAAACAGGCTCATCA
Organism: Ptychobarbus kaznakovi; assembly: GCA_027422405.1. Classification (NCBI taxonomy): domain Eukaryota; kingdom Metazoa; phylum Chordata; class Actinopteri; order Cypriniformes; family Cyprinidae; genus Ptychobarbus; species Ptychobarbus kaznakovi. The sequence continues at coordinate 33,017,227 of CM049795.1, read as the reverse complement.
GGTAATAGCGTACTGTTGGATGATGTAAAATTTGGTCTGTTCACTCAAAAAATTAGATTGTGACTTAAGACATTGAATATAGCCCATAAGTAATATTTTCTCTTTTTGTTTTTTTGTAGAAGAAAGAAAGTGAAGCCTTTTTGATGCTTGAAAGCATCATTATCCATTTAATTGTAATTGTGTGTAAAATGTCCTTTGTGCTCCATGGAAACAAGAATGTCATGCAGATTTGGAATGACATGGAGATGAGTAAATTATGACAGATGTATTTTCTTAGCAATAGCAGGCTTTCATATTTGATAAGCAGGTCCAGTTCACCAAGACTGAACTACTAACTTGTCATATCCATTATGCTACTTGAACTGTATTGCTAGAGTTGTCATGATTGACCTATTCCTTTGAGCTTCACAAAGTTTTCAGTCATCCAGAAACGTTCTTAATAAATCACAGGATGCTCTCTCACTCCAGAGCATGTGTCTACAAGTCTGGAGAGATAAATGCTGCATGGCTCAGACTCCAGCAAAACTTGTGTCTGCTTGTCAGTTTTTTAGAGATGGAAAATATCCAAGGACAACAGCATCAACAAAGAAGCTTGAAACAACCTCTTCCAGATATTTGTGTCTGAGCAAACTTACACCTGAATGTTCTGTGCACTCAGGAATTAAGAGTTGTCATTCCCATTACCCAGATCCTAAAGATGTCCTCACTTCCTTTTCCCAACATGCTACACAAGTTTGTGACTGTAGGAAGCAAAGTAATTGGGACCTGTGTCAAGGTAACATGTGCCAATTGTTGGACAAATCTGTTCCTCGTTACAGCCTTTTAAAACAAGTCCCAGCAGACCACAGCCAGACAGCTGTAACACCCAGCATGGAGTTTTTATTTGTCATAGATTCCGAACAGAGCTGTGATGAAAGACCTCAAGTAGACCATCCCATTTAAAACCAAACCAGGTTGGATTCTTTCTGAACCCAAATGAGTTCAAGATAAATTTTTGCATGGGGCTTATCAGGAACAAACGCTTCCAAAAAGTAATATTGATTATATCAAAAAGTCCATTCTAGCTGACCGGCTTTGTTTTGAGGAGGAATATCTTGGTTCTGCTGGTCCACCAGCTAGATAAGCACCAAAACCAGGAACATTATCCAGCCTGGAGTATCTTAGAAGTTCATCTCAGAAGCTAAATGGAAACATGCTGTAAAACGATGTCTTTGACCTTTGCACTTATGTCTCATATTTCTTGCGACTTATTGCGCTTGACCAGCGTGTTTTTAGAACGGCATGTCAGGTTAAAAGATGTTCAACTTTTTTAACATTTTACTGCCATGCATTTTGCATTTTGAAAGTTCTGTGTGAACACCTCTTGATGGTCTGTTTGGTAAGGAAATACAAGCAGATGAGTTTAATGAGCATTACCAGAAAGACGTATGCATCTGGGATAAACTCAAAGAGCCTCTGTTTCTCTCAAATTCATCTCCCCTTCATGTTGTCAGCGTGAATAAGATAAACCTTGCACACACTTTATGTTTTGTATGGGAGGACAGCCAGTGGGGATAAGGAAGTGTGTGAACGTAAGGATATTGTGGGATCTAGGAGGATTTTAACAACTATACTAAACACACTCTTTTCCCTTCTCCACATGTCCAATCTATGCACTTTTGTTACAAATCACACTCGGTTCATTCTGAAGAAATATCATTCAGTCTGCCAGAAAGAAAATGGATTCACTTCTGAAAAATAAAACCTCCATCTGATTCCTTCCGCGTGCATGACATCATCCCTACTGAAGATAAACAGCACAATGTCTCAGGAACCATTGCTTGATTTATTTTTAGAGGATGATTTATGTAACTGCAAGGCTTCAGTATACACACTTTGTTTTCACAGATGTGTGGTCTCCACTCTCTCTCTGCTACTCTTAAACTTGTGCATGGCACAACTTGTGCATTTTCTCTAATCAAGGCAGACAAAATAAACTTAATCTGTACCACACATCTAAGAAGATCTTTGTATTATGGAATTCAATTTCTGCATTATCTGTATTTAAAGATGACCACAATGAGGATTTTGTATTTAACAGTATTATTTCTGTACTATAAAATGGCGCCAAATGGAATTGGATTTTTCCAAACAGGCTACCCGTCCCCTTAGATGTCAAGCACCTCACCTTAAAATCAGGATTCAAATAAGAGTTGTTAAATATGACAAGTATTGTGTTGCATTCTGTTTGAAGATATCCATGTAGCACACGACTTGCTTAACTTCTGTTCAATCAAGGTCTGTGATGAAGATGCTTTTAGTGATAGGTTTAGGTTTAGATGAACCTAACAGCTAACTGAACCATGCTAACCAGTCAAACTAAAATCACACCAATGGCTGAACCGGTTCATGTGGACCATTCAAACAAACATCACAGAGCCTCATTGTTTGCACTTTTTCAGAAATACTTGCTTAGCCTATTTGTGGATATATTTGTATGTTGGGAGAAGAGCCCTGTTGAAAAAAGACATTACATGCTGGTTTGGTATGTTTTGAAGCAAGGTAACTGGTTTGAGATTCAAGATGGTCCTTAATTTGTCCTGAGATGGTTAGAATCTGGTTATGAGCTGGTTTAAGCTGGTCCTTTTCTGGTCTTAAGCAACTAGCTCCTGCTCAGGACTACCTCATAACAGCTTATAATCACCTCAGGACCAGCTTAAACCAGCTCATGACCAACTAACCATCTCAAACCAGCTGCCATGCTTCAAAACATACCTAACTCGTATATAGTGTTTTTTTTCAACAGGGAGAAAATACCTTTACTCACTTCATCTTTTAATTCAATGATTTATAGCCAAGTAGGACTATTATACAGATGTGGCAAAACTTATAATGATAGTGCTTCGATTTCCTCATCTTGCATTGTGCATTACAACAACTCTGAAAGAGAAGCAGATCAAGGTGCCTGCTATCCACATGTTCTTTCCTGTGTTATTTCTATTTTCAGAGCATGTTTATCAAGGAATTTGAATAATTTCAAGGTTCCGCTGTGGAAAAGCAAGTGGACTCCAAATGACTCACATCTGGCAGGGCCTCCCCTTCCCCATCAATTTGTCTAGTTTCAGGGGTACAGATGAGGGGGCATGCAATAAGACGCACGTCTGTAACAAGAGCCCAACAGCCCTGGCTCACTCTTTTAAGTTCACACAAATGTCTAAAAGTGGAGAGAGACATCCTGTGAAGACATCTGCTGCCTACAAAGAAGCTACATGCATGCAAATACACGCATGGACATGCTGGAGAAAACAAAGGTAGTCTTCATCTCTGGTGTCATTTCTTGGTTGGAACCCTTCTCTGTGTTTGGGAACTAAAGCTGGGGAGACCCGACTTGCTTGTTTATAGACTTGACATGCTAATTTTGTTTACGCTCCCTTTTCAGTGCTTTTCCTCCTGATAGGATACATACTTGTGTGATGTATGTATTCAGGGGAAGAGACACACACATAGCAGCAGTTATTGGGCAGCATGTATGTTTTTGTCCGTTTTATGTGATGTGGTGCCAGTGTTGTGGTTTCCCCATGTGCACAATGAAGAGCACCCATGACAGCACCAGTAACAGTAAACTTTATACACTTTAACTGATACACTGCTATTGGACAACATTTGTATTTCCACACAAGGAACAGTGACAGTCAGGATGTGTTTGAGGATGTGTTAGACTATACATACAGATTTCTCATTGTCATTCAAAACTTTGAAGTATACCTTGATTAGGGAAATGCCTTTTTACTAAAATTTCATGCAATAATGTGCAAATGATTTTGTTCTGATACAAATGAGAGAGAGATGGATTGTTTTATGGTTTTTTGAAACTCTTTTCTTATGACTCTTCTGTGGTTGTTCTTAAGTTCTTAACCCACAGGGTTGTGTCTTAGCAGTCAAGCAAAATTCTGTTATGGAACTCGTAGAGACATATTAACGGTTCTAATAGAGAGTTAAATTGTGTGCTTAATATTGGCAGATATGAATGTGTGCATACTCTGCTTTTAATTGTATGCTTGTGGGGGAGCTGAAGGAGAAACGAGGTAATACTGCATGAACTTGTTAGATGATCTCATTGCTGATCAATGTGGGAACGCTGCATGACTCAGGCTATTTGCCTTGGTAATGTCTTAAGTTGGAGCATCTGCCGCTTCCAATGTTCAGCTGTACCCAACTATAAATCAAAACAATTCTGGGGAACCTAGAAGGCTGAGAATGAAAGATATGAGAGATAAATCAAAGTAAGAGAGGGTGGGGTATGATTGGAGGCTTAATACCATTGTCACAATGTTCATGGGGAGATTCAGCACTCAGCTGGATGAGTAAAACTAACATCTGAGTTTTGCTATCTAATGTAATAGTGTGACTGTACACGTGGACAGAAATATTGATAGCTGAATATGCAACTCAAACTTCTTTAAAGCTCTTTATCACATTATGAATATTTAAAAGCAGATGTGCATTAAAGACATGGCCACATATTTTTGCTTATCCTTTCCTGGCCCTTGCCACTATTCTGCAAAGCTATAAAACCACACTTCTCTCCAAAGAAAATCTATAAAATTGGTTTTATAATTACTTTTGCACTATCTTTTGAAGGCTCTGTGATTTTTCCATTTAAAAGCAAGATATTGGCACAAATGTGTCGACTACATTCAACCATGCACAGTTGTAACATGGCTGTGAACAACTCTTAAAAACGAACCCTTGCTACTTGTAAAAAGCTGGTAGAGTTTTACAAACTCAATGCCCTTATCTTTTATTTACAAATTTAAAAATGTTTTGTTTTTTTTGTATATACAAAAATGTATTAATCTAGAAAATCAATGACTATCATTTATTAACAAATGTACATGGAATGTGAGTCCAAAATCCCAAGCATTCAGGCCTTTTTTTTTGCAGAGTGGTTAATTTATCGGGTAGTGTGTTATTATTACGAACCTCTGTGGTTTCATTTGGTTTCACTTGACCTACTGGTACATCTAAAAAACAAAAAAGAATATCATGAAAAAGGTCAATATTTTTTGTCACTCATTTCAGAAAGTGAAACCCATATATTACATAGATTCATTACACATAGTGTGAAATATTTCAAGCCTTTATTTCTTGAAAGTTTGATGATTATGGCTTACAGATAATGAAAACCTCAAAATTCAGTGTCTCAGAAAATGTACATATTACATAAGATAAAAAAGTATATTTTAAACAGAAATGTCAGGCTTCTGAAAAGTATGTTCATTTCTATGCACTCAATACTTGGTTGGGCCTCCTTTTGCATGAATTACTGCATCAATGCGGCGTGGCATGGAGTCGATCAGCCTGTGGCACTGCTCAGGTGTAATGAAAGCCCAGGTTGCTTTGATAGCGGCCTTCAGGTCATCTGCATTGTTGGGTCTGGTGTCTCTCATCTTCCTCTTGACAATACCCCATAGATTCTCTATGGGGTTCAGGTCAGGCGAGTTTGCTGGCCAATCAAGCACAGTAACGCCATGGTCATTGAACCAGCTTTTGGTACCTTTGGCAGTGTGGGCAGGTGCCAAGTCCTGCTGGAAAATGAAATCAGCATCTCCATAAAGCTTGTCAGCAGAAGGAAGCATGAAGTGCTCTAAAATTTCCTGGTAGATGGCTGCGTTGACTGTGGACTTCAGAAAACACAGTGGACCAACACCAGCAGATGACATGGCAGCCCAAATCATCACTGACTGTGGAAACTTCACACTGGACTTCAAGCAACATGGATTCTGTGCCTCTCCACTCTTCCTCCAGACTCTGGGACCTCGATTTCCAAATTAAATGCAAAATTTACTTTCATCTGAAAAGAGGACTTTTGACCACCGAGCAACAGTCCAGTTCTTTTTCTCCTTAGCCCAGGTAAGATGCTTCTGATGTCTGAACGTGGTGACTTTTGATGCACTGGCTCCGGCTTCAGTTCACTCCTTGTGAAGCTCTCCCGTGTATGAATCGACTTTGCTTGATAGTATTCTCAAGCTTGCGGTCATCCCTGTTGCTTGTGCACATGTTCCTACCCAATTTCTTTCATCCTGTCAACTTTGCATTTAATATGCTTTGATACAGCACTCCTTGAACAGCCACCCCTTTCAGTAATGACCCTCTGTGACTTACCCTCTTTGTGGAGGGTGTCAATGATCGTCTTCTGGACCATTGCCAAGTCAGCAGTGTTCCCCATTATTGTGGTTTCAAAGAACAAGAAATACCCACAATGTATACTGTATGGATGGTCATTTATTGAAACTCAAATATGAATATTCTAATATTTTGAGATACTGATTTTTGACTTTCATTAGCTGTAAGCTCTAATCATCAAAATTAAAACAAAAAAAAACTTTTGAAGTGTTTTACTTTGCATGTGATGAATCCAAAATATATAAAGTTTCACTTTTTGAAATAAGTTTTAGATGTACCTGTACACTCTCAGAAATAAAGGTACAAAAGCTGTCACTGGGGCGGTACCTTTTCAAAAGGTACACTTTAGGTACAAACATGTACCTTTTGAAAAGGTACTGCCCCAGTGACAGCTTTTGTACCTTTATTTCTGAGAGTGTATACTGTTTGACATTAAATAGATGACCCATTGCTGTATACTGTAATTTTCTTTATAACAGCTGCCTGTCTAGGTTTCTGTCTATCAATGTTTTCATGAGTTGAACTTGATAGTAAACCGTTCTCCAGCCCAGTTATCTCTGCAAGCAATTATTTTAATGGAAATATCGACGATTTACAACTGTAAGGTTTATAAACATAACATTGATATTCCAAGATTAATGAATGATTCCAGAATTTGTAAACGGTTAGAAATTGGGGAGAGAGGCAACACAAGTTTATTTGAAAAATGAGAAGCATTTGTGTGATCAAAACCAATTAGATCCTCATATCCCTTGAAATCCCAGCTGCTGAAACCTTATCAAAGCCTGTCAAACAAAACAGTTGCATAACCCACACTGTGAACCCTACCAGAGCGTGATGAGGTCAGCTTCTCTAAGCCACATAAAATGCATTTAAAGATGCACCCACGTTGTCATATTTAATTTTATTTTGCATACATAACATGAATAAGTCAACAATAAAACAGTCCTTCCAGTGTATAAAATAACACCAACCCACTGTTTGTCAGTGTTGCACACTTGCAAAACAGCCAAAACATGCTAAAAGAGCAACGAAGGGCAGAGTCCTTGCTTGGGCTCCAAACAGTTATCATAGTCAAACCAGAGATAAATGGCCTTGTTGTTCTTATATCCATCTCCTCCCACTGTGACTTCCTCCTTTGCTCCCCCTTCTCTCATATTAGTGCCAATTCCTACAGGACGGCTTCTCGTCTGAGCCTCATGTATTTCTTTCCCTTGCGTCTCTTGTCTCATCTCTGGCTTCTTTTCCAATGCAATGCTTCTGGTGTTACAACATAACATCAAGAGACATATTCATAGCAGTTTATTTGGAGATTTCTGCAAATACAAGAGTACTTATTACAGAGTGTCAAACAACTTGTTTCTTGAAAGAAATGGTCAACGTTTATACTTGCTTGTCCTGGGAGGTATTCCATTTGACAACAGAATTCTAAAGCTTTCTTTTCCTGTTGTTCCACACAAGTCAGGCACAAGATCTCACAAATCCACCTTTACTTATGAAATGTATTGACTAGCAGGGATAACATAGTATTTTTAATGACTCAAACCATCCACTACATCACCTTGCAGCTCTTGCCTGGATTACCACAGAAGAGGTGCAACCTGGGTGACCTGCTGAGGGGAAACCATAGTTGCTGCTGTCACTGTACTGCATGTGGTTGATATTTTGAATTCAGACAATAGTTATTTCGCTAGACTTGCTCCTCAGGAGCGAAAATAAAAAAATACTGTTGTAATTTTGCTTATCCACACAGTAAATACTTTTTCAGTAATGATGTGAAATATCAGTCAAACAATGATGTACAAGCATATACCAAAATACAGTGTGGTAGTTTGGCCATGTAGCACTGTGTCAGAAAATAGACACAGGACACATAAGTGGAGGTAAGTGCAATACAAACAACAGGTTTTTTGAGTAGCAGCAGAGGGGAATGAGACGAGAAGAATGTCCAGATGAGCAGGCAGGGAATGGGAATGTCTCTTGGGGCTTATCTGAGTGTTAATGTCCTAAATTCCTTTCCCAGGGGATCCAGACGGAACAGCGGGGCGTGGAGACGGTGGAGCACAGGAACGATGGAGAATGGGGATATGAACACTGGAGCAACTGGTAAGTAGATAAAAAGGTAAGTGGGTCAGGTAAGTCAACATAGAATGTTTGTGACCGGGAGGAGTGCAGAGATATAGTGCTGTTGAGGAGTGTTGACAGGTGGCGGTGATTAGAGATCAGGGTATGGGGATCTGGTGAATGTCGTTGGTGGAGACTGCGGTGACTCTCTGACCGTATCTGAGACAAAGTGTGGGAATAATGTGAAACCCAGCTGTACGGTTTGGCTTGTTCCCAATGTTTTCTTGTGTTCTGTGTCTGCAGGTGGCTCTACGGGAGATGGAGAGGAGGCAATGAGTGGTTGAAAAAAAATCAAGAGGGCTCACTAACACGTTTGTGTTTGAGTGTGTCATTACGGAAAGATGCAACTTTTAAATAAATTGATATGACAGACGTCTATCTCAGATGTCTGTTTGGAAGAACTAATCTATCATCTCTAAAACATCTGAACTGAATATGATTTATACAGCACGCAGCTGTTAATCTAGTAAAACTACATCCTCTTGAGCCTCCTCTGCACCTCCATGCGAGGATTGGCTTTTCCTTTTTGACAGGGCTTGTGCACCTAGGACTTCAGCCAGCCAACCAGATGGTGCACCCTCTGCTTTTTCTGCTTTTCTTGAATGACTGTTTCTGCAATCCTGGGATAATACTACACTCTCTGAACCTCTTCCCACAGCTCCTTTCCCACAGATGTCTGACCTTTGGGTCACAGTTGGAGATTGTGAGTGGACAGAAATTCTTGTGCAAACATCTGCATAAATGATTTCACCTGACAAAGCATGCTGACTGTCTCCAAATCTCAGCGCAGTGACCCAACACGGCTTCAATGGGCTGGCCGGTTGACCTGGAAAAGACATCAGGAGAAGTTCTACATCACAGTCCTCCAGAACTAGCCCGCTCAACATTGAGACACAGTGACATTAATGACTTGTTTTTACTAGGCATGGGTTTTATTTTCAGTCTTAATTGTGCTTTAAAAACAGCATCTTGAGGTTGTGTCCTAAAACAGGCAATTTTAATATGGCTGTGTTGGTTAACTTTGTCCTGTTCTGTCCTTTGTTTACGTTTTAGACATCATATTCCCAAACACAGTGGCTTTCCCCCTTAGTGTGGTACCAGAAACCAGAAACAGGATTCTGCCCTTTTGTACTTGATGGAAGATAATACATTGTAGACTTTTTGTTTTGCACTAAACATTTCTCGTCTGGTTGTTTTTCTATTAGGTTTTACGAGGTTTTTGAGTTATATATTAGCTGACATTGTCTCCTGTGTGTACCGGGTGTCAGCTCTCAGATTGGACAGAATGTCCCTCCGGGCTCCATGTCTCTCCAAAGTTATAATTTTGGTTTAAGGATAATCACAGAGTATTCTTCAAGTTGTACAAAGCTTTCATGAAAATCTTTCCATTCGGTTCCTCACACGAACTGCTCTAAACCTTAAAAGCTAAATTGTGCATTTCAAGAAATGACACGTGGCATTAAAATTTGAAGCCTTGAGAGATTCACGTGCATAACTGGAAGACAAAATCTTAAGGTATATCTGAATATTCTGATGGGTGGCATTTGTAAATGTTTGCACAGTTGTACTTGTGAGCGAACTAAATAATAAACCAGAGCTGCCACCACATCTGAGGTGACTCCCGGAGCAATATGTTTGTCTCTGGATTCTCTATAGATTTTACAGATGTCTGTTTGGTGCAGTATTCTCATATTCTTAAGCTAGAAGGAAACATTCAGCAGGAAGTGACCGCTTTAGATGACTGGCTGGGATGGGAACTTCTGCTCTGTGGAATAGAAGCGCTGTGGTTTGAGGCATTTCTCTCTGTATATCTGTCAATTTTAGGTTGCTGCTTTTTTTCTTTTTCTCCAAAGGGTTCCGGTCTTTGGTCTCTGGCAGACAGACACTGGTAATTACTTCCATCTTCCGCCACAGAAGCAATGTCCAGCATGAAGCAAATACCCTATACATCCACCCACTCGAACTAAGCATTTCTCCCTCTACAGAGAGTTTGTTCTTCACATTCATCTTTATGATTCTAAAGAGAGACCTTATACACTCATTTCGGTTCACAAATTCCTAAATCATTTCATATGCGTGATATTAGCCCTGGAGCATGAGAAGTCTAGTTAGATTTGTCAAGTATTAATTTAGCTTCAGCACGACATCACTAAGAAGTTCTTTTGACAGGCTTGTGATTACACTATGTCTCGGGTTTTAAAGTGAGAACGGCCTCTTCTGAAGTGTAGCAATGAACAAAAGGCTTTCTGGGTACAAAAACGGGGATCCATTGCCCCCTTCTGGATGGGTTCAGCAATAACCAGAAAGTGATAGATAGGCATTGCATTAGAATCAGTCTTCCAAGCAAGAATATGTCACTTTTTGCAGTATGAAGGGGAAACCTTGTCTCTAGTAAGCTGTAGACATTGTTGTGTGGATTACTGTTATGCTGTACTGTCTGTAACAAGCTTATTTATGTATCCAAGAAACAAGCGCGTTACCATATTTAGTGCATCAGTATTGAGTCCTGGTAATGTGGATTTATGTATTATTCTCAAGTGAAACAAGCGCATTACAACCGGAAGACAGAAGACAACACATGCATATTTAGAATATGGACAATAAATATTAAATTTCTCATCAATTTTTGAAGGGGACACAAATTAACTTCCTTATAAAGATTTGTGCATTATTAGTAGCTCTGTATATTTTTATGACCTCACTGTCTAAGAGTAATTTAGCTGGTAATGTGGATTTATGTATCGTAGTTAACGAAAGTTATGGAACACGAACAGTTGTGGTGGTAGCAGGGGGGTGTAACAATAGCAGTTGTATGTTTAAAGAACCAAATGTACCAGTCAGTGAAAACCCCATAAGCAGTGCACTAGCCACAAGCTTTTAAACAAGCTAACGTTAACTAGTAAGTAATACTTTAATCGCTAATTAGCAGATTCATGAAAAATCTCGGTGCATTAATCAGATTTTTGCCGCACTAATTTATGAATGAGTCTGCTGCATCAACTACATTAAAGAGAATCCTTTATTTAAAGTGAATAAAGTACCCTACTTACTGGAGTTCAACATTAACTGAGCCGCAGCCACACATGACTCGTGTGTGGAGTAGGTGAGAGAACTGGGAAAGCAGGCAGTGGGCCAAACCACTGTGAGGAAGGGGAGGGGGAACTCAACTGTTTCTAAAAGCATTTTTTGCGTTTTTTTCTACTTACACAATTATTTTAGGTATACATACATATATTTTTACAATAGAGAGTGTGATTTTTTTAAATATTTTTTTTGGGGGGAAAGGTCATGTCCCCTCCGTCCCCCCCGGGATTTACGCCCATGTACAGGGCAAGCTCAGGCACTTTTAGGCTGTTGATACACAGGGCAACTTTGAGCAATGGTGCTAGAGAACTTTGGGCAATCCTGATTGCCATCAATGGGCAACCAAGTGAGACACAGGCCCACGACAAATCTAAATATTCAGATAGAAAATTGACACTCAATGGCAAAGTGCCCAAGTAAAACTTATGAGCAAAAGGGATATTACAAAAGTATTTTTATAAATTAGCTGGAAAGACATAGGTGGACATTAAAATGCACTGCATTAGGAAAGACCTGTAGCATGAACGCAGGATGTGCAAAAGAATAACTCGCATGTTATTAGACACCATTTCACACATTTGACTATCAAATTTGAAAGCACAGCTTTTGTCAGTAAAAGATTAGTTTATTAAAACACTTAAAAACGACAAGACAGATCTCAAATTTCTTTTAGACGTTATTTTGACTGTTGTGAATGGATCTGGGACGGTCCACAGAGTTGAACAATTGGTTTGTATCTTCTTATTGGATGTGCTTTAAATCTTGATTGCTGAAAAATAGTCAAAATAGGCATTTTACATATTCCAAAACACATCTGGGCCCATATTCACAAAACATCTCATAACTCGCCAATTTAGGAGAAAATCCTAAAAATAATGGGCGTGTCAGTCCTAAATTTAGGACTACTAAATGTTTGCTCTAAAAAGTATTCCACAAAGCGTTTTAGCACTAAAAGTAGCTCCTAAATCTGTAAAATGTTAGGAGTAGTGAAGAGGACTCTAAGCCACTAAAGGCCAAACTATCCTAAAATGGCAGTTGATGGCAATCTGCCTCAGACCGTAAATATTTCACAATGTGATTTTAAAAAGGCATCTTAATTTTATGCTTGTTTTCAGTCACCAGTTGTGCAAGTAGTAACAGCTGTTCTTGTGTCCAGCTTAAGACTTCTCTATTCCTAAGAGAAAGTTTGTCTCGGCAGCTTTGGGAATAGGTTTTAAGAGAAAACTGGGCTAAAAACTTTTACTGCTTTTTAGGAGAACTCTTCGTGGAAAGAAACGGTTTTGTGAACATGGGCCCTGATAGTTTACTGAATCTTCAGAGTGATAGACTTCAGATGACGGCATTCTCACCCACTGCTGTTCTTGCATTTGGCGCATCTCCTGCAGTCTTCGCTCACGCTCAACTTTCCGTGCAGCATCACGCTCATCAAAAGAGAACGGCTCAAAAGTGGTCACTGTTGACGAAGTCCAATGTACTGGGCTACAGGCAACATTTAAAAAGGGGGTCAAAATAACAGAAAAAGAGGGGGGGTAAATGAATTGTAATGGTCAACATTACCTGTAATCATATCGGATGTCTCTTCTGTTAACTGCATGAGCAGGGGAAGATGCTCTGGAAGATCTGTCATCTGCAAAGACTGGTAAAGTCACAATTCCATCAGTTCAAGCCGTCACAAATAATGCACTCCTGAGGCCAGTGCACTGCAGTCAGGATGCTCAAAACTGAGGTGAACACTAGCTTACTACTTACAGAGCTAAATACATTCTTCACAAGTGTGTTGCTTTGTGGAATATGGAGTTCTGTAGTCTGCTCAAAACTAGACATTTTGCAAACTATAGGAAGTTATTCGGGTATATTATGAAAAAATAACTACGCATACTATATACACTGAAGTTACTTAAAAAAAACTATACACAATACCAATAGTAGCATGTAGTACATCATTCTGAGCCAAAAAGAGTACACCTTTTCAAGCGCATAGACATTAGTTATCTGCATAATTAACAAGATACATAAAAAAATCTTTATCCATTTCATACAGTATCTCTCATGGGTCCTTGACTCCTTACCAGTTTCACAGCTGTCCTGTTTTTGCAGAGGGGAGACGACGGCCAAAACGTACTGGCGGTTAGGCGAGAACGTTAACGGCTGTCTGCGTTTAAATGCACTTATGTAGATCTTATCCGTTTCCTTTTCTGTGAAAAAAAATGTTTAAGAATAGTTTCAGAAAGATAAACTATGTTAACGCCGAAAGCTCTCAACGTGGCTCTGCGGCTGCGCGCGCGCTTAATCCCCTCTGTTGGAGTTGCTATGGAGACCGCGTCGCGCGCAGGAAAACAGTGACTGAAACGACAGAGATTGAAAGACTTCACGGCTAAAGAACTTAAACATTACGGTAATTTATAAAGACAGCGTCGAAAGACATAACTTGCTTGACATACATTAATACTAAACGGACTAGAAATGTAGAAAGTTTACATTAAATACTTGTATTATAATTAAGTGTGTCAGAAGAGCTTGAGACTATTTTAACAGCTTGGAAGTGAACTCTCGGCCAAGATTTGTGCTGAAACACAGAAAAGCTGCCTTATAGTATTGAAATACTATAGTACAACATTTCTTCACACTCTAATACTGTATATTAATGCCGTTTAAATCAGTAACAGTCTACCTAAGTAACTCCGCACGGCGTCCGTTTGTGCATCGTTGTGTTGCGCCATAATAACTATCGTTTGTTCCAGTCTGTGACTGGAAGAATAAGCAGCGTTTTAGGGCAACCAAGTCCTCCACTAAATACGTGTCCCCACTAATGAGGTTAATTGTCTACAGCTGCCACAATCTTGCTCTAAATCATGCAGAGGTGTAGTTTCAGATTTCAGGCTCACGATTATGTAAAGCAGTGGAAAAGAGTGCATGCATGGATTTAGCAGATTAAACATATCATTTTCATATTACTGTCTTTAAAAGTAAATGTATTATTTGTAGCTCATGAGTCAAGCAGAGGGGCGGAGCTCTGAGGAGGAGGAGGGCTCCAGTGAGAGGGCCACGCCCATTTCTGCAATAGCTCCAGAAGCTGATTCACATCATGAACAACCTGCTGTCATATCATCAAATCCAGCCCTGCAGTACCTGGAACAGGTAGAAGCTCTTAAAATAATAATTTATCTTGTTCATCGGTGTCAAAACTGGTAAAAACCATACCAGGTATTTTTTGTATGTTTTCATCATAACAGTGTGGTATCAGAATTGAGTTGAGTACAAAAAATGTGCTCAACTGAATGACTGTGGGAGAAAGTCCAAAAACCAACTCTCAACGTTTAGATGCAGTTTTATTTGTTTTATAAAAATATGAATGTACCTTTAAAAGCACTAATTGAGGCGTTTGATATAATTTCTCCAACATACAAACAGTTTCTGAAAAATTGGGCTGACAATGATTAGAAAAAAACTAAACTTATTCATTTCAGACTGGTAAGAAAAAAACCCGCTCATCAAGGTCTGCCTAGTCACACAGCAAAACTTAAAAATATATATTTTTTAAATCATCCCATGCTTTCAAAATAAATACTGTACATTTCCTCCTTGAATGTCACAGATATAGTATAGTTTCTTTTAATCAACCTATTAGGCCTTAAATCCATGTCTATTAGCTTTCAGCTATCTGTATAAACATCTAGCCTACAGTAAAAAAGTAACTTTCAGTAAAAATATATATTTAAAATGTAAAAAGTCCACCAGCAGATTATGGATGGTATAAATCAAATCATTTTAAAATAAGCCATTTTAAAAAGCTGTTCAGTGTGTCCCACTAAATACATCAACACATGGAAAAATGTACTCATCAGGAGTCTATAAAGAATATGGTCTAGTTAGTAAACCAGTTAAACACAAGATGGCAGTAGCACATACACAAAAATATGAAACCATAACTCAAGATCTGGTATATTTAGACTAGATGATGGATAGCATTTTTATGTGCCTTGCAAATACTAATTTATACATTTTAATTTTTAAATGCAGTTCTGTTAACATTTTAGAATTTGTAATGAAACACAAGCTATATCTTTATAAGCTGTTCTTGAGGAAAAGTGCGTAACTGCCCCAAAAATAATTGTTCATTTATACACAGTAAATTTCCCGGTGTTAAATCAACACCGCTTGGTGTACATATGGGAACTGGTTCCTATATGTACACCATATGCACAGCAAGCGGTGTTGATTTAACACTGGGGAATTTACCGTGTACTTCATTTGGCTTAGGGTGCATAATTCTTTGGCCTTATCATCATTTTGACATTTTTAAATGTTTGTCTGTAGTTTGTCAGATAGTACTCAGAAGTCAGGTTGTGCCACGTGCCCCAGAAGATCCCATCCCTCTTCCCTTTGTACTTTTCTTTGTAGTATTTGCCATTGAGGTTTGCTGACATGCAGGCATCAAACCACCAGCCCGATCCGTAGTACGCTCCACAGTTCCCTGAGGGGTACATGTCGTTGTCCTTGTCCGGTGTAGTGAAGAACTTCTGATCATGGTTGAAGTGTTTGCTAAACTGCAGAGCATTTCCAGCAGTCCCAGAGTACCCGCTCAAAGACAGCCGATAATTGAGGAACTCATTGGATACGTAGAACTGTTCGTACTTGGCATACCCACGTGTGCCCTCAAAATCTTCGAGCTCAATGCGCAGGATCATGTCCTTGGTTTTGGTGAGCAGGTGGATTTTATCATTGCCAAGCCAGAACTCGCCTTTAGTGTCACCAAAGCCCTTCTTGTAGTCAGCCCAGTTGCGGTTGAAGCTCACGCTGCCGTTGATGCGACGCTGCAAGACAGTCCACCCGCCACCGAATTCCTCCATGTCACAGTACACCGCAAAGCTGCCATTTCTGGGGTCAGGGGTCACCGGGTACACCCCATTTTTTCTCTGCCCCAGTGCGCTGATGTCTGAGCAGTCTCTGGGAGTGATGAGGTCTGTGAAGAGAGAGACTTTTAAGCATGCTATATAATTTACATGCACCAGGAACTGAAAGAAATGTTTCACCCAAAAATAAAAATCTGTCACCATTTAATCAAATCAATAATTTACTCAATGTTGTTTCAAACCTATATGAGTTTGTTTCTTCTGCTGAACACAATAGAATATATTTTGGAGAATGTGTGTAGCTAAACAGTAAGTTTCTGGTTCCCATTGACTTCCATAGTATTTTTCCCCATACTATAGAAGTCAATGGCTACCAGCAACTGTCTGGTTACCAACATTCTTCAAAATATATAGTTTTGTGTTCAGCAGAAGAAAGAAACTCATACAGGTTTGGAACAACATGAGGGTGAGTAAATGTTAACAGAACTGTCATTTTTGGGTGAACTATCACTTTAAAGGTCATACAGATTTTAAAATGTTAGAATGTACAAAGCATATGTGTTTTTATATGTTTGTCCTGTGATGCTTGATAAAATTGTGTAGATGACCCAATTTGGTTCAGTGTGGTGCTTATTACATTTATTTCATCACCATGTGATTCTGTGACTAGGGTTCATCCCTGCAGCAGGTTTTAATTTTTGAAATGCAAGCATTGGTATAATTCGTTTTCATGCCACATGATTTTATGAATCCAAGTCAGAAGATTTCAATGAGGATTCGCAAAACTATTCCAGAAGCCTGTCTCCTAGCAGTTAATTTGCCTAATAATAAACTGAAGAAACTTCAATGCGATAGCCCCTGTTTGAGGAGGCAGCTTGAAAGCATTCTGTGAGGTTCTTGTATGTAAATGATTTTCTAGTTTACCCCAGTTCTGTGTGTCCTTATACATGACACTGAAGACTGGAGTAATGACTGCAGAAAATTCAGCTTTGCCATCACAGGAATACATTTCATTTTAAAATATACCGTATTAAAATAGAAAACAGATATTGTAATATCATCTCACAAAACAATTTTTTTACTGTGTTTTTGATTAAATAGGTGCAGCCTTGGTCAGCTTTAGAGTAGAAACTTTATGCTTTTGTACAGAACTCAAGTGTGTGTGTGTGTGTGTGTGTGTATATATATATATATATATATATACAATATTTTCATATGGTATTCATGAAAATGTACTCGCATTGAGCCTTTTTAAGTAGAATTATTTAACTTACGCTGAAGTTGTGGTTGTTTTTGTTGTTGACCTGGACAATTTGTGCAAGTGCTGCTGATTTTGTTGACAATCCCGGTAATGTTCTCAACTTTTCTGTCCACTATATCCTCCACATTTTGCTGATTGAGGAGGTTAAGGTCCTCCAGACGGCCCTGAAGGGAGTTAATCTGTGAACGTGCATTCTTCAGGCTGATAGACATGCGATTCATCTTCACCTGCATGTGTTGTACAATGTCATTATCACTGTCGTTCCCATTCCGGTAGACTCTCGTGCTGGTATCCCCTCGACTCTGCTCTGCGCTGTTTGTCGGAGGGTCTCCGCTGTCCTTCTGCAAGTTGAGGTCCACTTGCTGTGAGCTGCACTCCAGACAGGAGCTCTTCAACCTGTTTACTGTCTCCTTCAAGCTTTGCAGTTCCTTCATGGTCTTCTCCAGTAGTCTGAATTGTTTGGGAAGCTGGATAGTCAGCGGTGGCACTGTGATCTGGTACGGGCACTCTTCCTCATCTTCACACTGCCCAGCTGGCTTCAGTCTCACCTGGGAGCAGCTGGAACCTCCTGACACCCTGTCCAGAACCCCAGAGGGGCCACTACCAGAAGCCTCTAGCTCCTGCCAGACGGCTATCAGCAGAGAACAGCACACGTACACCAGTTTCATGTTCTCAAATACAGTGATCCAAACTCAGAGCGAGAACTGCCTCAAAGTGCATCAGCTTTGGCATTAATATCAGAGAGAGAGAGAGAGAGAGAGAGAGAACGCAAGTGTGGGTGGGGCAGCTGTGTATTGCATAATTGCACAGTCGACATCAACAACGCAGCAAGAATTTGGTGGAATAGGACCACTCACCCTTTCTCTTAAAACACAGCACTATGACTCAGTATTTAGGAATGATGTTTGTCTTTATTTTGTACCCTTAGTTTAGAGTTTAATCTACACAGTATATGAAAGAATGAGCCAGATAAGCAATTCAAGTGCTGTGAAAGCACTAGTTGGAGGTTTTTGTTGAAACACAATTAGATTTAAAGTGAAAGTTCAGTCAAAAATGAACTTTATGTCTTTATATACTCATCCGCATGTTGTTCAAAACCTGTATGCGTTTTCTTTCTTCTGTGGAACACAAAACTAGAACGTTTCTACTGTTTTTTTGTTTTTCAAAATCACAATTTTGAAAATTGTTATATCTGAAAGAAAGCAAGTCGTAGATGTTTGAAACAACACGGGGTGAGAATAAATAATGACAGAATATTAACTTTTGGGTGAACTTGAAGATATATTTCTTTCCCTGTATTCCTGTGAATGCTGTGGTGTTCTGCAAAACATTGTCTGTCATCGTTCATTTATTCATACTGTCATGTGTTTGCATTACGTATTGCTAATGTGTTTGTATTGGCATAGGATCATTTGTTGTCACAAAGCAGTGTTTTCCTGTAGTATTGGCTGTAATACGACGAACAAGCTTTGTTTGAGACTTTGATGTCATAAACTGTAGTATTTATTATATATTTAGCAGATGTGTTGAGACGTCTGCCAGAAATAGTGTTTTGTTTAGTTTTTTCCATTGAATTGTGCTGTAATTTTATGCAGAAGTCTGTTATCATCAGTATACTCCATTTTATACTCCTTTTTCTTTCTAATAGATCAGCACAGAGAAATTGCCTATTGTAAGATGTGCTCTAGTGTTTTTTCTTCAAAGCTGGTCATCCACATGTGTGCCTCATGATTTCCCATAAACTTGACAGAAACCAGCTTTAAGTCTCCTGCCTTGGCTCACTGCAGGAAGTCTCAAAATAAAAGTGCTATAAAATAGGAAGTGATAACACACAAGCTGCTTCTCAAGAAAAATGTCCAGGAAATGTCAAAAACAACTTCTAGTGAATTAAACTGGTGCATTATCACAAGCTCTTAAAAACATCGGCGATGAAAATGAGAAATAATCATAAAGGTGTGATCGTATTTACTGTTGTTATACAAACTTGTGAGGTGAAAAGATTTCCCCATGCACATTTTGCATCGGTTCAAGTTGGCCACATTAATTTTCCATGCTGACCAACAGAAATCTGCTGGGTTTTAAAGTAGCCTGTATCGCTACACAATTGAAAATGGAAAACAGACATTTTTGTAGCTTTTTTTGTGACTGCACTTTAAGACAGTACACGCATATTTAACAGTAAGAGCCTGTATCGCACATAACCTGGTTTTCATTTGTGTATTGTCTGTAAGTTAAATTAAGCTTACATCAAAGCAGTTCATATTAATGTGAAAGATTTTCAACATTATGAATCCCAGCTCTGCACTGCAAGTATAAAATCTTCAAATCTGGAAGAGATTTAATGCATATCTTGGGTACGAGCTCTCAAACGTTGTGTTTGTTTGTCTCCACTATAAAGGAGAAAACCACACAGGTTCAGATTTTATGTTGATAAGCAGAGATGCTTATTGCTTATATAGAAAACGTCAACTTCAGTGCTCAGATAAGCAACACTCAAAGCTTAGTTCCATCCTTTCCATTCTGGAGTTCAAATGCAAGCGGCACATGTGGATTTGCTCTAAGACACACCTGAAATGAGTCTCAGTCAATCCCCATCAACCTGTTTGGCTTTGAAATGCATTTAAGCTAATGTTTATTTGGCTGTTGGATCATTGTTCTTTTTCATCTTTGTCCTCAGCTGTTCTCCATGGGAAAGATCAGCGGGGAGAAAATGGCTCGTCTTAGGGCCAGCTTCAACCTCTTACAAGAAACTCTAAGAAGCTCTCAGGAAACAGAAATGCATCTGCTGCAGGAGGCAAAGGCCTTACGCACCACGCTGGATCAGAAGAAGCAGGAGCTGGAGAAGGCCGAGCTGTTTCCAGAGGGACCAGACACAGAGGTCAGCAAACTGAAACAAACTCTTCTGCAGTACTACAACCAGCTGAAGGAGGAGGAAGAAAGAGAATACCAGATACAGTTCCAGTTTGAGTGGTAAGATTCTCTGCAGGACTATACCAAGATGTGTGGCTCTGCTTAAATATGCAGAAAGAAGAGGGGTTTGACATGGTTTAGTGAAGACTCGATGTGACATGCAGACTGAAACTTTATCTGCATCCCTCCGAACACTCGCCTCCTCCTTTCCGAAATAAAAAAAGAACACTGTATGCCGAGTCATGGATCACACTCGGATCACACTTACCTTTTTCTAAGTAACTTTTGTAACAAACATGTGAAATAACAAAAAAAATGGCAACAGCTAATCTTAAAAGGCTAGTTCACCTAAAAATTAAATGACTCAATCTCATATGGTTCCAAAACCGTAACACCTTCATTCAGCTTCAAAACACAAATTAAGAAATATTTGATGAAATTCGAGAGCTTTCTGACCCTCCATAGAGAGCAACGCAACTGACACGTTCAAGGCCCAGAAACATAGTAAGGATATAATTAAAATAGTCCATGTGACATCAGTGGTTCAACCGTAATTTTACAAAGCTATGAGAATACTTTTTATGATCAAAGAAAACTAAAATAATGACTTTATTGAACAATTCTTCGTCAAATCATCTGCCATTATGGAGAGTACTGTGATGTATGTGTGTGTTTCTCTGCATGCAAACAACGCATTCGCATAATGCTGCTGACGTAGAACACTCATGCGCAGCGGCTTGTTTACGAATTTGGAAATCATTTTCATTTTTGGTTGAACTATCCCTTTAAATCAGGCCTGTAATATTTTAGTGTGGTAAATTTTAAGCACCAAGTCTTAACAGTGAATTAACTGATTGTGTTAACATGTTAACCTTAATTTTATTAACGTTAAGTTCATGATTTAAGAACTTCTAAGATTTAACTTATAAAACGTCTGAGAACCACAGTACTAGAGATGTATTTTATTAGTTGGTTAGACAGGAATTCATACCGCAGGCATATTACAGCCAGATGTAGTTTCTACACATGTGGCTATTACAGCATGTCCTGAGTGGATCCTTCATCTTTAGCCAAACTGACATGGATTCACTTTGCACAGCATGCTTTTGCTCACTGTAATCTCCTTCTTTGTTGGGGCAGTTCAGTTCATGCTAACAGCAGTACTTGCATTCAGATAGAATATTTGTACTCATGAAAATGTTCAATAACCCTAGCCACATTTATAATTGTGAAATATCCTGTGTGGTTAAGAATGATTTTTTGCTTCTCAAAGTTTATATCATGCATATTTGAGTTCCTTTTTGTATGAATTGCTTCATATCACGATTCTGTTCACGTCTTGATTGCTGTAAAATGCACAAAGTTTGTTTCACAGAATTTTGTTTCTCCTTTTTAGTTTAAAAGAAGAGAAGCTCTGTCTTGAGAAAGAATACCAGGAACAACCTAAACTGGCTGTAAGTATAGCTGGGTCCTTGATGAATTAGGATAAATTCATCACTGGGTATTCCAGACAAATCATGTTGTTTCACTAGGGAGACTGAAATGCTCCAAAACACACACACACACACACACACACACACACACACACACACACACACACACACACACACACACACACACACACACACACACACACACACACACACACACACACACACACACACATCATGATCATCTTTATCTAAGCTGAATATTGTAAAAAAAAAAAAATAAGTAGAAATTGTATCAGCTCCTTTAGTTTGTTTCAAAATCCTGTTTATTTCACTGTATATATTTATGTTATCCTGTATGTCCTCAGGAGCTAGAAAATAGGTACATTGCCATGAAGAACAGTTGCGAGGAGGTGCGGAAAGAGGTTGTTCAGATTAGACAGGAAGTGAAGAATTTAACTGAGAGCATGGAGACTCAACTCAAACATATGAAGAAAGAACATCACGAGCTGGAGAAATTAAAAGATCTTGTTGAAAGCAATGAGGTAAGACCTGTTAATTACTAGGCTGGAGTATCTGTCCTGTGAACTCTGGGATGTGGATTTCACATGTTAGCAATGTCTTTCACCAGGCTGAGCTGGCTCAGGTGCTTCTCGTACCTGTTCAACTGGGAAAGGAGATCGACAGGGTTGCCCACAAGAAATCGTATGTGGCTTGTTCCAGCAAAGTTACACAAAACACTGGAAATGTTTGACTGACTAATCTGCACTGTATCTGTTTACATGTCATAGGGAGCTGGAGAAGCAGGTCGCAGTAATAGAGCAACAGCGTATGGAGCACATGGAGCATCAGCAGAGGATGGAGGCAAAGTGTGAAGAGGTGAAGGAGGCCAAAAGAGAGATGGTACGAGAACTAGAAAGCCACAAGTCTCAGCTGATGGCTGCAGAGAACAAACAAGACCGATTCCTCAATGAACTGCAGATGACCAAAGAAAAAGAGGCCATGTTCATGGATCAAAGGTTGGAGGAATTAGTCATATAGCTGTGTTATAAGTCAAATAAACAAATGTTTGTGTAAATCTACTGTGTTGATTGTCTTGGACTACAGGGGTCTGCTGGACATCAACATGGAGCAGATTGTTGCTGAGTACAAGTCTCTGCGTGATAAACTGGCTCAAGATACGCGGCTGAAAGACAAGCTTATGCGAGCCCTGAAGAGGAATGAACTGCAGCTGAAACAGGCCAGAGACTCTCTTGCTAACACTCAACAGCAGCAAGAGAGGACGCAGGCTCAGGTGACTCAAAACACATCGAATTTCTAATAACTACATCTAGATGCTGCATCTATGTCAATAAGTATACTGTAAGAGGGTTTTTCAGGATTTAGTAACATTTACCTAGAACGATTTACTGCAGAAGCAAATATTTTTGGACATCCTACATTATCAGAATTTCTGTACAATAATTTATTTCTCGCGTTATGTATGGAACAGCTGATCATGGTTATTTTATAATAACAGGAACTATTAGTTCCTTTGGATTCTAGAGATTTTGTTATGTAAGAGAAATGGCGTGGTAGCACTTGTGCGCAAACATCCAGTTACGCCATCATTTCCTGTCCTGTCTCCCCTTTAACTATCTTTTCAATAAAATGGAAAAAATAACAGGAAAAAAGGAGACATTGAAATTGTAGATATTATCTTTTATGCTGGCATGAAGTGTATATTAGCTGTCATGAGATACATTTGGGAAGTTGAATCTCTGTGGTTTGACATGCTTTACTTATATAAAACTATTTTAAACCGCATTATGGTAATGTATGGTAACATTAGAGCTTTATAGTTAGTATGCATGAAGCTTTATGAGCTGACTTTTACTGAGAGCCTACAATGAATATTTTATCACACTGTCTAAATCTAGTGAAGGTACAATGGTGATCTATAAAAAACTTTTTCACCAAAAAGGGACCCAAGATACACTTTCTCTTTTAAATTATAGTCACATTTAATTCGCCTGTTTGTTTGTGTATGTGCAGAGAGAGACAGTCCCAGAGGGTGACTGCTTGTTGCAGAGAAGAAGAGACCTGGAAAAGGAAGTGGAAAACCTAAAACGTAGTTGGATTAGCAAGGTATGTACACAATGGCAAGTGGCTTTCAGTTTACATAGTGTCTAAATGGTGTTGCAAGATGCATTTCAAAATGAGTTTGTGTCAAAGTCCTTTTAAGGCAAGTCATGTCACTCAGTGGCCATCTTTGAAACGCCTCATGGGCATGCAAGTGCAGCTCCTTTCACTTTGAATAGGAAAAATCAAATTCTCCAAATCTGTTCATCAAGCTTACAATACAATGAAATCACCAATTAAATCTGACAACAACTGTCTCATAAAATGTTGTTTCTTTGGCTCAAATAGGCTTATTTTTCAGTCTAGACCAGCCAGTGCACATGCACAGACCTAAACGCACATCTCAGAAAGCTGATGTTTCTATAGCAACCGGGACTTCTAACGGCAGCTGCAGTGACACGCTGATTATTCGATTTTCATTGGCTCTTTTATTCAGAAGGCGGTGCTTCCTTTGATAGAGCAGCCATACTGAGCATTGAATTGAGCATTGACACGTCTTGGGTATTCTAATGTCTTTGGTTTGTGTCCATTTGTATGTTTCATGTGTGTATGTGTGAGAGAGTAGCAGTCTGTGGCAGATCTGACGGTCCAGCTGGTTCAAGAGCACGTGGAGCAGGAACAGGCTTTGATTAGAGAGTCCTATCGCCGTAGAGACGAGCTTCATCACCTTCATCGTCTCATACTTATCAAAGCCGATGAAAGAGAGCAGAAGAGCCGTGAGCTGCTCAAAGCGCAGGTTACCACTACTCAATCCAAAACAGTTATATCAGCATCTACGTTGCCCTGTGATTTTATTTCTTTATTTCTCATATCATTTCAAATCTAGTTTTCTTTCTTCTATGGAAGAGAAAAGTATACAATGAGAACGGCCCAAAAATGACAAAAGCTAAATTCTTAGTTCATATGTGTTTTTTAAGTCAGTATTGATTTCAAATGTTGTCTATTTCTCATACGGGTTAGGAACAACATGAGGGTGAAAAAATCACGAAAGAATTGTCATTTTTGGTTGAGCTATTCTGTTATGCTTGCTTATTGATATAAATGCTGTTGCAGCTAAAATATAAGCGTGCCAAGCAAGATCTGCAGGGGAAAGGACTGGTTATTCAAGAACATTTGAAAAAGACTCAAGAGACCCAGTCAAGGTATTTACTGGTGATTGACACATACTCTATAGACAGGCTAAAATAGAACTAAAACTTTTACCTAATATAGAAAGAATCAAGTTTGTTTGCTTTTAGTCTGTTCAGCTAATGTGTACTTATGTGCCTTCTTACCCTCACCAGGCTGGGTGTGATTGCTAAACTGTATGAAGTCACCAAGGGCGAGCGGAACAAATACCTGAGCCTGATCCACATCTCAAACCAGAACCTGGCAGAGGTGCAAGAGAAGCTGGCCAAACTGGAAGATAATCTTCAGACACTGCAATTGATTGCTATCAACAAAGACAAGTACACGCTCTCACGTTATATGTTATACCTAGTGTATTTATTTTTTTTTACAAATTACAATCTGTCTACATCACACCGTAAGATAACGTTTGGTTAACATGCTTGGTTTCACTCTAGGTTGCTTCAAAAGTCCCGTCTACAACATTCTCACAGCTACAAGCTCAGAGACCGTATGAAGAATGAGCTCTCACGGGTGTTACAGGTTCTGCAAGAAATGCACCAGAAACGAGAGGAGCAGAAATTGAACCTCGGCAAGCTCACAGACACATTCAACCTGCTGGAGCAAAAAAAGTTGCATATGTGCAAGAGCTACGAGGCTGCCATGCAAGAGCGCAACCAGCGGTGAGAGAGAGTTATAAGATCTGTCAGGGGAATTCTCGCAGTCTGGGGTGGCATTTGCACCATAACTTTGTATCTGTGTTTGTGTTGTCAGGGCCGTGCAGCTTGTAGAAAAAGAGCAGGAATTGTGTATTTTCTATGAGAAGCTAAATGTGCTGGTGAAAATGATTGAAGACAGCAACCTGAATATACAGAATATGGAGGATGAAATCAGCAACCTGCAAATTGAACAGAAGGAGCAAGAAAGACAGAATAACCTTCTCATGAAACAGTTGTCCAGCAAACGGACACTGGATGATGAAAGCATCCTATTACAGATACAGGTACCTGCATCTCAGTTATAAAACCACTGTGCAACCTTTGTCTAAAACAACAATGAAAAAATGTACTTCTCAGGGCATCTTCCAGCTTTGGGTGAAGCATCCAACACAGATACATAAAAAAAAAGTTCCAACACACTATAATGCAGTGGAATGTAAGTTAAGGTTAGATATAGTATATACCATTCCAAACATTTATTGCCCTCTAAGGTAGCACACATACTCAAAGATGTGCTCTTTTTACCATTTATAGTTCCTTCTGAGAGATAAAACTGAAATAAACCTTCTTAGCAAGAATCTCCTTGATAGTTTTATACCCCTCTGTGTTTAATCAACACAGTCTCTTCATATAAACATCTACTGCGTCAGAGCAGATAAAATAAACACGTTACTAGTTCTTATCCTTGCTGTAGGGCTTAAAGTCAAGGGTAAAAACATATGTCCCCAGACACTGTGTGCAATGCCAAACTATAGTTCAAGTCCAATGTTTTTCACTACATTTACATTTATGTCCAACACATTATTGCTACTGTGAAAATGTCAGCTACACTGCCGTTCCAAAATTTACGGTCAGTAATATTGGTCATTAAAGTGATCAATAGTAACAGTAGACATGAATTATGTTAAAATGTTATATTTTTTAAATAAATGCAGTTCTATTGAATTTCTATCAATCAAATTATACATGTATAATTTCCACAAAAATATTAAGCATGATCAGCTTTAATAATAAGATAAATAAATGTTTCTTGCACCAAATCAACATGATTGATTTCTGAAGCATCATATGACACTGAAGAGTTGAGCAATGACTGCTGAAAATTCAGCTTTGTCATCACAGAAATAAATGACATAAGACTTCTTTCAAGAACATAAAAAAATCGTACCGACCCAAACCTCGAACAGCATACACTTATACTTAGTGTACAAAAGTTGTTGTAAGAAGAAATAAAAGGTAAGAAATATTTGTGTGTGTAGGCACAAAGATGTGATGACCTCTCAGTTCTTACTGTGTATCACAAGGCATCCTGTACCAACACAAGACCCTGAACAAACCAATAGAATCAGCCTACTCTTCATGAAATGTCAGGACAAGCGCCAAACAGAAACAAAGGATTAAGACTCAGACCCCAAACATTGTCTTCACCAGTCCACCTTCTATTATTGTAATTCATTTGACTGCTTAAGAAGGCTTTTATTCATCAGCTTGTGGAGAACTAAATGATGACCTTTATCTCCAGCTCTTGGCCTGTCTATTCTGGGCTCCAGCTGATGTTGCACGTGTCGCTCTTGCTGGCTCTAGTCTTACATAACGCTGATATATTTCAGGTCTCTCCCAGATCAAGTCCACTTGGACATCTAACTTGTATTTCAGCTTTTCCTCTTTGTTGAGATGCTTAACACTTGGGTTTTAATCTGGCGGGGCCTAAGAGACATTTTTAGATTAGTTAATTATTAATCCAGTTCGGTTGGCTTTATTATGTTTTGTGAAGACATTTCCAATCATTTGGCCTTCAATTGAGCACAACAAAACAAGTATCCCAACTTATGTTGACACCAGATGATTTCTCTGTTGTGACATAGCCCTGCAATGTTGTCTTTAGTGACTGAAAAGCACAATGACACATCTGCCGCCAGCCTGACGCCGTTTAACCAAATGACTCACAGAGGGATACAAACACACACAATACACAGTGCATCTATGTAATAAGAGCAAAGGGGCTTTAAACGAGTCCACTGTTTTAATTTTGTCCTGATGGTGTGTTTTTTTCCTGTGCCATAGCTGTCTGAGACCAAAGACAGACTGACTGAGCTAGAAAAGGCTTGTGTGAACCATACCAGAGCCAGAATACTGAGTGGAGAAGATCTGTCTCCTGCGGAGCTCATCAAGAGGATTGAACAGGTATAGTTGCTTGCAGTCCACATGAAGGGAAATATTTGGGGGTTGATGCCTTTTGGCAGGGACCGTCCTGTTGGTCAGTTTCACTAAGCACAATCACCCAAAACAAGTGTATTTGCAGAATTTAAATTTATTTGTAACACTAGATTTCTTATGCTGTTTGTAAATCATAATAATATTAATAATGATAAATACTTTTCTAAATATAATTTTTAAGAATTCTTTATATTATCTTTATAATTGTACAACATACATATTTGTTTAACACCTTTTATTGTTAGAATAGTTGTAACAATATGCACTCGTATAGATAAAAAATCAAAAGGAAAGGTTAATGTCACTCACTGGTGTGTGTGTGTGTGTGTGTGTGTGTGTGTTCAGTTAGAGGTCCATTTGACAGATAAGGAGGCCCAGTTCTTGGAAATGGAGCTTGTGTATGAGCAGGTTACACGCCTTTCCCAGCGCATCCAAATCAAAGCTGAGAATGGTAAAGAAGACACGCTGCATCTGGCTAAGAAAGTACGTTTACAGACAGATTTACTCTAACACACTGCATAGCAACATGGTTAGTTTTGCTTCATTCCAATTTACATTGGACCTCAAGTGGTAAACCACAATACAAAATAGCCTACTTGATGCTTTGACACCCTACAGACCTCATGGCCTCTAAAGAAACATCAGCTGCCCACATTAATGAACCATAGCAAGCTGTCCTTAACAAATCCTTCAGCTTAACTAAACCTCAAACTAATGTGCTGTTACTGTAAACATATAATGTCATGTAGCCAGGAGTTTTAGTAAATTCATTTAGAATGTGTCTGTGTCTTAGGTGAACGAGCTGCAGGCTCAGATCAGGGAGCGCACTCGTAAAATGATGGCGGTGGTTGCAGAGCTGTCCATGAGACAGGCGGAGTGTATGACCCTACAGCAGGAGATGAAAGACAAGGAACTACAGCTTGACTTGTGTCAGAGGCGTGTGGAACAAGGCCTGCCCCCCTCAGACAACACAGAGAACGAGTGGCTGCGTTGCCTTCAAGATCAGCACAGACGCCAGGCAGACGCAGAGAAAAAAGCCAGGGTAACCTTCCAAATGCACTCAAATCTTACAGTAAACATCATTAAATATACAATTATGGGTCAGAAAGGACACGTTTTCATGAGATTTGTCCTTATAGAGGTAGACATTATATGAACTTCTCGGTTGTGATTGATGTATTTAAATTAATTCTACCATTATAAGGACTGTCATGCTGGATCTGTTCTGTGCTAATGCTCCGTTTGGAATCAAACTTTAATTTAAATATTTAGGTAAATATTTAAACCACCTATTAACATCATGTTTGTGTGATACTGAAGTATTTCTATGTTTATGTTTGTTAGCTGGCTGAGGGAGACGAGTGGAACCAGCTTCCAAACGGCGTTTACACCACGGCTGAGCTGCGACCCAATGCTTACATCCCCACTGACGATCCTTTGCCAGTGCCCAAACACTACGGAGCCCTGGCCCCCTTTAAACCCACCGAACCTGGTGCCAACATTCGCCACATCCGCAAACCAAAAAACAAACCTATTGAGATCTAGAGTGAGTCTGCAAACTCATGATGCTTACAGACACAAAAATAAAAGTCCAGATGTGCTCCCATTCCTGAGGAATCTGGTCCATTTCCTCAGAACTAGTGATGCTA
The DNA here is from genome assembly GCA_027422405.1 of Ptychobarbus kaznakovi. NCBI lineage: Eukaryota > Metazoa > Chordata > Actinopteri > Cypriniformes > Cyprinidae > Ptychobarbus > Ptychobarbus kaznakovi. The sequence continues at coordinate 32,987,587 of CM049795.1, read as the reverse complement.
ACATAAGACTTGTTTATCATATGGGTCTAATTTCAGTGCTTAGCAGCCCAGTGAAGCTCCTTCTGGTGGCATGCTGGGAATTCAGAAAGAAGAGCTGAGGGGTGGGAGAGGCTAGAGATGATGCTATGCCCTCTAGAGCCACGCACAGCTGAATCATACAGGGACATTAATTACTGAACCAAATGGGACATTTTATGGAATTGCTTTCTACTCCGATATCACAAAGATTATGAAAGATTCATATGAAAAATCACATTCATTATTGTGCATTCTACAGCATATACATGTAAATACATATACATATATTTGCACAGGCCACATTTGAAAATATATGGGAATGTGGACTAGACACAATTTAAATTTAAAATAACAATCAAAATGAACAATCAAAAATTAAACAAAAATGTTAAAATACTAATGCCCTATTTTTTAAATGTGTAATATTTAGAATGTTAAAGAGAAACAATTTTCAGTACTTTATAATTACATGTGCACAAATATGTCTAGAGGCAAGTAAAATGATTTGCCTAATAATTGCATGGCTAATCTTTAGCCAAATCATTTGGATGGTTTTATATTTCGGCATATCACCAACCCCTAATCTTGGCACAGCTATAGCTTAATAATCAACTTCATTAATAGTGTGGTTTTCATACATGTATTAGCTCAAAGTGCTTAACAGAAAAGTAACCAATAACCATCTAAACACAGCTGCAAAGTGAATAGCATGCCTTACAGGCTAAACGGTATAATTGCAAACATACAAAGACAGCAATATAAAATAATCTTTCAGGAAATTGCTATCGACAAGAAGCATCTTATTTTGTAGAATATAAAAACTAAGCACGAAGAGAACAAAGAATATATGATTTTTTTTATTTCTTGTTTGTGAAATATTTACAAATGTACCCATTTGACCCCAAATAACATCTGGGGGGAAAAATCCCTTTATGTGTCTTTTTTTGTTGGTGCACTTCCATCGCATCTGTGTGTATAGAAAAGTGCATAATATTCCCCATACGTATTGGCATCAGTAGAGTCAGTACGTGTCCATCTGGGTACTAAAATGTGATATTTAAAGAGCAGACTGACAGTTGGGAAACTTTGGTTAACAGTATGATTTTGGCCTTCAGTTTTTAGTAAGATATCGCTATCATTGAAACTTCTGTACATTACTACAGTCACCTGAATATATCAAGCTTTGTTCTTTGGCCAGGAGGACTTTTCCCCCTAATTTCTCAGACGTTTTCCATGTTTCCCTTTTTACCACTTTAACCGTTTGTACCAGGCTTTTTTTTTACTTGACTTCAAAGCCCAGCTTGATCTGTGTCTGCTTCAAGGCCATCTCCTCCACAAACCTGACATCCACAGTCTCCTGCTCTTCAAAAGGGTTCTGAGCTGAAATACAACACCCACATGATTATCACCTTACAGTAAATAACAACGTTTACTATCCTACAACATATTTTATGAATGACTTCATCTCTGAAACCGTGTACCTTGTTCCTCCCTGTTTGAGAGAATCTTGGAGAGGCAGTTTAGGGGCAGGAAATCAGGATAGAAACATGACTTGCTATAGTCCAAAGAGTGCAGAGTCCTAAAAAATATCATGTGTTTAGCTGGTAAACATAGAAGCATTTGTTCTGATCTAAGAGCCAAGGCCATGATTCAGTTTCCTAAGAATCAATACACTCGATTCTTTGTTTGATTTAGTACATCTAAACAGCAGTTGTAATATTTCATTCAGCGTCTAGTCTAATAAGCTGTTTCATCCAAGTATTAGTTACAGTTGTTTGGCAGATATTCAAACCAGTTTCATGCCGCAGTGTTTTTTTTTGTTTGTTTGTTTTTTTAAAGAAAGAAAAAAAAGTCCTCAAATGCAAGCAAAAGCACCCTGAGTTGAATTGGTGAAACTGACTAATACTCCAGTGTGTTTGTGTTTGCGTTCTGAAGAGCATCAGAGGTTTCTATTTACAATGTGTTTTGTAGTGTTGAACAAAGTAGCCAATCATAGACAAATCAGTTGATTTCTCAAGCCCATTGACTAATCAGAGGTGTTTAAGTTAGTCAGAATCCACTCTCTGCTGAAAACGCCGGAGTTTTTGTACAAAGTGCTGAGTTCTGCACTCTTGTGAATCATCTCCTGGCAAGCTTTCTAGTCTATAGGCTATATTAAGCTATAATCTTTCATAATTTGGTTCTGGAACTGGGTCTGCCCCCTGCCATACTCACCGTGTTTTCTACGTTTTTTCCCAGCAGAGTCCTGACGTATTCTCTGGCGATCCATGCAGAAGTTATGGGGTGATCCCACTGCTGGCTAACTTTCTGCTCCATATGCTAATTACAAAACATTATGTCAACATGAAATGGCATTCACAACCCGTAATGTGATATTTATGATTCAAATACAATATTCATTAAGCAAAAACGTTGGGTGGGACACAGGGAGTTGATTGGATTAACACTGATTGGATTAACATTAATGTTATACACCATTAAAATAATGTGTTAAATATTGTCAATTTTAGGAAAGCTGCATTACTATAACTATTTGGCTATTGGTTAATATTTTCCCATTGCAGAGAAACAGTATCATCTACTTTGATGATAGATTCTAAGACAACTTGAACTGATGAACCATTTTCAATAACACTAGGAACCAAAATGTTTCCAAAACAAGAGGAAGAAGTGGGAAATCAATAATGGATGAGTGCACTACCATGGAAAACAGCAGGACTAATCAACAAGGGAGTAATTGGCTTGCTTTTTTCTATTACACCTGCCGCACTTCCTCACTTGGCTGCCTTGAGACTAGAAAGGAAAGACTGAAGCCCAAGCACATGCCGTGACCCAACACACGACCACAAACATGCTCACATTCCTTTTCTTTTACACAGGATTAATTCTGACATCTACAAAAGCAGCTCTGAGCAAGAAGTGGGGCAGGGTCGGACTTCATAAGACAGATTTCAAGAGAACAGTTAAGTAGGAAACTTACCTCAGGAAGTCTTTTCAGGATACTGAACTTCAACTGCTCATTGGCATCACTGTTATCTAAATCTGTCATGAGATAGAAAGTCAGAAAGAGAGAGAGAGAGAACATAACATGGTTCTTTAAGAAAACACTAACTCCTAAATAGCCATGTTTCTTAAATAATGTGGATAATTATTGTGGTCTCGTATTTATACAAAGTCACTGTTTGATTCAAATCTAATTCATTTTATGCAGGTCAGGGACACGATTTTTGCCTATTGGAGACCTAAATGTGGTGACTAAGCAGTGGCGCCTGCAGGTGTGTGTACCATGAGCACTCAGACCTGAGATTTGCCTCGCAAACATTTCAGCAGTTAGTAGCTATGTGTCCCGTATCTCTGTCAACTAAACAGCCATGCCATTCATTATGAATTTATCAGTCTTTTGCACGCCAAAGTCAATTTCTAAATATAAATATCTCGCCAAATAAAAACTGAAATTCGTGCTGTAACTGTAAGCACCTTTATAGGCCAATTCACACCGCACAGACAAATGCCAACAAACTCCAACAAACTAGTCTGTTGGAGTTTGTTGGATAAGTGTGTTACCCCTGTTGGCGTTGGTTGGAGTTTGTTTTCACCCGACTGAACATGCTTATAGATATAGGATCATCCATTTTCTCCCCAGTCAGTGAGAGTTGGTCGGTGTCTGTTGGTGCAGTGTGAACATGACAGTTCATTTTCATAAGATTCTAAATCCAACGGCCAACTTGTTTGTTGGCGTTTGTCTGTGCGGTGTGAATTGGCCTGATCATGAGATCCGATTAGCCTACAACAATTAATTAGGCTATTTTACAAATGGGAATACAACGAATTCACGACAATGTTTTAGATTCAAGCTAGGCTACCCTTAAAATTTATACTGAAAAGTTCTTTAAAAGCATCTGGAATGCAATAAAGTATTTTTAAAGCTGTTTTTTAAAGCGTTTGCTGCATGGATTAAAAAATAATAATAATAGGCTAAATAATTCACATATCAGACAAAATTGCGTTTTGAATTTGAAGGTATTCAGAACAGAGAAACATAACAATCCAAAAATATAAGCAGCTATACAATTATAGGAGAAAGTTTACATAATTTGTGTTTTATTTTTAAATTATATAGAATTATAAAACAAAATGCAAAAAATAAGGAATAATAAAAATAAGGAATGCTTTTCCTTATTTTTATATTTTAGACATCCTTTAACTATGGTGATGAAAAAAATGACTTGCCATCTCCTCACTGGACGTGCCTTTAGAGAGAAATGCATCTTTACGGATTGCTGAAAGATTGCTCTATTTTCAATTTGAATTATTTAGTTTTAAAGTAGTAATTTAAAGATTTCTGTATATATACTAAACAAAATGATAAACGCAACACTTTTATTTTTGCCCACATTTTTCATGAGCTGAACTCAAAGATCTAAGACTTTTTCTATGTACGCAAAAGGCCTATTTCTCTCAAATATTGTTCACAAATCTGTCTAAATCTGTGTTAGTGAGCACTTCTCCTTTGCCGAGATAATCCATCCACCTCACAGGTGTGGCATATCAAGATGCTGATTAGACAGCATGATTATTGCACATGTGTTCCTTAGGCTGGCCACAATAAAAGGCCACGTACCCTTGGTAGAAATCCTGCAGGCGCCCCTGACCAAGAGTATGCAGTAGGAAAGCACAGGAGTTCAAAGGTGACCGATAAAGTCTAAGAACTTTATCTATGTAAATAGACAGCAGTTAGAACAGGGTATATTAAAATGTATGTTTGAATTAGTACCTGTCATAAGGCGTGAAACAAATGGTTCTGTGAGCTGAAGAAGGCCATGGTCCACATACTGGAGAAACGTGTGCTGTGGGAGACAACGGACTCCGAGCACACTTAACAGTGTAGAATAACCTACAAGTGCACACATAATAAACCACTTAAGCAATTTAACCAGTTCTATACACTCTATCCATCACAAAACTGGTTAGAACTGAAGCACTTGGGTCAATGACTCCACTATTAATCGTATTCCAGGCAAACCTGAGCCCAGGCCAAAGCATTTGTGTCAAAGAGTGGATCCACCCAGATAGACCTGGCACACTTCAGATTTCAGAAACAGCTTTTTTTCCCTCACTGGGTTATAGAAAATCGGACACACCCAATAGCCAAACTACATGGGATTCCTTTGGATTTTGGAGAGCTGCTCATTTGATTAATCTTTAGAGGGTTCAAATGTATTTGGTCAGCCATTGGAGAACTAAAGATTAAGTTTTTCCTTTTGGCAACATTAAACAAACTCTAAACTTGTCTAAACATGGAAAGAAAATACAGCAGCTCCCATTTTCTTAGTATTTCAAGAACATTATCTCTAAGACCTAGTGCACTGCCTACATAGATAGCATGAACATGCTCCCAACAAGACGGCTGTTGAAAACACTTAATTTATGCAAAAATGTAATGCAAAAAATCATGTTTTTTTGAGAAAAAGAACTACACCAAGCCCTGATCCAACATGGCAAACGAGGTGAGAGAAATTTCCCTGCATCCAAAGATGCCTTCTTCCCTACTTTATAGTAGACATAAAGCAGTATGAAAATGTATTAAAAAAAGTAGAAGAAAAGTACTTGGATGACCTACTACTACCCAGATTCTGAAGTGTGCGTTTGATGGATACTTTACTATCCCATGTGGCCCCAGGAGTCACCCAAATGATACCATAGGTCCCATGACAAATGTAGTGCGTCCTACACATTTATACTACATAAAATATACATAGAAAGTCGTGAAGTAAGTTTCAGATCAAATCAAATACCTCCTCAGGCAGTATGTTATTATGGATGTAGCAATATACTTTTATTTCATTAAATACTGAGCAATATTTTATTAGAAAATAGGATTCTGTCTTAATAGGCAGACTGTATTCTGTAGTAAGTAGACACTAGGATTTGGAACTCTTTCCAAAGTGTTCTCAGATTGTCTCAGACGTCCTCTTACCTGGAGGGAGAGGGAGACAGAGCCCTTTAGTTGCTTCCAGAATGCGAAACATCAAATGAAACATCGCCCACTCTTCTGAACTACCCTGCTGCTTACTAAAACAGAAAATTGCTTTAGATTCAACAAAAAAAGGCTTTAGATTCAAGAAATCAAGCACTCGTTCCCCCAAAGAGGAAGTAAATTATGGACTGGTGCACATACATGCAGAGCACCCAGGGGCCCAACTTCAGCTTCTGCCACATCAATTCCAACACGTGCCAGACCAGTTCCAAGCTGAACAGAGAACACTCATGTGTTACAAAAATACATTGCAGATTCAAGACAACACCCATCCTCTATGAAACTACTATGAATCTGTCAAGATGTTTATTGGAAATAAACTCTTGCTGTCCTCAAGTGACAACTATCAGAGAGTGTACTGGACAGTATGACTCACTCTCCCTTCCTGTTTTCAGTGAGTGCACAAATGCACGAGCACCACCCCTGCTCACTTTCGTTACACTTGAGCAAGCTCATTAACTCCGACACTCGCTTACGCTTGGCAGATCATGCATGGGTTCTTACATCCTCATGCGCACCCTGGTCTGAAAACAGGAAGAACCAGTAAACGTCTGCTTCCCCTTTGGTCTCCCGCACAGGCTCGTTTCAGTGACGATTTGGTGGAAACAAAGATTTAGTGCATATCTTGAACTTTTTTCCTATACGCAATAGGAGAGTAGAACATGAGGTTTGTTCCAATCTTCCAAGCAGGAGGGAGATAACTGTGTTTTGGCATACGGACAAGAGTTTATCACTCTGGGACCAAGCACACACCACAAGATAGAAGGTCGTCGCCCTGTGCATATTTAAAGACTCCTTTTGGTCCACAATTTATAACCTAATCACTGAATAGTTTTATCAGTTGATCTAGTGGCAGACTTAAAACACTTCAAATAATCAAAAAAGGGTGCTTTGCTTAAGGTGAAGCTTTGTTTTGTGTCGACAGAGGAGATATGTCCCATAGCTGCCAACTGCTAACACGTGCGCTGCAAGAGATTTCATAATGACGCAAAAGCACAAACACATACCAGCTTCGCAGCATAATTCACCACCAGCAAATCGATCTTTTTCTTCCCCAGCCGGGATAAATGTCTGTTTAAGTGCTCTCTGAGTTTGTCCACCATCTGAAAAAAAAAAAACAGATATATACACTTCACACTTAAGGATGCTTTTAAGGTGATGTACAGTCACCAGGTCATTATTTACAGTATATATATATATATATATATATATATATAACAAATAGTAATTTATATCATATATGCTATATATATATATATACATATATTAAATAAAAAAGACCACCAAGTGATCCAAAAGACATGAATATAATACAACTACTAAGGAATTTGTTTGCTTGGATTATGCTCAATTATGCAGTTTAGCAGTCATCATACAAGGGAATTTTATTGCGGAGCGACCAATCAGAACTATGTATTCCAGAAAGCTGTACAATAAAATTATAAATAAATAATTGTATAATAAAATGTAATTGTTAATGGATGATTTCAACAATGACTCACATTTATTTGGTCTCACATTCGATTCTTGTTAGATTTGGAGTGGGTGGTCCGTAAAAGAATAATAAATCTTAAGGACTACTGCAGTCACAAGAACATTTTAAGGCAAGTCCTCTGTTTGTGATTAGGGCTTTTGTCCTTGCTGTCATTGTCAAGGTTTGTATAATGGTCTAGAATTGTCTGCACTATTCACTCTTATTTCAGCTGTGTGGAGAGTTACAGCTGACCACTGCTGGGTGATGGACAACTGAACGGTCTACTACTCACCAGGCCCACCAGCACACTCTGCTGTTGGTCTTCCTCTTGAAACAGTGGAACTACTCGCTTATCTGGAAGGACAGAGAGAACGTATGAAAGAAAGTAAGTGTTTAAGGTTTAGTTTACACAAATCTGTCATCATTTACACACCCAATGTCGTTACAAACCCATACGACATTCATTCTTCTGTGGAACTCAAAAGCCCTCTCAAATTTTATTCTCACTAGTGCCCATTCTGATTTTTTTTTGGTCACTGTATGATTCTGTTACATGGAAAAGAGCAGCGTTAGCATTCTGCAAAATAGCTTATTTTGTGTTTCACAGAAGAAAGCCATACAACATGAGTAAATGATGGCAGATTTTTCATTTTGGCTGAACTATACCGATAGTTCTGTCAGACAAAATTTAACAACCTTAATAATTCTACAAATTTCTATTATCTTTGTAGGAACTGGAAAAAAAAATTGGTGAATGACAAGCTACAAATGAAAAAAATCATCCAGCACTGAAAGGTATTCGGACTTACACAGGATAACACAATGTGTGTGTGTGTGTGTGTGTGTGTGTGTGTGTGTGTGTGTGTGTGTGTGTGTGTGTGTGTGTGTGTAAATGGGAAGGAGGTACTGTAATCACTCTTATATAACAGTATAGAATTCCTCCTCCCATTTCCCTCGTATCTAAAGAGGTGCTTGATTAACTACACATAAACATAGAGACTGATTACATTCAAGCCAGAGAATGTGACCCTGAAGCTGAAACTCCAGTTGCAGGGACTTTCCATGAAAGTCTGAAATATTTCCAGGATTTGATCAGGGATAAATAATCTCACAAGTGTCCTTTCAGGGACACGACTGGCCATTTAAACTGAGTTTCTCTTACCCAAACGCCAAGTGTCCACCATGGACAGAACTCTGCATGTAAGAAATAAACAGGAAAAGAGACATTTGAATTACATCAAGCTGCATTTCACCAACACCAAAACAGCTAAAGTAAATATTGTCTTGTTTTAAAGACTTTCAGCTTATTCATAGAAGAGTTAGTTTGCTTTTGCGTTAAATAGCACTCTGTTTTGTTTTGTAACACACTCTTCTTGAACACTCGGTCTCATGCACACGTAATATTTGGCACATGCCGAACTCCACCCACTTTTTTGTGTTCTCCTCAATTTGGCGATGATAGCCGAGAGATTTCTTCGTTTTCTCTGAGTCCTGCAGCAATAACAGCATAAATGGATATTTTTTAACAGGTAGTTGTAGCGTAGTCCTACTGAAGGTATTATAAAATGTATAAATATGTATTTATAGCCCTTATAACTAGGGCTGTCAATACAAAATATCATTTTTATATTATAAAATAAATATATATTTTTATTATTTAAAATACAATCAAATTTGTTGTTACATTGTGTATCCATAACAATAATGTGTAATTATTGAGTTCTGCAATATGTTTGAATTTGATATTTCTCAAAAAATAATACAAATGTGCTGTGATTCAATAATAAAACATCTTTCCCAATATGGCCATAAAGTTGTTTTTGCAGCAAGCCTGCAGTCTTCAGCTGGTGCTCACATTTTCTATGAATGACGGTGTGTCAACCGTGGGTAATATTTCATTTTTTGAGCTTCACTGATGATTTAATGTCACCATGAAAAAGAATGCAAATGACTTTTGTTAAACATCTCATCTGGGTTTGATTAAGAAATACATAATCCGTGAAGAACATCTTTGTCTGTTTACTGAGAAACGTGTGCTCCGCTTGGGACTTTTGTGAATGTTTGTGTGAAATGGACACTTGTGCTTCGGCTCCAATCAGTTTCTACAAATCCCACAACTTTTGACCACATTAAATAAATGTTTTAATTAATTTGATTAACTTTTAATATAGATTCTGGGTCACTTCAGTCCTGATGCGTAATGTGTGGTCCTGGCGCTCACCATAGAAGCCTGAAATCTGTCCCAGTCCTCTTTAATCAGACTGGACCTGAAGCGTGGGCTTGGTACCGCCTCAAAGTACCTCATCCTGTCCAATACATGCTGGAGCTCCTCCCAATAACCCTGCAGGCTTTTAGGCTTTAACACACGAGAACCAAAATGATTACCAATAATAAAATACAATTACAACATTAGTACAAAAGAAGATTTGCAAAACAGACTTCATAAATAAAGCTGTGAAGCACATAAGTCACTGTACACTTTCGATCTGGACTGAAGCCCTGGCAAGTGTTTCAGGGGGCTTTTCACAATTTTATTCTGGTCTATCAATCTTTTGGTTTTAGACAGTTGAAAGCAATTTCACAAGTCAAACATTCCCTGTTGATATGTTTCCTGCTAACACCTCTGCCAAGCAGATTTAATGAATTACATATGAATTCGCTTTTGCCTGCTTTAGTCTATGCACTCCTATTGATCTGCCCCTGTTTCTTCTGCCACCTAGTGTTTAGAAAGTGAACTGCCTTTTGCCCTTGAAGTTATTTGTCAGCCCATTTAATGCTGTAATGACAGATACAACACATGAACTGTGTACAATATGCTCAGTAACATGTATTACGAAAGTAAATCAGCTTAATTAAATTAAATGCATAAACAGCCACATCTGTTTGAAATACTCTCAAATTAAAACAAATGTCCTGCTGTTTATCATGGAAAGACTATTTCATGTAATACATTAATGCATATAGAATTTGGACCTCTCTTACCTTCCCTTTGATTATTGGCTGGCAGAGCAGTTCAGGAGTGCATTTCACCCCAGGGATTGCTGTCAGAGCCACAGGAAGCTCCTAGAAAACAAGACATAAGACCTTCATTCAATCTCACATTAAACAGAAAAAGAAGTGATGTAGAGTCTTATTTATCAGTACTCAAGTGCACCTTTTTCTCGAACACACAGGAGTACGGCAACAACTTGTCTAGGCTCACACACTGCTGGTAGCTTATTCTGTACAGGGTCGCTGAAATGAGACTTGCTTTTAATACTCATTTTACATGCAAAACTGGCATAGGTCACACGAATAGAAGCACACACCTAGAATAAACTCCTGAATCTGATCAAAAGCATCGAAGCTCATGATATTCTCACTGATCCAGTTTATAATCTGAAATGAGAATCACACATTAGAGTGAATTTTCAGCACACAAAACTAATCTCTCTCTCTCTCTTGCTCACCTTGAGCTCGATCACAGGATTTGGCTGAAGGTAGACCAGCATGCAGTGCAGAGCAGCAAGCCGCTGGGCCTCTGGCCTGTCTGAACTGAGAAGCTCAAGCAGGAAGTCCGGATTGAGCTCCATGGTGTACATCCTGCCGGCACGGACATCAAGCAGCCTGCTGCCAGACACACTCACAACTTCTCTGCCTGAATCCAGGGCTTCGATGTGACCATCTGCGCCTATGAGAAGGCACAGAGTAAGGACATACACACAGAAAACACATAAATACAGAATGGATCAGTATGGAATTTAAAGAACATTTCAAATTACAGTTAAAATCATCTAAATCTGACATTCATAACACAAAATAATAAATATGAAATATATTGCAGTAGTTCAAATAAAAACGCACCCAAACTTCTGAAGAGAAAGCCAAAACAAAACTAAATTTCAGGCTGTACCTGACAGGAAAAGACTGTAGCAGAGCAGGTCTTGTTGTCTGCAGTTAATGAGGTGCAGGAAATGATCCGCCAGGTACACCACTATATAATAATCTGAAATGAATAAAACATCAACTGAGAATATAACCTATGGCATTGTTTCAGATGAACGACTTTCCATGTACTGTATGTGAGAGAATTAAAGACTGTGTTGGCGGAGTGAGAGATGTTGGCTGTACTAACCGAGATGAATGAAGGTAGGATGGACGATTGGCAAATTAGCAGGTGCAGAGCCTTTCTCTAGAGAGACCGTGAACGTCTTACTGCAACCTATCAGAGAGAGTCTATTTAATCCTCTATATAATGATCTGTGAATGTTTATATCACTGCCGCATGGTGTTTTGTACCTCTGTGCACAAATGCAATAGTGTAGGTGGCGTCCCTATGCCAGTGAACTGGATGGGTGTAGCACACACACATGGTTCCTGTTCATGACATCCAGAGATTCAGAACAGCAACTTACATCAGTTCAAATCAAATGAATTACATACAAACACAAAATCAAAGCAAAATAGCCGTAATGCAGGTCAGCAGGAATCATGTAGGTGATTTACAGCATACAGTGCCTTTTGGCAATTTGGCAATAGATGATTGCTTTCGCAATTATAAGCCAGCTTTTAAACTATCAACATGTGAAGCGTGTTGATTGTGATTAAGTCAAAACATGCGAAAAAGCGGAGAAAATACAAACTTACTCTCTATCCCGTGATAAGTTAGAAAAGTGAAAAAACACAGGTAAATATGAGCAAACGTTTCAGTGTTTCACAGTATGATTTCATGTTGAAGAGCACATGCTAAATAACTGACCTGTTGGGCTGGTGAACACCTCTAACCTGAGACCATCGTCCTTCATGTCCTGATAGTGATCGTATCCAAAATGAACAAACCTGTAAAACCACAGACGCCGCTTTATTCTTATTACACCGGGTTTTTACGATCGTGATTATGTTTGTTTGTAATATATACTGTTTAGCATCTCGTGCAAAAAGTCTAATTCATTAAGTCACCGACCTCACAGAAGAAGCGACAGAAGAAACATTGGGCATCTCCAGTGGAAGCTCAAACTGTTGCACAGAAAAGCATTTGTTTTGAATTAATCAGTTCCTCTAAATATTATTCAAATAAGGCAGTTTAGATGTAACACAAAGATGTATACCACAGTCTCAAAGTTGCGATCAGGGTAAAACTGTACACACTTCAGTGTGTGTTTCTCCTATAGGATAGAAAAAATAACCATACTGGAAATATGTACTTCTTCAAGACTCAAAAAATAAGGTCACACAACAGTGAAAGTCAATTGAAAGAGATTCTGACCCGTGCAGTGAGGTAGAAGAGTCTTTGAGTATCCGAGTCCCATTGGACCCAAATGAAGTCCTCTGCAACTCTCTCTCTGCTCAGACGCTCAGGATTCTGCATCACCTGTTTGAACAAGTACATGTGTTTTTACCATTCATACAGCATTATTAGATTGTTTAAAACATATCAAGAGCAGCCCTTACCACTCTGTAGCCCTCCTGCCTTGTCAGAGCAATGTGGTACTGATCAACATCTGTAGAAACAAAATCCCCATTCATGATAAATTACAATAAATATATTCAAAATAATAGTAGCTTGAACAAAATATGGTATAGTGCAATGCAAAAAAACATATTGATGGTTTCTGAAACATTTCCATAATACATACAGCCATCCTCAGCCGCCAGCAGCAAATGACTCTCCAGTACGGTGGACCGACATGTCTTAGGATAAAGAAACTAGAAAGAGAGGTCATGGGAAATAAAAGACCGTTCCAATGTGATTTCCACATAACAGCTGTTTACTACCTGCACTTTGACTTTGCAGTCCACTGCCTTCAGGACCTTTGTGTTGTTGATTGGGTGTATCTCAATGAGAAGAGTTAAACACTTCGACACTAAAGCAGAAAGAAAACAGAATTATGTCAGGAGTTAAAGAATAACCGGGACAGTGGGACTGCAAACCTCTGCTAAGCTCATTTATATACATTTAGATTCTCTGTTTTGTCAATGCACTTTTATTTCCAATTGTATTATGATGCCAGCAAACTTGAATTTAAAAGAGAAACAAATCAAACAATCGTTAGGCCTACAGTTAAACTCTTTGTATTTGGTGAAAGAATTAGGACTTCTTTAAGACACAGGAGAAATTGTTATTTATTTTTTCAACTCCACTATGATGTTACCACAGCACCCCATAAGAGAAGTGAAAGCATGCTGGTATAAAACTGCACAAAAGCGTCTCCCTCCTCAAATGGTCTAACCATCAAAATATTCCAGAAAGAGGAACTTGTGACAATCATGCCATAAAGGCAAATAAAACTATGTTAACTGCAATAAACTGAAAATTATGACAGTTAATATAGTGGAGTTCAGTCAAACTTATTAAATTTGATTAAATACAGTAACATTTCTCAGTGTCACACAAAACTAATTATTATTATTAAAAGAATAAAAGACCCAAAAGAGGGCTTGAATTTTAATTTAGGAGCACACTAAAAAACTTAAGTACAATGAAAATTCATAAAATAATGTGTTTTTCTCAATAAAGGGATACAATGAGGCATTTACAAGCTAAATTAATTTATTAAAATGCCAAAAGTAATCTAGGCTTTTAATTATTTCTGCTTAAACTGTATTTAATAGTAATGTAATTATGTATAGGCCTACTTTAAACTATGTAAACTGTGTGTGTGTGTGTGTGTGTGTGTGTGTGTGTGTGTGTGTGTGTGTGTGTGTGTGTGTGTGTGTGTGTGTGTGTGTGTGTGTGTGTGTGTGTGTGTGTGTGTGTGTGTGTGTGTGTGTGTGTGTGTGTGTGTGTGTGTGTGTGTGTAACTTTGTTTACAGTTACAGTTAGCTGCACTCCTATTTATTTAATGTAACATCCCCAAAATATAATACTTATTAAAATAATAAGATATTTTATATACCATTTAATGTTTTTAACACCTTTTATCACCTTAAATCTAATTTTTTTTTTTTACTTTTTACAGACCCGTGGGGGCTTTTTTTATTTGCACACGTGCTCCTAAATACATTCTAGTTCACACTCATCTATTTTTAGTCAATGCTAGTGAAACGCATCATTGTTGAGCTCAGCATTGAATAACAATTAAAGCACTAAATAATATATAGTTATGAATTGTGTACCGTACCTGGTTTAAAGCGGCCTTCTCCTTGTGTGGACTGAGATAAACTGACCGCTAGCACAGAAGACGCTTACATTAGTAATCACCTTCTCAACCCCAAAAGGTGATAATAATGAACTGAATTAAACACTAGCAATACAATAATGCCTTCATGCTAAAAAATCAACTGCAGTCTCACCTAGGAGTGTTTCTTCTTTATTTAAAGAGCAGCTGCTGACACACACTTGCTTGTCAAAAGTGTAGAGGAGCTGTGAACACAAGAGGCTTCTGACTTCACTTCCATTAAGACGTTTATTTTAATACACCAATCCAAGCTGTCATTGTTTACTGTAAATTTATATTTGGTTTATAATAATGCGTATATGACTGGAATTACATATCCACGGGCCCAATGTTCATTTCCAATGGTTACCCATTCTGTACCTTATTCTCTGTACTGTGAGGATCGTACTTCCCAATCCTTGTAGTTCCTGTTGCTCCCTAAACATAAGGATTGGGAAGTAAAACAAATATAACATAAAGAGCAAAAAGGTATAACAGCACGTGAACACAGTGACATCCATTTAGTTGGCATGTAAGCCATTTGCTATAGTGTCTATAGACATCTATTGTATGCGTGGCATGTAGTGCTCGTTTGCTTGGCGACAGATTGTCCCTGCGCGAGTCATTTGCGCCGCTATGACTGGAACGTCGCGCGCGTGACCCGTCAAATTAAAGTGACACTAAAGCCAAACTTACTCTCCAAGAGTACACGACCCCTCCATCTCTCTCCACACTCAGAATGCGAGGCTCAAGAACACCTGCACACATTTGAAACAAGTCCATTAACTGTGAATGTGTATAACGTGACTTAATATGAACAATAAAAGCCCTGAGCGACGTATTAACACCACCACCACCAAGTAGTAGTAGTAGTAATACGTTTACTACTAATAATAATGATGTAATTATTACATAAACATATATCAAGTGCATTAAGTCTGCTTACCTATATTCGCTCTTTCCTCCTTTGCCAAAATGCTTGACACAACATCTTTTTGGGTATCGAAAATGGGGTTTAATCTCAACATGTGTGTTATTTGTCCTGCACAGATTTAGCAGAACGCAAGTCCACTAGACCTGAGATTGAGGAAATGACCTGATTTCACGCCTCAGCAGTCATTTATTGGCCTCAACTTTCTAGCTAAACACACTGGATTTAGAGATATTGCATATTAAATCTTACGAGTTGCTCCAGTTTATCTCCGTGCTGAACCTAGACAGTACGCTACACATCATTAGAAATCTAGCACTACTAGAACGAATCGTTCGTTTGAACCGGTTCTTTAAAACGAATCGGTCGCTCTGCATCGAACTTCAGGAGTTAGAAATGATCTGACCCCGTGACCTAAAACAACATCACGATCGATGACATTCGGCTCGAAATGAAACGAAAGTCCGTCAATCTGCCGATCCCGACATTACTTGCGGTGTTTACTAAAGATCTGCCATATGAGCACGAAGGCGGGTCCGAATCACTGCTGAGCCAATCAGAATCACTCTCCTGATCTACAGAATGAAGTGCAAATCTATGAGGAGTTGTTTATATCATTTTCAAATTGAATTTATTATATAATTAAAATAGCACATTCATCATTTAGAAAAACATCGATCTATTTATTTATTTAAATGATTAAATCTAACCTATATTAAAATAAATCACATGGTTAAACGTTTTCAAAGAGCCTTACGTTCTTGTTTTAAAAGTGGCATTGAGTAAATTGAAAAAGTAATTTTTTCTCAAAACTCCTACATTTAATATGCTGATCAGTACTTTATTGTTAAACTGTAGTTATACATACCACCACTAGAGAGGGTGCTTGACTTCCAATTGATTTGTATAAATTGGGTCCATGCTCAACCAATTACAGCTGCGAAAACTTTTCATATTTTTTACACCAAGTAAACGTTTAATAAAGCAACAAAAGTGAATAAAAACCCCCAGCACCAATCTTTTACACATAAGCTACAGCATTTGCTCTCTTTTCAGCCGGGCCAGTACTTGTAGTCATGCACAACAGCAGGTGTCCAGTCCCTAAATATCCTCAACTAAGACAGCTTGTAAGAAATATTTAACGTTACTGGCTGTGATGTCTCGTACTCATATACAAAAACACCAAAACTTTAACAGCCATACACTGGAAGTTCACTTCTTCATTACGTAGTTGTTATTTAATTAAAGCTTTGATCATCTTAAATGAATTTAGCCGATATGTAAAATGCCTTTGCAATTCAGCTGATTATTTTCATCCTTTTAAACCCTGTAGATTTCTAACTAACTTAATTATTACATAAAGGAGGGCAAGTTTTTAGCATTATTCATCTTCCCTTTGAAACCACATCTTGCATGTGTTACAACAGAACAAAAAAAAAATGGTTGCATTAATCAACAACACTCAAAATCAAACACAAATGAATCAACTACATTACTGTGTAGATGAAATGCACAGGAACAGGTAGAAGAGGGCCGGCTGCTCACTGACATAAACAGAAACCAAAACTCCTCTTCATGTTTCTTCTAGGTAGGTTGCATACATTAAAACTGCACAAAATACACTTGTGGGAAATATTCAGCATCAGGTAGTTAACTATATTATACAGTGTACATGTTTAATTTGGGTTTATACAGATTCTCAACTTCCTGGGGGAAAGAAGCTTAAAAGTGACAGAGAAATTAACTTTATTGCAGTTTAGTCAACTAAGAGGTTCGAGGTTAAAACATCCTCTGTTTTCTGAACGTAAGGCTTCAGTGATGCATCTGCTTCCTTTTTTTTTATCTGCGACCCTGTTTGATCCAGTGTTGAAGAGCATTTGGACAACATTTGTGTCTCCTTTTAGCAAAGCAGCAGGACAAGAGTCTCTCCATTTGTTTGGCCATATGATTATTATGCCTTTTCCCCATTTTCCTTTTTTTCGTCACCGGGACTCCTCTGAGAACAGGTCTACCGTGTAGCTCAAAGCGGCAGTGCATAAGCTTTTCATCATTTACATTCCAATCCTTCTCTTCCAGACCATCAGTGCCAGTTTCACGCCTTGCCCGCCTTCATGTAATTGGGGATGGTGCCACGCTGTGTCAGTCCCTCAAAGCGTTTATAGGTGTAGTTAAGGAAAACCCAGTCCTTGGACTTGAAGTCTGGTTCGGTTACATTTGTCACTGAAATGAGAGGTGAGAAGGAGAGTCAGAAAACCAAATAGTGACATGAAATATTTATAGGTTGCATTTGTTCATATATGAGTGTATGTAAAAGAAGTGTTATATCCATTGCAGATGGTCTGTATTGAGTCTAAAGGTCATAGACAACAGATAACGTGTCTCTTCTCAGGTAGACTTCATACATCAAGAGAACGCTTTCAAGATGCGTGATCCCTGAGCACTAAAGGTATGGATACATTTTAGTCTATAAAATTAATTATAAGTCATTCACTATTTAATAAATCAGTACATTTAACAGGACTAAGCATGTCATGTATAATATTTATATATTTAAATAAAACTTTATTTGCATCTTTTTTTACCCGTATATCCTAAACCATTTTTCTAAGAACTGGAAAACAGCAAATTTCTGAAAGAAACCATAACTTAAATGGATTAAGCAAACTTAACAATAACTGAACTTGGCCATGTGGGACACTGAATCAGTCTAAAGGCCCTTTCACACAAAACGATAACAGTAATATAATAGTTAAACAAATCGTTCTAATTTAATTCTAAAGAAAATAGCGAAGTACACACCACAACATTAATGATAATAACACAGAGGAATGATCACATGAATCATAAAATTGTTGACAGCAAATCAGAATGCATCTGACTTTAATGCAACTAAATAACCATGGTATCTTCCAGTGGTGTGGACGCTAATATAGTTATTGTTATTTTGATCATTATTGGTGTGAAAAGACCTGGAGATGTACAAATTCGATGCCAATTCAAAATCCTTTCTATGTGTATGTTTTTGTTTATGTACAGTATGTCTGTAAATTGGAGTCGTTTACGGTACCTGGCTGTAGAATGTCTGACTCTGGAAAGTCATCAAAGTTGGACGTATCATCGATGCTCTTGATGTCAATAGAAATAGCAGCAGGTCTCTCTCTGGGAGAAGGTAAACAGTTCAATTTCAGTTATCAACTCCAAACAATGGTTCTCTATGATCATGCACACAAAAGGCTTGATTTCAATAACGTTGCCAAGACAAACATTTTATTTGTACTGTTTTTCAACAGGGATTTTGCAGTTCTGATGACACGAGGAACACAGAAAAGTGAGTGTGCAGAAGTACCTGATATGCTCCCAGTCCACAGACTCGAAGAACTGGTGAGATTTGATTTCATCCACACTTCCTGATCCAATCCGGTTTTCTGCATCTGCGCAATACCTGAAAACAGTCAAACGGTTTGGTCAGATCAAATTTCAAATGCTCTCAAGTAATGAAAAGCTAGTTTTTGAAAGCGGTGGCACTCTTTACTTGAGGGAAACGATCACTTTAACCTCAAAAGCCCAGTTGTGTTTAGTTTCGAATAGTACATCGACTCGTTTCTTCTATACAGTTTGTGTCACATATATGGAAATATTTCTGACCTAAGGATCAAGTCCTTTGCTCTCTCTGAAATGGGGACTTCAGGGGGGAAAATTAGCGTTTCTCGCCAGTTCATGACCTTCCTGTAGGTTTCCTGTGGCGTCTCGGAACAGAAGGGTGGGTAGCCTGGAACAGGAAAACAAAACAAACACCTGTTTTAACACAGGAAAAGGCTTTTACAGAAAGAAAGGACTGGCCTCATATGACCCGTTTACTTCTGAAATTACTAACCTATCAACATCTCGTACATTATCACTCCAAGAGACCACCAGTCACACAGCTTGTTGTAGCCCGTCTGCAAGAATACCTCAGGGGCGATATAGTCTGGTGTCCCGACGGTTGAATATGCCTGTATATGAAAGGATTGGAGTCACTAATACTACCAGGACATTTCTGTCCTGTAGCATAAAGAAACACTCTCCTACCAGCTGTCTCCGGTTCTTCTTCCATGTTTCTGCTTTCCGTTTTGAATTCATGTTTTGGAAAGCTAAAGGAGGTGGAAACGTGCAAATATGGTTAATTAGGGCCATACATTGTTATTTATTTTTTGCCTACAGGTCCACTTAAAGTATCAGTGAAGTAGTTTGCACCATAGTCAGACTGAAATTATCAGGGACCCTTCTGAAATTAATCTTCAGCCAATCATTTCTATATTTGTGGTTCTTCATATGGACATGCAGAGCAGTAGGTGTTACACACAGCTAAAACTGCACAGGACTTGCCGCTGAACTTTATCCTATTTCGTCACATTTTCTGCATGCTATATTGGCATTTCTCAACTTGGACTACTGATTTTTCCAGTCGTTGTGATTTACTGAATAAGCATTAAGGAAGAGGATTTTTTTAAAAATACTATTTACACACAATCTCTACCTAATAAAATATTTTAAAACTTGGCGTAACTAGAAAAATCTATATCCTATATAAAAAATACACATGGAATTATACGATTTTGTTCATTTCCGTGACTTTCCCAGGTTTACAAATCTCAACTTAATACAAGGTTTTCTCAAATCCTGGTTCTTCAAAAATGAAATTCAAATAAGAACTATCTTGATTTTTTGGGTGTTTTGTCTCATTGTACATATTTGTATTTTACAACAATTTGGATGTGTATTGTTTCTGTGTAATCGGTGTACATGGGTTACTCACAGAAGTCACTGGGAGGGTTGTGCGTGAGGTTCCTGTAAAATTCAGTCCGATGGGCCTTCTTCAAGCCTGTGCAGAGGCCAAAGTCAGACAGTTTGACATGGCCCTACAAAACAAAGACAGTATGTTATGAGGTGCTCAGTTTCATAGTGTACAATAGCCTTCCACAAACCTATCCTTTGAACACAGTGACCGTGTTATATTGTTTGTGTGCGAGTAAATAAGAGATAAAGGCGAATTCCCACCCGTGAGTCGAGCAGCAGGTTGTCAGGTTTGATGTCTCTGTGAATGAAGCCCAGCTGGTGAATGGAGTCAATGGCCAGGACCGTCTCTGCTATATAGAACTGTGTAGCTTCATCCGACAGCGTGTCTTTCTTCATCAGCAGAGTCATCATATCTCCTGAACACACACACACACACACACACACACACACACACACACACACACACACACACACACACACACACACACACACACACACACACGTTACGGCCTCTGGGCAGCTGCTCTAAAATAGGAGTTTCCAAAGTGCTGCTACGAGCACACTGCCTTTTCCAGTACTAAATCCCTAACTGCTACATCAGTAAAGAACATGTGATATTTTATCCATCTGTCTTCACCTCCAGGCAGAAACTCCATGATGAGATACAGATTGCGTTTATCTTGAAAGCTGTAGAACATCTTCACTACCCAGGCGCCATCAGCCTCCACCAGGATATCTCTCTCGGCCCGGATATGAGCCACCTGCCCCACGGAGGAATACAGGTGAGGAGAGATATTATCAGTGGATTGGTATGACAGACAGGGGACTATCTGAGATGACTGAATTATATCAAATCCATACCTGTTCTTTCTCTAACATGTCTGCTTTCCTGAGGATCTTCATGGCATAAATGTGACCCGTGTCCTTTTTCTGAACCAGACGGACCTATATGCAGCACAAAATGAGGATTTTTGGAGAACCGACTGCGATTTTCAATGAAATGTAAGTTAAGTTTGCTTCACAGTGACATCAAAATCCTTCCTGTTCATCCACAAAAAGCAAAGAAAAGTCAATGAGGATGAGCACAAACCAGTGTTTTTATTGCTGACTAAAACTACAAATGCAAAAAAAGTTAATTGAAATAAAATATAAATATTACATGGAAAACTTCAACAAAAAATATTGAAATGTTGCTTTGAAAAAGTAACTGAAATAAGTTTAAGTTGAAGTACTAAAATCAATATTAAAATCGAAATGAAAAATATTTTAAAAAAAAAAAAATTGATTACAACAAACTAAAATTCTCTCTATATATATATATATATATATATACAAAAATATCACCGTTAAACACACAATGGCTTTTTCAGATCCCAGAGAACTGTATAACTAGACAACTTCATGGAAAAGGCAATCCTATTTTCCTAATCCTATTATAAACATACTTATAGTTTATTGAATACTGACAAATCCTTATAAAACAGCTCTATGTTTATTATTAGAGTATTGTGTTGTTAATGTCAAACTCTATTGCAATCAATTGAGAGTCAAGTCTCCACGAGGAAGTGTTATTTCATAACGATCATTTCTGAGCTTTTCATTTATTTTGGTCTATAGACACACCTCTCCAAAGGCTCCTCTCCCGATCACTTTGAGGGACTCAAAGTCATCGAGACCAAGACGGGTCCTCTTGAGCCGCAGAAACTCGGTCTCCTTACGAGCGTGCAGAGAGCGCCTCATACTCTTCTACAACAAAAATACAAACTACTCAGGAAAATGTGTTGAATCAAATGAAACAATACTCTTTTGGGTGTACATTAAGCATCACGGCGTACTCAAAGAAGAGTACTAAGCACAAAGCACACAGTCTGAGTCCTATTCAAATCACTATGCAGATAAGCAAAACAGGTTTTTTGTTGACACATCTGTTATTATTAACTCAGGCAGTCATTTAGAATATAACTCCAAATAGCTCTAGGGTCAGTACATCTTCTCACCTCTTCATCAAGTAAACCCTCCTCATCCATCACCTTCTCCAGCTTCTTCTGCCTAAAACAGAGCCACATCAAATCAGCTTTATTCTATTCAGATAATACTTGACTGAAATGATACGTAGAGTGATGCAGATAGGGATAACAGGTGCATTGGTTACCTCATCTCCCGCTCCTCGTGCTGAGTGAGCAGGGTGCTGTAGAAGTGCTCCAGCGTGAGTTTGGCCACCGTGACTCTCTCACGTGTATGGTTGCTCATCGGGAGTGGCGCTTCCATGCCTCCCGTCATGGCCGTGCTAGCCTGGAACAGGAAAATGAATGCAAATGAATGCAACTCCATCAAAAAGCCTTACTACCAAACAAACCATATGTGCAGTATATCTATATGTGTATATGCAATATCTTAATAATTACAGCATTAATTAATTGATTAATCAGTATTCATTGTAAATTATATTATTTTTAGATAACATTAAGGTAATTATTAATAATAATCATCATCATCAACACAGCACCATCAGTGACCAGCAACAATAAAAATATAGCAAAATAATTCATCATGATTATACATTTATTAATTTTATCAATTTAACTTTTAGTAAATCAGGGTTATTACAGGTAACTAAAACTAAAAATACTGTTAGTTGAAATGAAATGAACATTAACTGAAAATAAAATAAATTAGATTTTATTTCAACTAGTTTCCAAGGGAACTTTTTTTCCACTTTTGATGAACCAAAACAACTAAAACAAAAACTGAGATTAATAAAAAACTAGACATATCTTTAAAAAAAACTAGAAGTAAAAAAAATATAATGTAATGGTCTTTAAATAACTCGTACATTTAAAAAAGCGGCCAGATAGTTCATTAATTACTGGTAGAGTGGGTTTCTCTAATCGAGTAGAGTTCGAAAGTGCTGATTTCAGAACTCTATTCTGTCGCTCCGTTCCATTCATGAATCGTTACTCCAGGCCGGTGTTTAGTCTGTGCGTTGCTGCTTGTATACACGCGAAACTTGACGGTTTGTTTTTTTATATATCATTTTCGTTGGCAGAGAAGAATTATACCAACTAATTGACCATTTTTTGCCAGAAAAGTAAGTTACTCGAGATTAATTTCTTGTTTTTGAAAGTGTCTTAAAAGCAATATCACGGACGAGTGTTGTTGTTGTTCTGAATATCAAATACTTGCAGTTTTGTGCCTAAAAGCCGAATCGCAGCCCGCGCAATTTTCAGTGTAACAGCAGCCATGTTCACGTCATGTTTCTTAATTAGCATTGTTAAGGTCTCTAAGCATTGTTTGTTTGTAATATGTAGGCCACCCGCTCTGGACTGAGAGGCTCCTGCACCTGCTCATGCTGCGGTCAGTCACTGATGTTCAAATGAAACGGGAAAACGCACACTTGATTTGAGCGCGCTCGGCCTCGCGTCTGCGTGCGTGACCTTGCGGACGTGACATGCAGTTTGACAGGTTTATAAAAACAGATGCATTAACCTGGACACCCCACACAGATCACAGCGACACGGCCATATTCACTGAAGACCGAAATCAGCCACGCTTCTCAGAAACGCACAACATCGTGATGAATAGATGACATGTATAACAAACCAATATTGCGAGTGTTTGTTCAGTCGTCAGACATCTGCTGCTTCTGTATCGTATATTACGAGCGCGAGCCTGCATAAAGCTGGTGATTTACAATAGCACCACTGTGATTTATTTCCACCATCATATTTCTAAATTCTCACCTCCCCGTCCTCCTCCAGATTAGACAGTTTGCCGGACAGCCGAGGATCAAAGTAAGGATGAAATAAAGCCAAGTGAATGGCCGTCGGTTGAGCAGGCAGGCGGATCAGTGGCTCAGCGATCGCTCATGTTTATTCTCTTCTGGCTGATGTTTGTCGAGCGCTGCGCTGAATCTGACCCACCTCCCCGCGCGCGCTCTCCCTGACAAATCAAGAGTCCCTGACAGACCAGGACAGTTTGCCAAAATAAAAGTTGGCAAGAAAGAATAACACTACAGAAGAATAAATGAGAATAATATTCACGGGCAAAATAGCCCATTTATTAACCTCTTCAGACCAAGCTAAGCTGTTTAACTTATATATTTTCCACCCTTTAAATAATTTAAATATCGTTTTTCCCCAGATATACTAATAATAATGTAATTTATATGCTATTTTGTTCTTGACGTGTCCTAAAAAGTCACGATTTCCACAAAATATTAAGCAGCAAAAATTAATAAGAATAATAATTGAGCACCAATACAATAATTTATAATAATTGACCACCAAATCAAAATATTATAATTATTTCTAAAGGAGTAGTGACTGCTGAAAAGTCAAATATTGAAAATATATTAAAATAGAAAAAAATATTTAATAACTTATAATAATTATATATAAATATATATTTTTTATATTTATAATGACTTAAAATTTCATTATTCTATGGTAATTTTTTTGAAAAATTCAATTATTTAAAAATCACAATTTATTAACAAATATTAAGCAGCAAAAACTGTTTACAACACTGTCATAATAAGTACCATCACTGATAATTGAGCACCAATAATAAATGATAATAATTGCCCACCAAATCCGCATATTAGAATGATTTATAAAGCAACACTGAAGACTGGAGTAAGACTACTGGAAATTCAGCTTTGCCATCACAAGAACAAATTACAGTAAAATATATTTCAATAGTTTTTTTAATTCTGATGTCATCATATTTATTTTTTCTGTATTTTTGATCAAATAAATGGAGACTTCTTTCAAAAACATTTATATATATATATATATATTCATATAATTACTATTAATATATCTAATATATGTTCTAATGAGATTTAGTGCCTCAATATTTAACATAAGAAAATACTTCACCAGA
Organism: Ptychobarbus kaznakovi; assembly: GCA_027422405.1. Classification (NCBI taxonomy): domain Eukaryota; kingdom Metazoa; phylum Chordata; class Actinopteri; order Cypriniformes; family Cyprinidae; genus Ptychobarbus; species Ptychobarbus kaznakovi. Next base: position 32,962,331 of record CM049795.1, on the reverse strand, counting down.
AAAATACTTGGTTCTTTCTTTATTTCAGCATAGATCTCTGATGTTCACCTTTTAACTCAAAAGCATTTCAAAATTAAGTTTTAGGTGTACAGTAAGACACATGGGATTCCTGTAATGCAATATTCACAGTGTCAAACATTAGCATTTGAAAAACATAACCACATAATACCTGAGCGACAACACAAATTACAAGATATTTAATGTAAGAAAGTAAACATGACGCATTTTTGTAATTTATTCTGACAGAGATTTATAATCTGTTGTGTTAATAATGCATAGTTATAATAACAGTTAAAAATGTTGTGCAAGTTGCAGGACAGACAACTAATCAAAGGTTTAAATACAAGACATCTTCAAATTCCCATAACAACCTCGTTTTCATTTCATAATGGTGTCCTTTTTTAGTCCGTAGACCACCTTTGGTGTCAAGAGAAGGATGTGAAAAGCCATGCTAACTGTTCCTGTTTTTCACTCTCACACCAATAGACTGTGCACTCTTCTTCTGCTTTATATTAGAGATACAGTCACATACAGCTACCGGCCATAAATTCTCCTCTGTACTGTCACAGTTCAGTGAAGCTCAGCCGCTGTTCATCCTTGTCTAGGTCTCATTTCCATCCATCCTCATTGATAACACTGCAAAAACGTGGTTGAAAAATCAGAGACCGAAGAGACAAAGCCCAGAAAAATCACAAACGTTAAAATGTAATGAGTAATGCTACATATAACTGATGTTGAAGACTTTGCACTGTGGAGAAAGAATGTGTTCTAGCCTAGTCAACTCATATTACTGCTAATAAAAACATGCTGAGTTGAGCGAGTGCACTATAGGTGATTCCCGTGGGAGTTTAACAGGTCCTCGGTCATCGACGGATGAGCGCAGAGCCTGATAAACAGGCTAGGAACAGCATGATGGACAAGCTGATAGCAGCGGCCCCACCACAGTCCTTAGCACTTTCCTAAAACAGACCAGAGACACAAAATATGTACCCGCTTATCTTATTTTGCATGCAGACAGATAGTAATCAAAAGGCATTGCTGCAATGCATGTTTGAAAGCCATCTAGTATGTGTGTGTTTACTTGAGGGTGGTAAGCGTGACAAGACTCGGGTCTTCTTCGGATCTTCTGAGATTTCATGCGGTCACATTTCACTGAGGCATTGTGTGCTCAGTGGTTAAGAAAAATCAACAAAAACCATTGCTCGATTCACTAATATATAGTTTGAAATATAACACACTTTAGGTTACATTATGGTTGCTTGTTTTAAAAAGGTGCACCCAGTAAATTGTGTAAAGCATTTCTAATGAAGGAAATATACTGGTTGCACCTTTAAATGACTAAACTGATTTCATTCAAAGCTGTGATTCATCTCCTCGGTGTGTGGTCTGTGGAGCCTGATTTAGCAGGGGTTTTAAGGATATATTTGACCTCTTTGGGCTCCATGGTGATGGGTGCGTACTGCCGAGAACAGTCACAGTCGGCCTGAATCACCACCAACAGCAAGTTACTATCAGGAATCTGATTAATGACAAACATCCTGCAGGCAATAAAAGAGAGGGAAAGGAGAGCGATTAAGAACAGAACAAAATGTTATTTTGACCAAGGTTATTCAGAACAAAATGACGTTTTTTAAGCATTTCAGTAATGCAGATACAATTCAGGATAGAGTGGTGCAGAGTAGACGCTCGCGTCACAACATCGCAACACAGACAGTAAGACTTGAGCACTTTCTGCTAGAAACTGTACATCGACCAAACATAAATAGTCATTTTTATTATTTCATTATAGAATGTCTTTAAGATATTTGACGCTTGGCTAGCCGTGCTATTAGTGCCAAAGGACAGACAAACTGTGCCTGAAAATTCGTCTACTTATAGATTAGAAATTATAGTTTAAAAAGTGGAAATATAATTGGTAAATATTTGCTTGTACCATATACATTTTTTTTAAGCGCTAAGGATTTAAGAGATGAGGTGCAAGAGGACTGTAATACCATAATCATTATCTCGTGAAAATAAAGCAATATGCTTAAAACAGCTATTTTCCTAAATATTACTGTCATTTTCCAGTTTATTGTTTATCTTCACCACTAGAGGGCGTCAAAAAGACAGGGAACTATGTGAAGACCGAAGAGCCGACTGCGAGCATAGAATCTCTTTTGCTTGATAAACTAATACATAACTACTGTGTTCCAAACAAGATAATCCGTCTCCGAAGGACACTTTGAAGTGAGAACGATAATGGCCACCATATTGTAGAGTTGTTCCAAATCGAAGTGCTCAAAACTAGCCACTTAAAAGGGTACAACTTCCCTTCGCTCCCATGTTTTTTTGTGCAGGTTTAATTTTCTTAAACTTTAATTGGTTCGGAAAGATGATGCAGAAGTGCATTCCAAGGATTTAAATCCAAGAACAGCTTAAGTTCTCATAATTACATTTTGCAAATCTGACTTGTCAAGAGCTTATTAAAAAATCTATATTTAATTATGAGAAATAATCCCTTCCCCCTTCCATCCAAATCCATCTGTGGTCAAATGATCTACGTGTGTTCTTACTTTTGACATCTCCCACACTTGATCACGCTGTTGGTTTCTTTGATTGACGGCTCATAGACGAAGCTGGGATACTCCGTGTCACAGGGCTGCAGGATGTCCCCCTTTGACTTCTTACTAGCTACAAAACAAATCTGCAGTTATCTTTCAAAATAAATTATGCCATAAGCTATAGGATACTTTCATTATACTCTTTCAACAACAGTGTGATTTAAACAATCTAGACATCAATAAAGTCACATTTGATTATGAATACCAACATGACCAAGTCTTTCTCTGCTCTCTTTTTCACACACAGCACTAGCAATATCACACACAGTGATGGAGACCGCACTCACATGCATGGAATAAGGTCTTGGCTGTGACACGTCAAGATGAAGAAGGGTTACAGAATTAAAGATATAAGAGAGAAGGTGAGGAAGACACCGGAACACCCACACAAACAGGTGAGGAACACGAATGAATGATGAAATGATGGTATTACTTTACACTGAGCTTTTAGCTTTACACATACCCTCCGCAAAGGGATCTGAGTGCCACAGACTGTAGATGTTGAAGTCCAGTAAAAACCTGGCAGAGAGAAAATGTCTGATTTTACAAGGGATGAACTGATGCTTTAAAGTGCAGAAAATGTTCTAACAAACAGCCACACTTACAACAGGACGTTCGACAGGAACCATCTCAGTGCCGCCAAAAGATTATAAAAGGGCTGAGGGAGGAAGAAAAAAAAGAATGAACCTTACATTTCAATTACACTGAGAATTTCTGTTCAAGAACTTATGACAGAAGCCATACATCTAGTCTTTTTTTCTTTACACCATCACAAAGGCTCAAGGTGTGAAGGCAGAGCCTTTATCTAGATCAGCCGTGACCTGTGACCTCCGCCCATGCACAGTGGATTGCAAGAACAGCAATGTAATGCTTTACAAGTAACACTGATCGCACCTGATGGTTGTGTTCTGCTAGACGTTATTCAAACAGACAGGACAATGCTTACACTTAGCAGGGGTCGAGCGCCGCTAGCAGAGTGAGGATTCACCTTACACATGGCCTGATAGTCATAGAGTGACACTCTGTGGAAAACATGCGGGGACAGCATTTACACCTTAATGCATTACATCACATTCTGAAGTGTTTCGTAACACAAAGAAGTTCTCATACCTTTTGAACATGCCCATTTTCAAGAGCTGTGACATCACCGACCCATCAATCTCCCCCAGAAACCGGCCAACCTACAGAGACACGTGGCTTTAAGACATTGTAGTTATTTATTATTTATTTCAACAGGATCTCGTTCTGGTTCACAGCAGGAACAACGAGTGAATGCGTCTGTTTTTTCCTATAGGCGTGCTGACTTTACTGTGCAATAAAGCACTGAAATCAAATTTTAAACAGCGCTTGGGCTCCATAAGACTTTAAGACATAAGACTTTACTGAATTATTCAGATAACCCGTTATGCCTCCCCTCATCTATATTTACCCTGATGATGCACTGTTCTCTTCTCTGTCTGGCTCTCTCATAGGACCGCTACTAATGATGGAAAACACCTCATGCATTTATTTATTTATCCATTCCTTCATTTTCACAGTCACCTTCTTATGCTGAGTCAAATAGAGCTTTTCGCAATGTGTTATTCACAGCATAAATGTCCTTATTTAGGACCCGCTTTATTTCATGACTTCATTAACATCTATTTTTTTTTGACCATGACCTGTTTTCAACTGAACCACTTAAACGGCTCTCTAGATGAAATTTTACTGCGTGTCATTCCCCATCTCCAGGGCTTTGAAGAACTGCAAACAAACACTAAAGAGGAATTTTTTTACCGTCTATATTTTTACATTTTTCCAAGTCTTTATAAATAGTAAATTAATAAATCAATAATCATTTCTAAACAATAAACTATATATACACATGTAAATTTTACTTTTATATTTTTGTGAATGCCATTTCATGTTGACTTTAGCCTGCCACTTTAAGTGCTCTTACATCAGTCCTGTCCTTAGAGATGATGATGAAGCCATTACTGTCAATGACGTAGCAGTTAACATACTGCACACAAACACAAAAAAGGAAAAGCATTTGTCATATTGAATTAGTTTTGGCAATGCCTATTTTACAGATATAATGATCTAGATGCCCAGCACTAGTTGTACTACACTGTAAAACACTCACCGGATTATCAGTACAGCTTAGAGGACAAAGCCCCTCTACACCTGAACACTGTGAAAGAGAGAGAGACATTGAAGAAGACAGGGAAACAGAGCTGATGATGATGATGATAGCTTTTTAAGTTATGGTATCGAGGTTATTCTTGTATTTGTAACGAGTACATACGTCTGTGTCATTCGTCTGATATCCATCCAGATAATATGAGCAGTGGTGAAAAAAAGGATAAGCGTTAATTATGAAATCACAGGCTTAGGACTAATAGCTTTAAACTCAACATCACTGTTCTGCCTTTAAGCTATCACATGGTCTGTGTAGGCTCCTGTGTGCTTTTACTGTAGCCTTGTATCAGATGAGAATAGGGACAGGAGAAGCAGAAACTATTCTCTCACAGGACATGCAAATATTTAGTATAACTACTGTCAAAGATCCTTACATCATATATCTTAATTTAAGCATTTGTGTCCTTCTGAGGGACCATTGTTTCCCTGTAAAGAATATTGAACAACCTACAGATACATTTATTTGCTTAAATGTTTAAGCATTATGTCTTTTTTATACAGCTTATATATATACTGCTTAAAAGTTTGGGTCAGTATAAGATTTATTTTTGTCAATAAATGTTCATCAATCATGCATTATATTAATCTTAACAGTAAAAAGTAACCATGAAGACATTTATAATATTACAAAAAAATACATTTAAAATAAATGCTGTTCTTTTGAAATTTCTATTTATCACATAATCCTGAAAAAATGTCAATGTTTCCACCAAAATAATAAACGGCACTAATGAATATCAAACAGCTTTCAGCACTTAAATGTTTTTTGATCACCAAATCAGCATAAATGATTTCTGAAGGATCATGTGACTCTGATAACCTGCTGAAAATTCAGCTTCGCCATCACAAAAATAAATCACACGTTAAAACTGAAAACATTGTTATGTATTTTTTGATAGTCTTAGTGAGCATAACAGACCTCTTCCAAAAAACATTGAAAAAAAAATATTTCTTTCTTTCTTTTTACCTCATTTGTTTTGTTTTAGGTTACATTTATGCTTAAATGCCAATAGGTTAGAGCAAATAAGCTTCAAAGATGTATACTCTCATAATATTGTATCTTGCACAACTTTGCTAAGCAGGTCATTTTGTCTTGTTTTAAAGATGATGTATGTGTGCTCCAGCGACAAAACACTCATTATTCTCTACTAGAACTAAGAATAACCTTGCACAATTTACACACCGCCATTAATGCCAGTCTCTTTCTCACTTCATGCATGTTTCATCGTATAGTGCGTTGATGTACTTAATGGATTTGGATTTTAAAACTGTAAACATAATCACTGCGGTCTTGTCATTAGCTTTGACTTCGCTGAATAAGGCATTAGTTAATATCGCTGCAGTCAGGAGTGAACACAGACAAACCGTGGTAATGTGCCAGCTGAGGTGGAAGAGCGTTCAGGGAGGCATGGAACGACCCAGGGGTACGAGAAAAACGGGAGAGTGTCCTCCCTGAGGAGGATGTAGTGATATCGCCTCCGCTCACCATTCTTTTCGAGTGCCGTCTGGACTCTCCCAGCCCTCTCTCAACACAACATCTTCTGTTTGTATCATAAATGTCAAACAAAAGCCTGTGCCAGGAGTGCCACCACTAACATTATTGTGTTTGTCTTCACCTCGCGTCACAGAACGCACAATGTTTAAACAGCTAGGACACATCCGGCCTGTATCACATACGCTTGTGTGCATATCCTTGTGGAGACATCCTGTTGACATTTGTTTTATAATATATAATTTATATTTTAAATAATATAATTTATTATTACATTTTACATCTGTTAATTAATACGTTTTCCAAGGATAGCAAAACATGAATGCAGCCACAAAAATAAACATGCATAAACGGACAGCAAGCAATAAATTGTAATTTCAGGAGATGATTTGATATATTTGTTTTAGTACCTGCGTGGCTATTGACCAAAACCTTTTTTCCAACATCTCAAGAGTCATCTGTACACCAGTGGCTATGCAGGAAAGACACAGACACAAAAATTAGAAAAGATAATGATTTTCATATTTATTTAGTATTATAACATATCAAATTAAATGTATATGTGAATAGTTGACTGAGACTTTTTTTTGTTCTATTAGACTGGGATATTATCCCAGCATGCATCAGTAGCCGCCCACTCTCTCAAGCTTAAACATACAAACTGTGCTGATATCTTATGTCTCAGTCCTAATAGCTCATATATTAAACCTGATATCTCATTCCTCATACTTCAGATTATTACCTTAAACCCAGTACCTCATGTATCAAACCCGATGCCTAATAACTCAATCTGTACATCCTTGTCCCTCAAAAACTGCTGCTTTTTACAGAACACGGTTTTGTTGTTTAACGACTCTGTCAGTAGTAGGACAGTTTGAATTTGCAATGAGTTGACGGGTCTGATTAAACTGCAGTAAATTGTTCATTTGAGTAAAAATCTTTTAACTTCAATAATTCAGAGAGAGAGAGAGACCAGAGCAGGACCATCTATCACGCTGAAGCTAATTAATAGAGTTGGATAATAAAGAGCCAGCGAGTTGAAGGCAGTGTTGGTAATAGCTGCTCGGGGCGGGGAAGATGGCTAGCAGAGGGGAGACAATCTCTTGAATGAATAGATGTGTATTATAAAGCCCTAGACCCGGCAGACATACTGTAACAACACTGGAAGATTACAGTCTCCTCCAGCGTCCTAAAGATTTGGACCACTCTGTAATGAAGATTACCCAAAAATAGTGATGAGCGAGCTCGCAGACGCATCCCAGCGCAGTTAGAAGTGTGAATGACGGAAGACATGTGACTCCAGCTCAGCAGATAATTTAGTAAATACCCAGTTTTCTGAGCTTCTGTCATTCTCTTTTCCACACACTAAAACAACACAATGATGTGATACAGCATGAAGCTCAACCAAATCCTCAATCCAGCTATCAATCCTACTAAAACTGAACAGATTTTACCATTTGATGATTAAATACCAAACCTGTAATGAGGAAGCAATGGGATGTGAGGGAGAAACGTGTGAAATATATGTGGCACTTTCCATGAATAGGCTACAAAAACAGAGATTGAAATTCTCAAATATCAAATATTTCCTCTCCTTCAGAAAATGGTCAGTGAAAGGAGATTTTTAACCTTCAGTAAAATGTTGATCATCAAACTAAGGTCAATATATAACGTGTTATATTCCATTCATTTAATATGAGGTTTTTCTATAAGATTTGTATAGCCCTGCTACTAATATGTAAATGCAGTTTATAATAATTTGTGAAATTTTGGTCAACAAACATAGCAATAAAGAGTAGATCTTAGTTGTCAGACTAAATGTAATAAATGAGCCTCAATGAAGCTGCTGGTTTTTAGTTACTGATAAATGCTTATTTTCCAATGAAAAAAATGCAGTCAATAGTTTGTGTAAAAATTCAGAAAATGCTTTAAACTTTACTAAACTTTTATTTTGTGCTGTACAGAAAAAAGGGTCTACACTTTTTTAAACTGAGAAATGAACGTGCACAAAATGTGGGACGCTGCTAAATATTTGGTTTTGGTCATTATAAATTATATTAAGATTAAATTATTAAATGAATTTGATTAATAGAAAATAGACATTGGGGCCAGATTTACAGTACTAAACAGGGCAAATTAGAGTTAGAGTGCAATTCCATAAAAGCGGCGATGGGAGGGGGGAATTCTGCGGGTGATCTACTAACAATGCATTTACATTTATGCATTTAGCAGATGCTTTTATCCAAAGCGACTTACAGTGCATTCAGGCTATACATTTTTTGTCAGTATGTGTGTTCCCTGGGAATGAACCCACAACCTTTTGCGCTGCTAACGCAATGCTCTACCACTGAGCCACAGGAACACATTAAAGAACACAGACACAACATCCCATTTCCATAATGACCAGCGCAAGCTACCAAGAGTAGCGCAAATTACAACCTGCTTTAAGACATGCTTTTTTGGGGCGTTAAATAATGGCGCAAATACCAGTAATTTTTGATAAGTGCAAACGTTAGTGAATTGCGTTATTTATTTTAATACTCTCCTCCCATAAATGTTGCGTCTGAAAGGGAAACTCCTACAAATGCATATTCAATAAGGTCAGGCACAAAAATAACTGTCCACATCTTTTCAGCGCTAATTCTTCTTTGGTAAATCCTAGCAATACTATTTTAATGCCAAAGGACGCTTGATGTTTAAAACTAACTTGAAATGTTCTTTTAAGATAAGTTACTCAAGTTACAAGATAAGTTACATTTAATAGTTTGCACAACAAAAAACATGGATTTGTGCCTCTAATGCTTCAAAAAAAAAAAAAAACAATAAAACATTATGTAAAAGTGTACCACATTTGTGGAATGTACGTCAGAGTATAATCAGAGACAGAGAGGTGTGTGTATTCATGAGTGTGTGAACGTGTGCTATTTTAATTATGTAAAACAAACCTCGTTATTTAAGAATAAGATTCGTCTGGTCGTAATAAGCTTAATGTCCAGGCCTCAGCTCGTGTGTGTGTGTGTGTGGGTTATTGAAGTAGATATGAACGTATTGTTTTAACTGGTTCACTAATCAGTGCAGTAGATTCTGCTATATTTTATGGTTTTAAGCATAGCTTAATATGCATTTGAAATTCGAAATTATATTCATGTATATTAAATTATGCTAATGTAGTTAATATCTATTTGAATATGCCAGGACTGAACTGCAGGGTGTGTGCGATGGCAAACAGAGCAGCAGGGTCTTTACATTGCAGATTATCACGAAGAGCTCATGTAGCATACGCTAACAGTGAGTCAAAAAACACCCTCTCAATCCCCCACCTCTCTCTGTTTCTTTCCCTCTGTTGCTTAGGTAACATGATGTCAGCGCTGCCCCTACCGACACCTTGAAGACTCACCACCAAAATATGGCACTGTCCTCAACGTGAGCAGCACACACAGGATCATCAATGTACGCACCCACACGCACACTTCATAACATACAGAGCTTCTGATAAGGAGAGAAATGGCATGGTAAGGATTTAATGGAGCTGTAGTGCTTTTTCTTGTCAATGTCTGGAATGTGAAAGCATGTAGGCAGCACTGAGGTCCTTCTGAAGTACACGGTGTGTTGCAATAGCCCTCAACACACAGGAGGTAAATGCTTCTGATGTCGCAGAATGCTTTTCCTCTTATAAATAGCTGCAATGGATGCATTTCTCCTTTTTTCTGAGGTGCTGGCTGCTGCATGCCTCTATGCATTATTCAGAACACCAGGCAATAGCAGGAATGTTTGTATACATGGATGACATTTGGTCTAGTTAATCCATGTGAACAATGGCCAGTACATGTATAATTACATTCCTGCACTGTTGATCGATGTCAACACTCTGAAGACATCACAGAGTGTAAAATGCATCGCTTCTGGCATTGGCTACATGTGATTGGATCAATCTATCCATTCATCTATCCAAGCATAAATCCATTCATCCATCCGCACATAACAAGGGAGGAAGAATCGTGTTTTTTTTCAGATAGATTCACATGCAGCCATTAAAAGAAGCAATGATGATCTGTTTATCCATATACATAATTGATACACTATAGGTCAGACAGATCTACATCATAGATAGATGGACGGACGGATGGACGGACGGATGGATGGACGGATGGATGGATGGATGGATGGACGGGATAGATGGATAGATGGATGGATGGATGGATGGATAGATGATAGATGGATGATAGATGGATGGACGATAGATAGATAGATAGATAGATAGATAGATAGATAGATAGATAGATAGATAGATAGATAAATAGGTCTATTCATTCAGCCAGGATGTACAAGTACATTCAACAAGTAGCAGTTGAATGATGTCAGTGCTGTGACATCACAGAAAGCAAAATGCATTGCTGCTACAATCTATCTATCTATCTATCTATCTATCTATCTATCTATCTATCTATCTATCTATCTATCTATCTATCTATCTATCTATCTATCTATCTATCTATCTATCTATGAATAAAGAGGGAGAAAGAATCGGCTGTTTTCTCGATTCCTCCTCTCTCCCCTCATCCCTCACTAATGTTACTATCTTTGACAAGGCTGGCACACGCTTACACTGCACGCCTCACCACATGCACATATGGAGAAAGCACACACACACACACACTCACACAGACACACATGCGCACCAAAGGCTAGCCCGAGGACAGCACGCGCTTGAGAGACAACCTCCTGACACACACACACACACACACACACACACACACACACACACACACACACACTCAAGTGCATTCTGTGGACTCAATATACCAACACAGAGGCGAGTCGATCTGCTGGAAACCACAGAGAATTGAAAGACTGGAGCACACCTCCCCCTCCTCTTCCCCCCTCTCTCACTCTCTCTTTCTCTGTGTCCTCCTCTCTCTGAGCATTACAGGAAGGCATTGCGCAGGATTGAACTCCCCTCCTTCATCTCCCTCTTCTTTATTTTAATCGTTTTTGTCCTTCCTCCAATCCATCTCTCCTTCTGTGGCAGCCGTTGCTCTTGGCAGCGGAAGGATATTTTCATTTCCATATTGGAGCGTTACGAGAGCTGCTATTCGCTCATTTCTCCCACAACAGTGTGTGTGTGTGTGTGTGTGTGTGTGTGTGAGAGAGTGTGTGTGTGTGTGTGTGTGTGAGCTTGGGGGGGGGGGGGGCGCCGAGAAGGACAGCATCTAAAGACGGTGAGTGAAACACCTTTAAACCTATAACACACATACACATTACAGTTTGCCTTGATTATGATTACCATGTCTGTGCATGATGTTTGCCGAGGGATGTTTTTATGAGACTCATACGCCTGTTGTTTTGGATATAGAGCATTCAATGTCTAGTTTTTATATAGACACAATGGAAATGTAAAGATGTGTATGTGAGCGCAGGTGTTGTGCTGGAATGCTGCTTTTGAGTGTATATAAGCATTTAGGAGTGAGATTGCATCTACAATATACAATCTTGTGAACACTTGCATATATACACACATTTACAGTAGGACTAAAAACATTTGTGTACTAGGTTTGTATGTTTTTGTGCATACTCTGTATGTGTTGCTTGACTGAGCATGTGTGTTTTTTTGCGAGCGTGTCTTTGTTTGTGATTCTGCTCTTAATAATTCATCCTGTGCCTCCGTGCCTTTTGTTTCTAACGTTTCTTCGCTCCGCCGTTGACTTCGATGGGCTTCTTTTGTGCGTGTGTGTGCATGAGAAAAGGGACCAGAATGACTGGTTCAGGGGTGAATATCAAAAGGGCGTTTCTATTTACTTATGTGTTGCAAGTCACAGTAACAACATACATGCTGTCACACACATGCATAGTTGACCTTGTGCATTCACAGGAAGTTAGTACGGCGTGGGGTGAGAATGTGTGAAATATGTGCTGAACTGGACGTGGAGAGAGATGCTGCTAAAGTGAGAGACTATCACATCACGTGTGTGTGTGCGGGCTGCATGCTTGGGAGTCAAATGACACATCGCTCAACTAATTATCCTCTCCTCACACACACACACACTTATTATCACACTCTCAAACTTGCATGTTCTAGGAAACGTAATGCGCGGAAAATGTTCACGTGTTGAGCAACTCCAAAAGGTGTTTGCAGAAACTCACTTGCACACACACACTTTCACACATGCAATATAACCTCTAAATGTCTGCACATTTTTCCACTGTGCCGTTTCGGATGACAGCCTGGTCAATTGGTGTTGCGTTGCGCAAATACGCACACAGAGACACACACACGCTGTGATGGCTGTGGCAGGTGACAAGGCCGAAGTGTCATGGAAAAGGGAGTCTAACAACGGCCATTTTACTGCAAACTGGCCTGGAGTAAACAGAAGCAACTTGTAACCTTATGCTCAATGATCTGAGACACACACATTCACAGCATTGCGTTACACAACTGCTATTACATAATGGCACGTCGTTATAATAAAAATATTCCCGTCTCTGTCATGTGCTGTAAGTGTTTCAGTATCGTATTACTGTACTGCAATTAACTAAATCGTCTCTACAGTGTCAGTTCTACTACGGTTTTGTACCCTGAGAGCTGTATTACAGTAAGCACCGCTGTATTGCAGATGGCTTTGTGCCGGGAGGAAAGTTCTGTTTCTCAGATGTTGCTCTTTCATAGCTCAGGGGACTTACAGGATATTTCAGTTATGTTTGATTGAAGTATCAAGTTTGTCTTGGATACTTCTCTTGGAGGAATACAAATAGAAACAAATGAGACAATTGTTGACATGCGTACTAGAAGTACACTCTGATATTTTAATCTAATATTTCCATAATTTAATAGCATATTTGCATATTATTCTCTGATATTGTTTACATGACAAAGTAATATTTCATCTTTTTAAATACGCGTTTCATTGATGCTTTTTATGATGTAATTAATTATTAGTTTTTCATCAGCACATAAATTTGTGGACTTTGCTGACAGAATTTGATGAGAAATATTTGAGCTTGGCATTTCAGAGTTTGGTATCTTAAATCGGAGAACAGTTGAAGATATTGTTGAGAAATCTTCTGAATCTTTCTTTAGAGGAAACAGTTTTTTTGCAGTGGAAAAATATGAGAATCAGGAGATGTAAGCATAAGTCTCAATTTGGGGGAAAATAATGAATATTAAATATGAACAGTATTATTAAATAATAAAGTATTTAAATAAAAATGAAAAATCATTTTAAATATTCAAGAGCTCACACTTGTGATTTTTCATTCTTGTAAGATAGAATGTAATTGTATTTTCCACACTTTACTGGAACATGTTGAATAGTCTAATCAATGGTACAATAGCATTTTGAACAGAAATTAGAAATAAAGTTGCAAAGTTTGTGTTAAAAGTTTATTGATAATTTGTTCTTTCCTAAGTTGTTTTCTAATGAGCCTAGACTAGAATACAAAAAGTGAGCTGATTTGAAAAAATAAGCTATGACATGACAGTGACACTGTTGTTACCAATATGTCAATGTTTCACCGCAGCTACTAAAAACACAAACCACGCAGCTCACACACTCCGTAAGTCATCTATGCTGAGACAGGCAGAAAACAAGCGTTCACCTTCAAAAGTCATATTAAGCTCAGAAAAAACTGACTACCCTTCAAACTCTCTCTGCAGTCTCGTCACTGGCCCCATATCGCTGCCTGTGGAGGCTGGCATCAGGGCCAGCTGATTCCACAGCAGATCTGAGGCAGCTGCAGTCATAGAAGCGCAGACATGCAGCTCAGCACTGCACCTACAGTGGGTCGCAGGAGGAGAGGAAATCCGGACAGCCAAGGTGAGCCCAACACACACACACACACACACACACACACACACACACACTCTTCTGAAGGGCTGGGCTTAAGAACCGATTCCATTCATAGTTTTAAAAGCTTTGTGACTATCAATGATATAAATCAGTTATTTACATGTCACCAGAATGCAGACTGATTTATTTCATATAATGATCAGTTTTACTATATATGTTTGTGGGAAGAAAGGTGGTGTGCTGCGTATGTGTCTGTGAGGGTGTGTATGGAGTGGTATAGAGTGCAGCAAACATCACCAGCTGCCCCAGCAACGGATGGATTAGGATGGCTTTAGTTAATGTGTGTCTGATTAAAGATCTGCATGAAGCAACGCAGAGGCAACACACACACACACACACACACACACACACACACACACACACACACACACACACACACACACACACACACACACACACAGTTCTGCTGCATTGTCACATATACTTACTACTGTACAGTGAAAATATTCATCTGCTGGTTTAGCCTCAGACTTAAAATCTGTATTGCAAGTAAATACTGCTTTCGTTTTTCTGGGGAACACAGCTTTTTGAAGGAATGTCATAGCCATTCCTTTCAGTTTAAAGAAAGGTGTTGTCAAGCTCCAAAATGACAAAACACCATAAAATGATCTTAAAAGACTTGCACACTCTTCAAAGACTTCTGAAGCCACAAGCTAGCTTTCTGTGAGGAAAAGCCTGTTTGCTGATTATTCACTGATAATCTTGACATGCACACTAGATCTGTGAAGGAATTTTCCCTTTGAGTCTGATAGTTTCAATTCATAAAATGCATCTGAATGATTCAAAATAATATAGAGTGTAGACTATAGAGTATGTAAGTTGTACAAATGACTTTTATGGTGCATTTTGAATCTTAAAAGCTGCAGTCCCCATTCATTTTCAATGAAGCAACCAGCACTTTCTTCAAATTTCCACATTTATTTAGTAATTTGTTGTATTTATTCTTGGAACTGGAGTCCTCCTGTTAAAATGAGCCAATTCGAAAAGCTAAGAAAAGAGGCACACTTAATAAAATTGTAGTGAAGGCACAGATTAGACGTTCATCCTATTTTAAACTAGGTCCAGTCGCTGGGAGATTTCCGTCCTCGCCACTGACATACAGCTTTCTTTGTGATTTAATACAGGATTGTTCTGAACACAGAGGGCACATGACAGTGAAAGAACATTGTGTTTCAATAACAGCAGTCATATGCCTATCTTGATGTGCTGACACACATTTGTCCTCAGCCAAGCAGAAAGGAATGAGAGAACAAAATGGAACTTGTGCTGGAAAGATGGGAAATATTGAAGGTTGATTGGCCAAAACAGCAATTCTAGAATCATTCCCAACTACATAGTTTAGAAGGATGGATTAATTATTGAGATTACACAGAATTGTGTGAGTGTGTATGAGACAGAGTGTGTGTGTTTGTGATGATTGCATGTGTCTCTGATTACAGAGGGATCAGGGTGTTGAGGCTGGTCAGGATCAGATATCTGAGTGCTGTAACTGCATCTGTCTGCACTCAAACTGCCAAACACTCACACACACACACATTCAGCAACGAGACAACTGGGAACTCAACATTTAAAACCGTCATATCCATTCATAGCATGTGATTGTCTCTCACACAGAGAAACATTGCTCCCTACCCTCTTCCACAGTTGCATAAAAGAGAGAGGTGACGAACAGTTGGCGAATGTTTGTTTTGTCATGGCAGAGCAGAGCAGAGGACGTTCTCTGTTTAACTCTGAGGCACATTATATTCCCATCATACATGTTCATTTAGAACAGAAAAACGGATGCCATAGGAGAACAAAAATAATAACAAATAACTTTCTTGTTCAGTGGTTCTCCATTGGTTTTGCTTCAGGAATGGTGAAGTATTAAAATTGTTTACAAACAAAAATGTCCCTAAAATCACACAGTGAAATGTATTAATGCTATTATAAACTGCATAGGCCCAAAATATGCTAAAAGTATCAAAAACATTTTTATATTTCACCTATGCATTGTTTTCCCTGCTACCTTTTAATCTTATCGGAACATAACTCCATAAATCCATCCAAAATGCTTGTTCAACGCAGGGTCGGAACAGACCTTTAACCCAATTTTAGGTGCAACCCACCAACTGAGAGCCACTGCAGTTGCTTTATAGAAACCTGTTTACTGATACATTAAAGAACCCAGAAACCAATACTGATCTCAAGAATTTATGTAGCATGAGCCAACAAGGAACCATTTTTAGCCAACTCGAGGATCTCATTCAGGAAACGACAAAGAAATAGCTGAATGGTGATCATTTACTCACCACTTCAGTGCAGTTCTTAAATCGCATTTGCTCTCAGTTCTCATTCGCACTCGCATTCAATTGAAATATTGAATGTTTTATGCATTTCACTATTGATTTTCAGTTAATAGCCAGTTAAATTTTGGTCTTTTCTTTGCAAAGCAAGCATATGGTTTTGGAAGTCTTTGAATACAGCATATAAGTAATATACACTTATGTTTGGGTCATTTTTGGAGCTTGACAATATCATAAAGCATTTTGGACTTTCTGCAGTATATCTTCTTTTGTGTACTAGGGAGTAAAGAAAGTCATGCAGTTTTGAAGAGACATGAAGGCGAGTAAATAATTACACGATTTTCATTTTTGGCAAAATAACCCATTAAGAGCAATTTATACACAAATCAAAACAAGTGAGTTTTTATAAAAACAGCCTGAAGGTGCTGCAACAGATAGCAGCTAACTGAAACTAAAATACTGCTATGTCTAGAGGTCCGTTCATATCACATAAGCTCCGGTTTAAAATATTGTTAGGAGCAGCAGCTACAGGTTCAGTTCTGTCGAGCACTGGTCCCCTTCATTAAATACTGTACATGTGATTCACAGTGGCACTAAATCAACACCTGTCACATCTTTCACATCAATCAAAACAGCTTTCAGAAGGAAATGGTTTATGTCAGTTCTTTCTGACGATATACACTTTAGTTTTTTCTTCTTTCCCACAGGTCTGCTAGGTGTGCTGAGTGTGTGTGCTACAATACTGCAGTTATGCGCTGGCTGTCCTTCAGAGTGTGTGTGTAACTCACTGAAAGCTAACTGCAGTGGGCGGAGTCTAGTATCTGTGCCCGCTCTCACTTCTCTCCCGGAGGGCACACATACCCTCCTTCTGGCCAATAACCGCCTTTCCTCCCTTCCCGTCTCTGCCTTCACCAACCTAAGCGCCCTGGAGACACTTGACCTTTCCAATAACTATCTGGACAACCTGCCTTCCAGACTTTTCCGTGAGCTGAGTAACCTAAGCGATTTGAGTTTGCGTAACAATAGCCTGACTGTTTTGGATCGCGGGTTATTTCGCGGCCTGACCCTGCTGCGGAGACTGAATCTGTCTCTGAACGGCTTGGCCGCTGTGCCGCTGGGCCTGCTGGATGAGCTGCAAGGGCTAACCTGGCTCTCCTTGGCTGGGAACAGACTTCACGCCCTGGAGAGAGCCACATTTGAGCCTCTCGTCAACCTTCAACACCTGGAGCTGGGCATGAATCCCTGGGAGTGTGACTGCAACCTGAGGGACTTCAAACACTGGATGGAGTGGCTAATATATCGAGGTGAGGACTGTGTGTGTGCTGTTTTGATTCTCTGCAGGTGTGCAAACACGTCCTTTATGCAATAAGCCACAAGAGGCTGTGTGTTACTGGGATTTTACCTTAAAGGGTTAGAGACCCTAGGGTTAAGACCTTCGCTCATCTTCCGAACACAAATTAACATTTGTTATGAAATCCGAGAGCATTCTGACCCTCCATAGACAGCAACACAACTGACGTGTTCAAGGCCCAGAAAGGTAGTAAGATAAATTTCGATGCGAGATCAATGGATCAAGCACAATATTATGAAACTACGGGAATACTTTTTGTGCGAAAAGAAAACAAAAATAACGACTTTATTTAACAATTTCTTCTCTTCGGTGTCAGTCAACCATGGACTATTTAAAAATATCCTTTCAACCTTTCTGGGTCTTGAATGTGTCCATTTCGTTGCTGTCTATGCAGGGTCAAAAGCTCTCGGATTTTATAAAAAAATAGCTCAATTTGGGTTTCCGAACATGACTGTCTTATGGTTTAGAACAAGATGCGAGTAATTATTTTCATTTTTGGGTGAACTATCACTAAAAGTACGATGTGTTCTTTGGCACAGCCCAAAGTGGACTGCCTAAAACACCCTTAAAATCGCTGTCTTCAGTGACATATTGTGCCTATAATGCGGCAACAACAGCAGTACAGTGTTCAATAAATAATTAAAACTACTAATATTTCAAATTTGAATAAACTACTCTTCCATCAGGTAGTATAATTCATTGGCATTTTACAAGGGCTTTGAACGTGGCTCAACCAATGAGAATTTAGAGAATTATCCAGTTTTAAAAAGCTTTATTAAGCCTTTTAACAGATGGCATTGTAAGCTAATGGTAAGTGCATGTACACCAGACATATTGTAGGATATGTACCCACTCTCTTCCTAATAATTTCCTGTCTATCTTTTGACTACCACTGGCATTGAAATGTGGCAAACCCCCAAAAATCTTTGAAGCAGAGCTTAGAAGCCTCTGCTTCTTATTCTCTATACCTCTCACTTTCTATTTTTCTATCTGTCTCGATCCTTCTACTCTTGAGTCAGAGAAAGTAATTTCATTCTATTTCAGAGCAGCTTTGAGAGGAAGGGGGATTTGAAACAGACATGAGAGGCTGAGTCACAAAGCTTTTAGCGTGTGTGAGAAAGAGACTCCAGTCATGGTGGGCTCCGATTCTCTTGCTCGGTTTCAAAACCTAGTGAGCTGCCTATGGAGGCAGCATTTTGAGGCATCATAGATGCTCTCTTGACATGAAGGTAGGTATCTTACTTATGCTGCCTTCTGTTTTGACAAAATTCTAAGGCATGTTTATTTTCATGTAGATACCACAATGCAACAAATAAGAAAATCCAATATAGATACATTAAAATCAAGTGCGAGTCGTCTATGCTGTGCAAAACAAAACAAAAAAATAATTGTGTAGCATGCAGAGTTGCTGCCTAAGTAGAGAATTCCAAATTAGTCTCATGAGGTTCCATGACAGTTAACATGCTGCCTTTGAATGCAGCTGCCTATTTAGGCAGTAGGCAGCATGGCGGCTCACTAGGTTTGGGAACAGAGCTTGTGTATGCATGTCAGGCTTATTAATTATACACCAGCTACCGCTCTTCTCTCATACAAACACACGCACGCAAATTGAAGAGGGCTGCTGACCCTACTAGCTGTGTGGTGCTATTTTGGAGGGCTTGAAGCAGCCATTTAAATTCATTAGTTGACTAATGTTTACTTCAGAGAGCTAAAATTTTGATTTCTCTTTCTCTATTGCTTTGTCGTAGGCGGTTATGTCGATGCCGTTGAGTGTACACTTCCAAAGGACTTAAGGGGTCGTGACATCAGGGGCGTTCCTGTGGAGATGTTCAACTACTGTCTGCAATTGGAAGATGAGAATGGGGGCGGGGCTGGGAGCACAAAGGGTGGATCTCCACCTTGTTTTCGAGGGACAGCCGCTCCGTCGTCTGAAGTTGCAGTGGTGCGTACGGAGGCAGAGCTACCAGACTGTGTGAAGCAGCGCTATCGGCCGGTCAGTGTTCGCAGGGCGATCGGTACAGTAGTGATCGCTGGTGTGGTCTGTGGAATCGTGTGTATTATGATGGTGGCTGCTGCAGCGTATGGCTGCATTTATGCCTCTCTAATGGCAAAATACCAACGAGAGCTAAAGAAGAGGCAGCCGTTGATGGGTGACGCAGAGGCAGAAGCCGACCAGGAGGATAAACAGATCTCATCAGTTGCATAGGGGAACGGGGGAGAGGGGTCAGAGTTCAGAGGTCAGCTACAAATCTAAAGAACCCTTTACTGGTTGAGCTGCACATTTGATGATCATTTAGCTGACCAGCAGAGGATTCATCATCCCTATTTCCTGTCTCTCTGTCCTTCCTGAGACCCTCTCTGACTCTCAGACTTACAATTTACTCAATCTCTAAACTTTGGCCTATGACCTTTGACCTATTTGCCCCAGGACAAGAGGGACCACTCAGCACTTTAGAACTCCCCCACCCTTCTGCAATGTTGAGAGGATCTCAGCAGAGGAGGTGTGGATGCAACTGTTCACAGTTCTGAACCCTGATGTTTCTAGAGGATCATGTGCTGTCATTAGCATTAGCCTCTGTAGCAGCCTAATCATCAACCCAAACCTCCAAATCATAACTCTAATCCCAACCCTAATCCTGGACCTTAAACTCTAATCCAAACCCCTCAAAACTAATCCAAGCCCTCAACTCTAAATCTATCCCTTCAATACTCACTCCAACCCTTACCATAACCATCATCTCTAACACAGTCTACACCGGGTCGCACATGCAAGTGGCACATCACATCAAAAGCCAATAACACTCATTATAATCAATGCTGTCTACAATTGATACATTCTGATGCATTGCACCGTAAAATGATGCCCCAATTTCTGACATACTACATGGGCTTGTCCAACTTCCGACAAAATGACAAATTTATTTGGAATGTTGACTTTAAACTGTCCCATATAGACAGCCTCAATCTCGTGTCAACCAATGTGCTCGGAGTAGAAATGGTGTAATCATAAACTTCCAACTCCACTACCAAGCCTAACCTTAATTATCCAGCTCTACTCCCTAACTTTAACTCTAAATGTACACAAATCCGGATCTTACCACAAACCTCCTCCATCCCTAATCTAAACCCCCAACCCTAAAGCTCCGACAGTAACCCCTACCCTTACCATAAACCTCCATCATGAATCCCAACCCCCAACTCTAACCCTAAGCCTCCATCACTAATCTGAACCCACAAACCTGTACCTCCAACATAAATCCCTACCCCTTACCATAATCCTCCATCATGAATCCTAACCCCAACTCTACCGCTAAACCTTCAACACTATTCTGAACCACCAAATCCTAACCCTGTAACACTGTTATCATAAATATCCATAACTAATCCTAACCTACAATTCTTAACCTAAGCCTCCAACACTAATCTTAACCCCCAACCCTGAACCTTCTACATGAATCCCTACCCTTCCCAAAAGCCTCCATCACTAATCTGAACCCACAACCATAAACCGCAAATGGTAATCTTTGCCCTTACCATACATTTCCATCACTAAAATGAACCCCTTAACTCTAAACCTCCAACACCAATCCAAATATCCAATGACTCTTACCCTAAACCTTCAGCTCTACTCCCAACCCATACATTAAACCCCCAATACTAACTCTCACATCCAACCTTAATTGTTACCCTAACCCTACCCCAGTGTGAACTGAACATCATAACCCCAACATATCATATTTGAAATATTCCCACCTTATTTATCAGCTATAATATATTCTATAAAATGTGACGTGACCCTACTTTTATGTTTTTAAGTGTGCGGTTTGTCCTTTGTATTGTGTGATGATTTGTGTTGATAACATTGTTTTGTTTGTTTACTGTTTGCTATTTCTCCATGTTCATCTCTAGAGGTCAGACGTGTTTTTATAAGACTAGAAGAATCCAGCCCTGGTGTCTATCGTGAAGTGTCTTGAAGTATCGTGAAGTGCTAATGTAGAGCAGGCTGGGGACTCTGTGATGTTAGTGGAGGGTGGCAGATCGTGGCTATTGGAACTGTTAATTACACCTTGGTGGCTAAAGAAGCACAGTGACCCTACAGAAAAGCCTGCCCTCTAAACAAAACCAGAAAGACAATAGCTGAGAAGGAAATAAACCATACCTTTATTAAGATAGACATTTCTGTGCAATATAAATCAATATCTTTGTTGATCTGTTGTTTAAATCTGGACTAGGATGTCATATCTGATTTAGTCTGATCTTTTCTCTTGGGCTGGCGATGGAGGAGAATCGATTGCGCCCATGTGATCAATTTCCTGCTTGTGGACCAATTTGCATAATCCGATTTTCCTTTAAGGCAGAAGTTGTTTAGACTTAATTCAGATAAATTTGAGTTGGGCTTTCAGAAGCCCACAGATATGATCAATATAAGCTTTTCTGCAGCAATCAACCTCAGCGACTGGACGAAAAAGGGAAAGACTGTCAGAAACTAGCTGCACACTGTTAACTTGAACCAACATATTCATTCCCGCAGTATTACTGAAAACTTAGATTCACCATAATATGTTGCTAATAATGTTGAGAGTAACGTCATCATTGGGTGTCTTGCACAATGCTGCCATCTATAGGAAGGATGTGCAGTGGGCACAAGGGTGTGGAGCAAACATCACACCACCTCATCAGGATGTAGGAGATGCCCTTCCGCTGTAACTATAGCAACAGTCTTTCCCACACACTATTCATTACCAATGCAAATTACTGGCAAGGTTGCTAGCAAAAAGTTGTAAGTGAAAGTACAACTAATTTGTGTGCTAATATCCACACCAGCAGTTAAGCGTCTAGGACTTTATCTCTGTGTTCAGTGATATTTGCAGCCATAAGCTGAGTATAAGTACAGATATACATTTATTCAAAAGTATGTTGGATATATATGTATATATATATTTTAATCTGTGTCTTACAAACTATTTATGAACAATAACTTGATTGCAAAAATTGAGTATACATTTCCCTGTGTTTCCTGTGCAAACTCCTTCTGTAGAGGAACTCTTAAAAATTCTCTGTCAGAGAATTCAGAGACAGCTCATGAATTATTAATGAGGGGAGTTTCGTCTCTCCTTCCATTACTGTTCATTTAGCTCTTATTTTATACAGCATGTGTCAAAGGCCTGTACTCTGCACGGGGCAACAAAACACATACCCTGTATCCTGTTATGAAAAGAAAGAAAAAAAGACAAAAGCACTTTTGCCACTGGTGGACTAATACGTTCCTGTAAAATTGCACTTATTGCGCATTTTCTCAAAAGTGAGCACATGCTTGTTTATTGACGATGTCAGCAATGCTCTTAAATCTGAATATAAGTCGACAGAGCAGTCGTGATGTAACGTCAGTGAATACGAAGGGCGGTTTATAAATGAGCAATGGGTGTGTTTACTCTCTGTCCTGGCCTTACATATCAGAGCAGGGACACCACACACTTCACTACGCACCCTTGCTAAATAAAGGCTTTGTAAATCCCAGCCGATGGATGAAAGGAAAGGATTTGCCCATTTGACTGAGCTGAAAGCATCTTCAAGATCTTTATGAAGTTCTGGTTTAATAGCTTATAGCTTATTGATGTGACCCTTTCTTCACTTGACCTTTTTTCTAAGACTGATATGAGATCCTTCTTTATATTTTCGCTTGATAAAAATCAGTTTGAAATATGATTTGTGAGCTGTGATATAATTCTGTGTTAAAAATGAATAAAGAATGTATTTCCGTAATTGTCGAAGTGTAAGATTCAGCAAGCACTCACACACAGTTTGCTCCAAGTAAAACAATAAAATATGCTTCTATAGTTTTACACAAAATGGAGAAAGATCAGGATTCAAACTCTGAAATGGATGGATAAACCAATGGTTCAAGCATTGGCGGATTAGCATAGTCTAGTTAGCCCCTGCTGGTAGATAATCAAACTACACCATTATGGTGGTATAAAATGCACTTTTTCCATTGACTGGCATTTGACATTGGCTTTTTTTAGCACTTAAAAGCATGAAATAGTCCAACTTCCAGTGACTTCCTGGCCATTTTCCTTATATAGTGCATTAATAGAAGTAATCAGTTTGAAGTGTCTTTATAGCCCCTTTCACACAGTAATACCAGTAAATTGCCGTAAAATTAACGGAATGACCGGTAAATAAAAAAATGCGCTGTAAAGCACCATTCACACACTGGTATTAAATTACCGGTAAATTCTGTGACATCATTAACCAGAAATGACCCAAACAGCTGCGCCAAAATGCGTCATCTGTCAGAATATTCTGCGTTCACACGCAGCATCATTCCGGCAATTTACTGGTAATGTTACAACTTCTCATACCAGTAAATTGCCGGAACGAATTTACCGGTATTTTTGAAAAGGTCCTGTTCACACTTGATCTCTTAATGGTAAATTACCAGTAAAGTCTGTATGTGTGAAAGGGGCTTATGAGTACAGGAGAAATAGCACAAGCAAAGG
The DNA here is from genome assembly GCA_027422405.1 of Ptychobarbus kaznakovi. Classification (NCBI taxonomy): domain Eukaryota; kingdom Metazoa; phylum Chordata; class Actinopteri; order Cypriniformes; family Cyprinidae; genus Ptychobarbus; species Ptychobarbus kaznakovi. The sequence continues at coordinate 32,938,075 of CM049795.1, read as the reverse complement.
TCATGTTGAGGAAACGAGATGTTCATGAGGAGGTGAACTCCATAAATGGTTGCACATCCATACATGGGCACATGTGTGCACACGCACTTAAAATGGACAAAGATAATAGCATCTCAATGGGTGGTTTTTCATAAGCACAGACTAATATAGAAGAACAAAAACAGATTAAAAGATAAGAATAACCAAGGAAAACCGTACCTCCAGCAAGTGCTGTCTTTTTGTTCACAGAGACTGTAACAGACGTGACAGCAATCACAAACCTGCCATCCACTGCGAGGAAAAAATAAAACACTGAGCATGATATTCTAAACAGGGTGTAAAATCTCATAGTTCGTATGATGTGGACTGCAGCGTGCAGGCTACCTCGTGTGCTGTCCTCTATAGGGACATAGTACAAAAATCGTCCAGATGGATTCTCTGCCGCATGACGATACCAAACAGGGAAATGGTCCAGAGTAAAAATATTCTCCTTATCCGATGGAGATAAGAATTTTCTGAGGGAAAAAAAGAGATTCAGAGATTCATATCAGAGTTTGTGTGCATGTATGATGATATATATTGTGTATAGTGTGTATATATATATATATAGTATTATTAAGATGAACTACTTGATCAATGCTTTTATTTACAGTACATTGATTATGTATATTAATATAGATAACATCTGTTCATTGATTTATGTATAGCCACATTAACTAACATTTGTTCTCTTTATACCATGTTCTGTTTTACTGCCTGTTCCTCTTTATCTTTCCAGTGTTGAGTGTGTTTTAGAGTTCATGCAGATGAAAGTTATATGGAGTGCTGTGGAAGTGGGTGGCCTGACAATGCAGATGCTGTCTATGCGGTAAAGTCGTGACGCAGACAGCAGGAGCTCTTGATTAAAGGTACTCACTTCGCCACACGTTTCTCTACTCCGACATATCGCATCATTCTCATGAGGCCGGAGCGCGTGCCCAGGAACGCCGTCTCCACACCCCCATCAATACTGCACACGACGGAGGCGAGTAGAAGAATGAGAAAGGTCACGGCCGAGCATGTATTTGACTAATGAAACTTGTCTGCGACGCTGTGTGCGTGGGAGGGTTTTACCCGGAGGCGTTCAGCAGCAGTGCGGTCCAGTAGGCTTCCATAGGAGCTGTGACCACTGCGTCAAACAGAGTCTGCTGCAGAAGTCTTTCATCACCTGAAGAACAGACAGAACAGAACTCAACTGCGGATATCATCAATCATCATTCAGACCAAACTGTGTTTAATTACATAATAAAATGGTTATGATGTATACAGAGAATACAAGGTACAATGACATGAGATGGCAACTAATTCTTAAACTCTGTTCCACTGTTTGAACAGAGTATTTAACTCATGTGTTCCAAACTTGTATGAATTTCTTATGTTGAGCACACAGAAGAAAGAAAATCATACATGTTTGGAACAACTTAAGGGTGAAGTAATGAATTGTAATTTTGAATTGTCATTCATTGTATCACCTTTTTTGATGAAATGCCTTTGTTTTTGCTTATTTGTAATTAAACGTGAATATAAATAAATGCAATGATACAAGTAAAAACTGAAATGCCAGGTCAAATCGTCTAGTCTAGTGTGCAAGAGCCTTTAGAGACAGAACTCACATTCCAGGTCTGGTTCTTTGCCTGTTAGGTACCGAACCACAGCCTGAAACTGTGTCAGTTTGCGGTGATGTGGATCGATGTCAGTCTCACAGTATGTCCTGAAATATCAAAAACCAGGGATTAGGGTATATTACATAATTTCAGATGTTAGAAACGGCCTAATATGTTTTTTAGCCTACCATTCATTAGCAATAGAGACATCAGAAGCAGTCAGGTCATGTAGGCCTGTAGAAAAACAACAACAGCTGAGAGGAATTACAAACGGAAAGCAGTAAACAGAAGGCAGGCCAAATTATCTTAATTTCGCAGGTACTAATCTGAAAATCTTTACCTTCTTCAACTGAAACATTTCCAATGAAAACATTCTTCCCGTGACCTTTGGTAAGTACAATCCCAAGACTGATAACAAAGACACAATATAATTCCAGAAGTCTCATGCTTAGCAAAGATTTGCAATGTTTTATCACTACTCGCCTGAATGGAGTTTCATTAATGGTTGTGTAAAAATATTCATTTTTCAGGAAAACAACTCTCTTCTGAGAAGGGAACACATCAGCATGTAAGTATGACAGTCACAGCTAGATTATTATGAGATGAAAACGAATAAATTCAACATATAAGAAGCCAAAATCAACTCACTCCTTTCTCTACTGTTGCTCTGACGTTCAGAGAGATTGTCCCACTTTCCCCTTTTACCATCGCTGTTCTCAACTGGTGGATCAAAACACACAAACACCTTGAAGCAATTGATCTAAAAATGGCATGATGAGAGCTTATATATGTGTGTGTGTGTGTGTGTGTGTGTGTGTGTGTGTGTGTGTGTGTGTGTGTGTGTGTGTGTGTGTGTGTGTGTGTGTGTGTGTGTGTGTGTGTGTGTGTGTGTGTGTGTGTGTTGTTCCACTTACTGCATATTCTGTATCTTCCCACTCCACCTCTGACAGATCCACGCTGTTATAGTTCGGTTTTGGCTTCAGCTTCTTACCATCTTTATACTACCACAACGTATAGAAAGCATCAACTTTAATGTGATACAAACTAATAACAAGGTAATCAGCTCTTATATGTGTAGATTAAGATATAAGATCACTAAAGGGAATAATGTGGAGCTCACCAGAGGTCGAAGGTCAGGATGAGAGAGTATATAGCCATTATTAGTGTTTAAGAATGCATAGCCATGAACTCCCAGCTAAAGGATAAGTCAAAACAGCAAATCATTCAGTAAAATCATTGATTTTTCTGTCTGCAGTCTGAACAATCAGTAATTGTCAGTATGTATGCAATAACCTCCATGGATACAGCCTGCTTTATCAATGAAAAGATATTAGATGTGATTAGCGTTAGTGTAAACGGAGGACGGAAGGCACCTTGTATCGAGGAGCCAATCTCATGAGCTCTTTCAAAGGGACATCAGTGCCAACCACACCAAGGAGGATCCCATGAGACAGCTACAGACAAGAAAGAGCACATTTAGAATTATAAACAATACAAATCTATACAATTTGAATTGAATTTTTCCATCACAATCTCAAAAACCTGAATTATATTTTTAAGTTCCTTTTAAAAGAAACCATTGACTTGAAATGTTTTTAAAGATAATCTAAATTTGTAAATGGTTAAAAACGGAAGGTATTTAAATATTAATAACACTTGTCAAGGACATACGTGACCCTGGACCACAAAACCAGTCATAAGTAGCAATAGCCAACATTGCAGAGCCGGTGTCGTGCTGAAAATTGATCGTCTGCCGAAAACTGATTGCCTTCTGTAATCACTTTTTGGCAAGTGTAAAATGGCATTGTATGGGTTTTACTGGTCATTTCAACAGGTAAAATGGACTGCATGAGCTATATAATCTTTCAAATATTCCTTGAATGCTATCAAGTCATTTAGCTCATGCAGTCCTTTTTTACCTGTTGAAATGGCCAATAAAATGCAGTTTTACACTTGCCAAAAAGTGATTACAGCCTCTACTTATTGAGTGAACTGTTCTTTCCACCTCAAATCACTTTTTGGCAAGCGTTAAAAACTGCATTTTATGGGTTTTATTGGCCATTTAAAGGTATTTCAACAGGTAAAAAAGGACTGAACGAGCTATAATATATCAAATATAACAATCATGAATGAAATCAAGTCATTTTGAGGCAGAAAGAACAGTTTCACTCAATAATTAGAGTCTGTAATCACTTTTTGTCAAGTGTAAACTGCATTTAATGGGTTCTACTGGTCATTTCAACAGGTGAAAGGGACTGCATGAGCTAAATGACTTGATTGCATTTGAGGGTTATATTTGACAGATTATAGCTCATGCAGTCTTTTTACCTGTTGAAATGGCCAATAAAACCAATAAAATGTAGTTTTACACTTGCCAAAAAGTGACTAGGCTACTTATTAAGTGAACTCAGTGAACAGCACTGATGAGGGTGCGGCTGAGGTAACGAAAGGGGGCGATGATGTCGCACAATGTAGGGTTAACCCGTCCCTAACCCAAAGTAACAAAACAAAACACACGTTTTGCAAAATTCACGCATTTGTAGGACCGTAAACAAACCTGCCCGCTATTACTTCACTAGAATACTGGGTTCACACAGATAGTGTTTTGATCGCGAGACAGAAGTTTATTTTACCGCAAGGTCTAGAGACATGTTTTTAGAAGCGGAATTTCTCTGAACTTTTAGATGTATTATGAGCGAGAAGCTGCTATAAAGACCTGAGACTAGAGCTTGGCATTCAAGCACGAATTCAAAGACGTCCGTAGTGCATTTAGTTTGAAATACAATGGAAAAGTACCGCATCGAATGAAAAATGCGTTCTGAGGGAATGACTCTACTACTTAGCAAATACAGATGGCAGAGAAGCTATTGAATAAAACAAAATCGCATAGGCGACAAATTCGAAAATCTGACACATCCAGGACAAGTGACAACTTAATGTTTATTGAACCACAAAGCAGTGATACAGCGAAATAATCAACTAACTACGACCATCTAGCCCTCTATTAAACATTAAAGCATTATTGAATCATACCTTTAACTGACTCAGTAGTGCTGCATTCTTAGTTGAACCGCTTGCACGGAAAGTTTGTGTCAGATGTAACAATTAAAATGTGAAAAGGACTGTCCTAAGTTGTTGCTATATAGCATCATATTATGCTATAAAGCCTATGCATTTGGCAAATGTATTTTTTTTTTAAATAAACCATTATATTTAATAAATAAAAATCTATTTTCACACTCATCTTGAGTGAGTGGGGCATTGTATGGGTCAAAATGATCGACTTTTATGCAGTAGGCCTAAATATCATATAGATCAAGATATTTTGTAAATTTCCTACCATAAATAGGCCTATATCAAACTTTAATTTTTGATTAGTAATATGCATTACTACCATTTTCTCATTGTGCACCCTCAGATTCCAGATTTTCAAGTATCTCGGCCAAATATTGATCTATCCTAACAAACCATACATACACTTATTTATTCAGCGTTCAGGTTATATATAAATCTTAGTTTGACCCTTATGACTGGTTTTGTGGTCCAAGGTCAAGTTCTGGCTGGTTATATAAGCGCGTTCCCGAGCACTTTTCGTCAGTCGCGAGAAACGGTTACTGTGGAAACGCCGCGTTATCGTGCTATTTACAAGCCTTTACATCACACTTTTTAGGTACAAAAGTCAGCTTGTTCTTGAATATTGTAGCGGTACGTATTTGACAAACATGTTAGGAGAGTTATGTATTATATATTTAATAGTTTCGTTGGATTATATGAGAGTTTACGTTTTATAAGGGATGATTTTAAAACGGATGTGACGAGCTTCCAGTACATTTCCCCACTTCCGAGTATCACGAACTCTCAAAGTAGTTTAACTGCAAGAACGCCACATTAACATGTACAAACTGAAGCTGTGAGCATTTGAATTTATATCGCCAAAACGAGTCGTTCAGTTCCCTTTCTGCAATTCATTTACAGTGTTTTTCAGTGTTATGAGTGAATTTCTGAATCATTCAGCTAACCGTTTCATTCAAAATAACGAGTTTAAGTCATTTTATCATGACAACTATAATGTCCTTTTATAATTGTAATTAATTTCGACACATGACTAATTATTCTGCCCTACTTGTTGAATGAGACTTAATTACATTATAAACCACTGTGTGTGTATGCTACATTGTGGGGACAATTTTTGACACACCATTTACTATTTTTTATGATTTGTTCCCCTCGTGGGGACCCCAGGCCAGTCCCCAGGACTCGCCTGCGGTCATTAAAAGTAATAGAAGTCTATGGAAAGTCCCCACAATTCACAGAAACGAACGTGTGTGTGTTGAGCCACACTTTGCTCTAATAGTATATTAGGCAGGTCAGGAGAGCTGAAGCTTTTAAGTTAGTTTTTTTGGCAACTCACTGTTTCTACTTTCTTGCTGAACACAGGCATGGCCACAGAGGTCATCAACAGCAAACTCTGAGCCTGTGTGTTAAAAAGCTGAAAAACGAGAGAGAGAGAGAAGAGAGAGACAACACAGACTGAATTAATGGTAAATCCCAGCCAGGCCTGTGAAGTGGACAGCAAGCTGAACAAGACCATAGAACAGCAGGTGCTTCTCTGGTACGTGGAATCGGTTTCTTATTGTTCTACCAAATGGCAAAATAAAGTAACTACACCAACACCGAAACTGAGAAAAAATGGCTTCAGAGTTTCTTATTAAATTAACATCAATTTTCTGAGTGTGTGGAGCCAAACCCATCTGTCACAAGACAGATCATAGTCTAAGAGACCCGATTTTCCAGTAGTGTAGTTACTGTCTCTTGCCTTTGTAGGGCAGTGTAGTCATCTTCAAAGCTTACACCCACAGAATTCTCCAGATTTCCACAGAATTCAAATCTTCAAAGTCAAAATCTTACAAATTCAAATTTGCCCTCTCAACTCCATGTAACACATTTAAATCCCCAATCTAATTAATGCAGAAAATATGTGTAGCACTTTTGTGAAAATAATTTAGTCTAAAACCTGCATATCACATTAAATGTTAGACTTGTTAATCACTTGTTAGAATGCACTGCCTTTAGCAAAAATAGGTAAATCAATTAATACATTAAAAAATGCATTCACAATGGATTCACTAAACTTTTGTTTTTGTTTTTGACTGAAAATCTACCAGACATTCGATTACATTAAAACCTCCACAGGCATCAGAACGTCTAATTACGACTAAATTGTATCTAACAAGGAACTTTTAGGAACTAAATTACAAGAACTACTGCATTTAGGCATACAGGATGATTTTTGATCTACTGCACTGAACGAAAGAGTTTACCTCAGCTGTATTGGGTAGCTGGAATGGGATGACAGACATAATGAAGTAACAGACATAATGAGATCACTCTCAGGAAAGAAATCACAACATGAGAGGTTCAAAATGAATAAAGGCAAAAATGATCAACATGCAGATTTGGGACAGTATGAAACATGACCTTTTGTGTACAGTACTAACATCTTCAAAAGGAAAGAGAGAGTGGAGGAGAAAAGGTAAGACGCTCACCACACTGTCCATGTAAGCCTCTGTCCAAATGATGTCATGATTATGGTTGATGACCATTGGCCTGCTCAACACATGAAGATATTCCATCACATTCTCCTGTACATCCGCCAGAGTAGAGATATGAGTGTAGTAACCTAATTACAAGCACACAAAAACAGCAGTGATGAGATCATGTGATTGATTGATTGATTTATCTGTTACCAGCAGAGGGCATAGCTGCCACAAAATTGAATTATAATTCTGTTTCTGGAAATGGAATCAGATTTATTTACATTGTCATGGACATTTCTAGTGTCAATATAATTTTGCACAGGTCTGTCAAACTTCCCTTAGTGATCAGTATTGTTGTTAACTAAAACTAAATTAAAGGTAAAACGTATATTAAACTTTAATAAAAACAATTCAACTTTTAATACATTTAACTTGAAAAATAGAAATGTTGCCTTGGAAACATAAATGAGGTACTAACATTTTGGGAAATTAAATTAATACTTAGAAATATCAACAAAAAAAGAAGAAGAAAATAAAATGACAAAAGTATGAAAACTTGTAAAATCACAATGAAAACTGAAAATATATATATATAAAAAGTGAATTTACAATATTAATAAATACTGTAATTTTATATAAATAAAACTCTCTCTTATATATATATATATATATGTGTTGTATATATATATATATATATATATATATATATATATTTAAAATTCTTATCCTGTAACAAACATTTATAAAAATAATTGAAAATGAAACTATGATGCTCAGCAAAAGCTGTGTATGAAATCAGCTGTGTAGGAAACACTAGAAATAAAGTCATGCATTATAAATACCATACAAAGTGTGCACATTTTCTGTACAAATAATAGACCTCGCTGGCTCAGGCAGTCTCCCACAATGCTCAGCTTTAATTAAGGTAGATCGCACCTTTATTGTTGCAGGCAATCCATTTGACATTGTCAGCAAATGTGAGCTCTCGTCCAATCAGATACGAGAACACGCGCACCTGTTTGAGAGCGTATTGTGTTATCAGATTATGCTCACAGGTAAAGCGTGTATCCATACTGTGTGTTTGTGTGCGTTTGGTACCTTGCGTTCTGGCCAGTTGAACTCTTCAAACACCTGCTGGAAATCTTCCATAGCTCCATCAGTGATCAACATGATTGCCTGGTTACATAAACTCCCCCTGCCTTCTGCTGCTGCCTACACACACAAACAAACTTCTATATATCTATATTTCCATATGGATATACTGTACGTTCCTTCCCTCATACACAAACACACACTTCACCTCGTTGAGAATCTTGAAGGACTCTTTTATGGCCTTCTTCACCTTTCCTTCACCTTTCACTTGCAACTCCTCCACCAAAAGTTTGAAGTGCTGGAAATAAATAGAAAATATTAAAATCTCACATGGCAGCTGAATTCACAGCCCTATGCAAGTAAAGAAAACATTACCTCACGGTTATCCAGGTCGGCCTGTACCAGCGTGCCTTTAAAACAGGGCTCTACATACCGGACATAATCACTGTACTAGAAAGACAGAAAATATTAGGTGTTATTTAAGATAATAACCCAGATTTACATAGAGGAACTTGCCACTTGATGATCTGATGATGTCTGGTTAGGACACAGTGTAGAGGATTTCCGTTCTTACCGCAATGACGTTGACAAAGTCGTTTTCTCCAAGTGTGTCTAGAATGGTGTTGATGGTGTGTTTAGCAATGGTGAGCCTCAAACCCTTCATACTACCGCTAATGTCCACAGCGATGATGATATCTTTGGGGGACGTGGCTGCCTGGATGTACCTGAGAAGGAGAAAATATCTTCTTTTTAAAGGGCTTTTTGAAATGCTTACAAGATCAGATCAGTTTTGTTAACTGCGACTATTAAACATTGTTTAATTTTAGTGAAATAAAGCTGAATTAAAAGATAAATGTGTTTCTGTTAGATGAAAAACCTAAGCTGGCATTAAAGAAAATTTTAATAAAAAAATAGATGAAAGCTAAACAGAGGTATTAAAAAAAAATACCAAAACTAAAATGAAATCTCTAAACATAAAATAAAAGCTAATTCAAAATATGAATGAATGCAAAAATAGTAAATACATAATACTAGCTCACATGACCATTGACAAACACTCGAGACCTTTCACAGTAATAATTCCTCAACCGGATAACAGCGTGTGAAATCTCATCTACGTAATGTTCTGAGAGAAGGAAGTAATGAGATCACAATAAGAAGGTGACAGAGAGACTGAAACGTGAGACTGAACATTAAAGCAGTAGCCTGATATACACATGTTTTATTCACTTACTTGTGTTTATGTAACTTATTAATGTAACAGAACTACTCAAATTTCATAAACGCACCGCAGTGATCACTCTAGCGGTTCAGATATAGGAATGTAACACAAGACAACAGGTCTGTACTCGGCGTTCATTACTGCTAAAGAGATCGCGTGCATTAGCAGTAATAGAGTTAATCCTGGCAGAAGTGTTTGAGGAAACTGGGCAGATGGAAAGAATCAAGATTAAAATCTTTCACTGAGATCAGTCCTTCTGCTCCTTCACCCTGGCCTGCAGCCAAGTCACGAATCTTGATGTCCCGTTAATAGAGGTGAAAGACGTCTATCACAATCAGTAATCCAACGTTTGTCAGTTTTGAATTTATACTACCGTGAGCATCATGTTTTTAAGATGCTTTGACTGATTTATTATTATTTTTTTATATAGAAAGATTCTAAGACTCACCAGTTGCGATTCCTGGCATCAAAATTGACAACTCCATTCTCATCAGGTGTCCACTTGATACCTTAAAGAGTGTATAAATGAATATGATTACAGGAGGATTTCTGTGTTCATATGAGTGTAAGATCTGGAAAGCCTGGGTTTATTGGTGATGTTACTGTGTGATGACATGATGATGAATGAGTCACTGTCACCATTAATCACACCAGTAATTCTATGTCAATCAGACTCTCTGTCCTGTGTCTGAATGAGCAGAAATGCATGTCATTTTTGTCTTATATGTTAATAAGAATAATCACTGTGCTTTCATGCAGTAACCAGCAATGGTGCATTTGAAGGAGCAAGACTGTTGTGTGATGATTACCGGGGTAAAGTCTGAAAAATCCTGCTGAACTGCCGAAGTACTGCCAGGTTAGAGTCGGGTCTTTATCAAAGTTACTGGTAAATATGTCATTCAGCGCTTCTGACATCAACACCCCGTTCAGAATATCAGGATCTGAGAGACAGAGAGAGATTTGCTTTCACTTTGTCTAATTGGGGATGAAAATGAACAGTTTGATTTCTGCGTCTCACCTTTGTTATAGACATTGGTGGGCACTTGTATGACACTTTGCTGGGTACTGACAGGCAGTTTGTTGAAGTGCTCATTCTCCTCCAGAGGAAATTCACCCCCCAGATCCACATAATTCCCATCCTCGTTCAATGTGTTAATCATCATGGAATTGTAGTAGTCATACTGCAGAATAACAAGCCCGTTTGAATATGGGATGAATGGAAGATTGAGGGGATGGAAAGAATGGATGGAGAGCTCACCTCTAATGTTGCATTATATTCATGATATAAATCTGCATCCTCTACTATCTCTGTCATTCTCTATATAAAACACACACACACAAGAATTCAGGCAACTGAAATGATCCCATAACAAAGAATGATTTGAATAGTAAGAATTGTATGATTTAATAACTAAAGCATCATGTCAAAAGACTGATATCTCTGACCTTGACTGATTTCATCTTTCTGCCCAGCATGTTTTCCATTTCTTCAGAAAACTCCTTCACCATCTTTAAACCATCTACTTCCTGCATCTTGACTATGGGCTCCACATCTTTATATTTCTACACACAGACATATACTGTACATTTAATTCAATAAAAGGACAACATGCCATAGTCTTTTTAGTTTTTAATATAAAGCTAATTATAATTATTATAGACTAGATGGTTAGTCTATAATACTTACTCCTAAAAAACAGACACAAATTTGGCAGATTTAAATAATTATAATATGAATTTTATTTTATAAAGCAACTTTCTACGAACTGTATAGTGAGGAACTATCATAAGCATCTCAGCAATTCACAAACATTCCATTTGTGTAATTCTAAATGAAGGACAAAAGCATTAAATGGGGGCAGTCGTGGTCTAATGGTTAGAGAGTCGAGCTTGTAACCCGAAGGTCGTGGGTTCGAGTCTCAGGTCCGGCAGGGAGTGTTGGTGGGGGGAGTGAATAACCAGCGCTCTATCCACCTTCAATACCACAACTGAGGTGAGACCCTTGAGAAACCCACAACTGGGCGCAGCAGCATAAATGGCTACCCACTGCTCCGGGTGTGTGTTCATACTGTGTGTGTGCACTTTGGATGGGTTAAATGCAGAGCACAAATTCTGAGTATGGGTCACCATACTTGGCCACACGTCACTTCACTTACGTGCTGTTGAAGTCAGAATTCAGAAAATAACAAACAGCAAATCACTGTGAATACTGCAAAAGCAAAGGCTAAGTTGTAGATCATTGTTCAGTGAGAGCAGAATATCAATCTGTGTCCAAAGCAATGAGGCCTGCTCTTTACCCATAGGCCAGGAGGAAGCAGGAGATCAGACAGGGATAATCCACCTCCACACAACACTGTAAGAGTACCAGTCTTTATTCTGAGCTTAGATTAGAGACACAAAAACAAAAGCGGGGGAAAAGAGAGAAAAGGACTAGAGGGAGGAGGAGATGCAGCAGTCTGGGAAGGTTAATCCTCTTCATGCCTCACTGTTCAGGCACATCCTGCTGTTGTGCTGCACTAATAAAGGCCCTTAAGGTGAAAGCACGCCACACATTCAGGTCAGATATAAACTGCTCGTTATATGGCTCTCTGGTAGGCAGATGGGCTGCTTGTAGGCTGGCACCGGGTCTATGGTTAACAGTACAAAGTAATGCTAATTAGAGTGTTGTGTAAATTCAAACAGATGCCAGATAACTGGACACAGCTGCATGTGACATTTACCAGCAGTTAGACACATTGCCAACGTAGTGATTTACGGATAAAGCTGCAGATTATCAGACAATATCAGAAATATCCCTGATTGCTTTGTTGTTTGGATTGAAACGACGGGGTAAGGTCAGATTTTCAATAGACAAACCTTCTGTAAGAGTTGAGCGCCTGAGTATCTGCTTGACAAGGCCAAGAGCTGTTTTCCAAAGGCATTGGCCCACTGTTGAACCCTGTTCAGAACACAAACAAAAAGCAGTAAACATTACATCGTAGACAACAGAATGTGAGCACGAGTTTACTTTTAACATAGATCTATAAATAAGAAGTTAATATAAAGTAATTGTTATTTAAACAAAATAAAAGTCTGGGGGAGTGACATTTTCATTCTAGAGAAAATTTGATTGGACAAAAAATCTGTACTATAGCATAAGTCATCAATATAGGGTCAGTAAGATTTATGAATTTGGAATTTATGAACATTTGAAAAGCTGTATTCTACATTGATAATAAGAAATGTTTCCTGAGCACTAAATCATCAAACTAGAATGATTTCTGAAGGATCATGTGACAAAGACTATATGTAATGGCTGCTGAAAATTCAGCTTTGCATTACAGGAATAAATTACATTTTAAAATATATTAAATTAGACTTATTTAAACAATATTTAAACAGTTATTTTAATTGTAAAAATATTTCACTGTTACAATTTTACCAGATTTTGATAAAAAATGCAACCTGATGAGCAAAACAAACTTATTTCAAAAACAAAACCAATAAATCATAACTATATGTTAACAGATATGGACTAAAACATTTTATTATTATTCCATAGGGTCGGTAATGCCAGGGAGATCATTGACATCAGCAGCAGTATGCAGTTTCTTTAAAGATCAGTGGTGGCTCTCAAAGTGGAGGATTTCAGGCTGCCGTCATTAATTAATGATGAGGGAAACCGTTATTAACGAAAACACAGGGTCACAATTTTCTGACCGCTACAGATTTTAAGCTTATTAAGGCTTGTGTTGGTGTTTTCCGTAGTTTGACTTTCAGAAACTACATTATCTCTCAGAGAGACTGAAAGTCTGTTCAAACCGGCTGTGTGTGTGGATTTTGAGTGAATGCTGCCAGTGGAGGTTAAGCTGTGGCTTACAGTCTTTTGGCTTTAAACAAGGGGTGACAAGAGGTGTGCAGGTCATGACCTGCAAGCATTAAGATAAGATTTGGAGAAAAACTGTGGATCTGTGCAAGGAATCAAAGGAGTGCTATTAGTGGTTCATCTATAAATGTCTGAGGGTGTGAGAGATTATATTGAATTTAGCAATAAACACGTCTCTTACATTGCACAGATTTTGTATTCATGATGTAGCTGGAATGTTAAGACAGCTAACTCATGCAGAGATGAACTGAACTCACGTTTCAGGTGATATCCTCATCTGAGCTTGTGTTTGGATGGTGCAACTTGAAAATAGCACCCAGAGCAGTGTGATGCTCCTCATCCTTCCCATCAAACCCTGCCACATGCATAAAACAGCAGCGTGTATGATCTCCAGCTCACCGGATCCTGAAGACAATCCCAGTCTGGTCTTGATATCAAATTGTGCCCAAATGACTCCCCGGAAGCTTCAGAAGTGTGTGACACAGAAAACCTCCCAGAATGTTCTTCTGAAATAATGACATCTCTGTTCTCCCCATTCCTGATCATCCCCACTTGATGCTTGCATCCCATCCTTTCATCATTCTCTTCATCACGCTCTTTCTTCCTCAGAGTTTATATGAACGAGTCCCACCGATGATGTCTTGATGCGGACTGACTGGCCAGTTCCACCTGTCTTTCGGTTTCTCTCACCCTCATCTTATGTTTAACGCAGCTGGGAGGAAGTGAAGCAGAAGCAGATACGCTCACACACTCAGTTTGCCCTCCCCACTATGATAATCCACATGGATTACACTTCACTCCCACAGTGGGGGGAGAGAGACAGAGAGCGAGAGACATACATAGAAGATGGAGGGTGGGTGAAGGGCATGTATAGAGAGATAAAGTGAAAGAGAAACGGGTGAGCGAGAGGAGGGCTTCGGTCATAGGATTATTAGTGTTTCTGGAGATGGTCTGTCCAGTCAAAAAGAAGGAAACCAAACCTTGCAACTTTCTTAAACACAGTTTATTTGGACATTAGTCTAATGCACCCTTGCTAAATAAAAATAATGAAGTGTATGCACAAGCATTCACACAAGTGTGGTTCATCACATTAATGAAAGTACACTAATGTTTGATATCATCTTCAACTATTTTTGTCTCCATTTAATCTTTTGTTTTACCATTTAAACCCATCTTTTTGTGATATAAAATGTGCTTTTACTCATTTTCTTTAAAACAATAATCTATCCATCCAGTGAAATCTCATTTGATTGTAATAACTGCATCACTGAACTACATCATCCTGCTTTATTTTAAGCACTATTAAAAAGTCTACATTCTTTTCCCCTAAAACACGTACACGCTTGATTGTGTGTCCAGATGTCATGCTCTAGATTTTTCCCACTGACCCAGTTAGTGTAATTAACAGCTCTATCCTCCAGACAGATACACACCTGCACTAAGTGTGTGTTTGTGCTTGCAGATGTGAGCGGAGGATTTCAGTCTTGTGACAATGAAGGTGATTACAACATAACACATTTTATACTGCACGAGAGGATCATTTTAAGCTTATTGCTAAATATTTCTTTTGAGAATGTTTTTTAATTGAAATTGATATAATTATGAATATAAATGAATACTTTATTTCAACAAGGATGCTTTAAAATGATCAAAAGTGTCAATAAAGACAATTGCAATGTCACAAAAGATTTCTATAAAATACTGTTCTTTTGAACTTTTTAGTTCATCAAAGAATCCTGAAAAAAATCTATCAGTTTTCACTAAAGCAGCAACTCTTTTAAGAGAAAAAATATATTTTTACACAAAAAAAGTACAAATCTCTTTTTACACAAAAAAGTCATTTTAAATTGTAATAATACTTCACAATAATATTACATATTTCTGTTAAAAGCCAGCATATAGAAGAAACCCTACTATTGTCAGCATATTTATTTATAAATAGACTGTGTCTTAACCAGACGTCTGGCTAGGACACTTGTGCATTATTTTTTGTTTGTGTATTAGTGTTATTAAGTCTTGGCATATATCTAAATGTCACGAAACTAAACTCTACTGATAAACGCTGCAATAAAGCCGACCTGTAATTACTGACAGAGTACAAAAACACTTGACAGGAAACACACATGCATGTGATCCTCCTCGTTTCCTGTATTCAAACTGTAGGGTTATAATGTGACAGTGTGTGAGTGGAATAAAGCATGGAAATCAGCTGAACCCAGCACACAGTCAAGCATGAAGGGTACGCTTAGCATCTTTCACGTGCACTGTAACTGTAGCACGTGCACTGCTGGCAACACTCCGGCTGCTGCCATGCTTGAAGCTCGTATTTGAGATTGATTAGGAGTTCATCAGCACTAATGCTTATGATAGCTGCTTGCTCATAAATCCACACAATCAGTTATTAACTGGAGATGCCATACAGCTGCAGGATCCCTCATTAACAGAGTTCCTAGAGCTTTTGACCAATCAAATACAATGCTTTTTGCAGTCGTTGGTAATTACTGGATAATGTTTTCATTCGTATGTCAGGTAACGATCCTTGAAATTAAATCGATTATACATAAGTGTATAAATGTTGACAATAAAGCAAAACAAAATTGACATTTGATGAACTGTACAAGACATTATATTATAAGCAAAGTATCATTAGATGGTTGATATGTATAAGCTGTTCCAAAACTAGAAAGATTACACTCTTTATTGAATCTAGTTATAGATTTGATTAGTTTCTAACCTAACTTAAAGTCCAATGTGCTCTCATGGTTAGACAAACCTGTCAGCATGCAGGCCTTAATGTAATGTTCCATAAAGTCTCTTATTGCATTCATTTAAACAAAAATACTGTAAAAACAATGTTTTCAAATAACATTACAGTTTAAAGTTAAGCTGCTCAATATCTTTTTTTCAGGACTATTTGATGAATAGAAAGTTCAAAACAACAGAATTGATTGAAAAGTGAAATATTTTATAACATTGTTAAATGTTGTTATTGATCAGTTTAATGCATCCTTGATTAATAAAAGTAGTAATTTATTTTAACAAATTTAAGTAATACCTGATCCCAAACTTTTGAAAGGGATTCTGAAACCTTTGAAACAGGCTTCAGCCATAACAGATCCACGTGTGGCATGTTTAATTGTAATAATTCATACATTAGTATTATCAACCAGAAAACACATTATATGGGGTGTTGGGGGTTTATTTGAATAAGAAAAACAAATATAAGAAAATGAAATTGTCAGCTTGTTTTCAGTTTGACAAGCTACTTAAAAACAACAAAAAGCACTGAACCAAAAAATATTTCAGCATGTTGATATAAGAACAGCAGAATAGAAAAATAGAATATATAGTATATGTACAATTTTGTTTGGTATATTAAAACAAAATCAATTTTCATTTTAAAGTGTGACTAAAATTAATAAAACATTTCTGCTGGCTTGTAAAGGGATGAGGGCAGTTTCTGCCCGTGTCAGCTGAGATATGAAGATGCTAGAAATCAAGACAAGACATGTTTGCCTTCTCGTCATTTCTATTATATTTGAGGCTAGGGTCCTGTTCTGTATCTTTCTTTTGTGGGTCGGTTTCGATATGCAATAAAAATCCCTTCACAAAAAGAAGAATGTCCTTCCACTCAAATTTTAACATACCACACATTTCTTGCCCTGTTGTCTAAAAGATAAACGTAAAATCCATAAAACTCTTCTTTCAGAAAATTCTAAAATACTTCAGATTGCCCCTTGTGTACAAGTGTCAAATTCAAAAGCTGAGATGATATTCAGATCATTCAATTTCCTGTATGAAGATCATACCATTTGCAATAAAACTGGTTTTCCTGTTGTGAATCTGGTGCCGAGGTGCTCAACCTCTCGGATGCTACATTCAGAATAGCAGGGTAGTCCTGAGATGGGATGTCAACATGGGTTCAGAGCATGACAGCTGCATGTACGTGTACACGTGCTTCAGAAAGGTTTTGAGCTGGAGTCTGTAGCGAGACGGGAGGCATATGCTTCGTAGATGGTGTCCAGGAATGAGGCATCATTCTGAATCACAGAAAGAGAGAAACAACCCATTAGAGTTAACCTACCATTGATAGCTTGTGGTCCATTTTATATTTTATCAATAATGCATCAATCAAGACATTTATAATGTTATAAAAGAAAAACGGTTATTTTTGAACTTTACATATTCATCACTATATTTTTTAGAATAAATCCTGAAAAAACAAAGAAAAATAAGTTTGAACAGGTACAACTGTTGACATGAAATTTTAGTAACACCAAATACAAGCCTTTTTTGGTATTGATTTCTGTATGAAAAACTAGTTGCATGTAGTCAGGTGTGTATTGACCGCTTCAAGACTGGGAAAAACTATCTCCTATGAAGTGCTCAGGTGTGATTTTGATTTTCTAGTCTTCAAATATTCAAGTCAGGTTGATTGGTTGTGCATTCTTGGATTTGTAGCAGTTCTTTACATCTGTTAGTTTCCTTGGCTGTGTTTGGGATCATTGTCTTGCTGAAATGTCCACCCTTGTTTAATTTTCATCATCCTGGTAGGTGTTGGGACTTAACCAGCTAATATTAATTTCCACTGACAAGGGCCAGGATTGCTTTCTAATTTACTGACAAGGGCCAGGATTGGCTTTTTTGCCTTTGATTGCTTTCTATGTTCAATACTTTCCCCTGTGTCATTCCATTTTATTACACAACTTAATTTCTGAACTTATTGGATTTCTTTGTATGTTACCGACATCTGGTGAAAATGTCACGTCAACAGCACCTTTAGAAATATATTTACTGAGAAAAATGGTGAAGTGTTCA
The DNA here is from genome assembly GCA_027422405.1 of Ptychobarbus kaznakovi. Classification (NCBI taxonomy): domain Eukaryota; kingdom Metazoa; phylum Chordata; class Actinopteri; order Cypriniformes; family Cyprinidae; genus Ptychobarbus; species Ptychobarbus kaznakovi. The sequence continues at coordinate 32,919,919 of CM049795.1, read as the reverse complement.
ATACTCATTTTACCTGCTGTACATAAAATGTAATTATGTTAATACTAGATTTCTTCTTGCCTGTTCTCTTTTGGTTGAATGGTGTTTTATGGCAACACAAATCTTGATGGTCAAAATATTGGTGCATCTCTAAATTGTATTATCCGTATTGGAATGATACAGATGGACATGTGTTTGGTTCTGACCTTAATGAGGTGGAGCAGTGTGGCCTGTAGCTGAGTCTTGCTAAGTGCTCTGATTTCAACTGGTTCTGGTTCTGCTCTTGAGGTTTTAGTCTGGATGAACACGCTGGGTGACAGAAGCAGGGTGGGAGCTACAGTCGCTGGGATACGATGAGGTGAGCTCACCTGCACCCACACATTAAATCACAGGTTATACATACAGCTGTAGGATGACTTACAACTTATCTGAGAGGAACATAAAGGCAACAGATCAGAAAAATGTTTTTTTACTTGTGTCAAATTAGTTTTGCTGAGACTGGAGCTGCTGGTGGTCAGACTGGGCTGTAGAAGCTCCTGATGAGGGTGGAGCTCTTGCTCCTGCTGCACCAATGTGAGCCTCTGCAGAAGCTCATGTGGTGACACCAGGTTCCCTGCTACTCCAGCAGGGGGTGCTTTATTTGGGACATAGAGCAAGTGCTGAGCTGGGACCGGCCCTGAGGCTTTAGCATTAGGGTGGATTTGGGGCCCCACACCACTTTCTCCGGGATTTAACGGTAAGGAAGGCATCCCCAGAGTCATTGCCACAGGAAAAGGGTTCATTAGCAGTTTTTGTATTGGGTCAGGCTGGTTCTGGACTGCCCCGTTTTCACACAGGCGGCTCTCTGGGGATTCAGACAGGGGCTGCATCAGTGAACCAGACATGAGCTTGTGGATGGCTGGGCAGTGCTGCATAGGGGTGTTGGACACCATAGCACCACCTGCCGGAGTTTGGTCATAAGACAGCGAGCGGGCCACCGCAGACCGCGTTGGACCCAGCTTGCTGACAGTTGCGGTGGGCTGTGGCGAGACAGAGTCCGGTTTTGACTGGGCACCGAACAAAGTGACAAGCGAGAGGTGCTGTGTGTCCATCTCTGTGTCCTGAGAGAGAGTGAAAGATATTTTTTTATATTTAAATATGACATGTTATGTCTGCTGTGTCACAAACATGCTGAGGTAGAGTATTCACACCTGCTGCGTTTGTCCCTGAATGTGTGTGTCCTGTGCTGGTTTGAGGGGAATGGGTTTGATCAGATGGGGGTTTCCATAGATGACACCACCACTGCCAATTTCTTTCGGCTCGCTGAGTTTACCCTAAAAAGCAGGGAAGAAAACAAGTAGGAGAAACGTACTGGGGACATTGTGTATATAAAGCACCTTAATACTTGTGCAAGAAAAAAAAAAGACATTAAGACGTGTGTTACCTTGTCATAGTTATCTCGTGCTTTTGTGAGCATCTGCATTATATCCACACCCTGCTCTGCAGATCGCAGAGAGACCGAGCCAATTGCTATTTGTGGCTGTAACTGCTGTTCCTGCCCTGCCAAACTGACAAGCATAAAGAAAGATTGAGTGTGAGAAAGTAAGAGCTAGGGTTGGAAAACTTTTTTTTTCTTCTTAAAAAAAAAAAAAAAAAAAAAAAAAAAGACACCAAATGATTGTCCTAACATGTGTTTTCATTAAGAGCTTTTACATATCTGCCATATGGAACAAAGTAATAAAATACTCGGAGTGTTTCCTCTTCCGCAAAAGAAAACAGACAAATTGTAAGCTTGATGTTGGAAGTCGTTGTGATGAGATAAAAAGATTGGGTACTGCTAAACCAGGGGTGTCCAATCCTGTTCCTGGAGAGCCAACTTCCATCCTGCTGCCCTAATTAAAGACACTAGAACCAGCCAATCGTTTAACTAGAAACTTCTAGGCATGTGTGTTGTAGCTACATTCTTCAGGTGCACCTGGGATTGGACACCTCTACGCTAAGTCATACAAAGGCAACATTTTTCTATTGCATTGTCCTCACTGGTTGTAGCCTGATTCAGGAACTAATATATCTTACGAGTAGACTCTTGTAATGAATAAATCTCAAACTCATTGCGTAATTAGTAATTAAACATTCTAGAAAAAAAAAAAACATTAAACTGTTACATTTTTTTATGACTTCTCATAGAAGTACTAGAAGAATCGTTAAGGGAATGGAATCTTTAAATGGAACTAGAATCAGAACCAGAATTAAAAGTTGTACGAGTTGCAGATGGAGGAGAAACTTACTTCTTCATGAGCTCCGCTATACGCTGACAGTCTTCTTTATCATAGAACCAGATGCCATAGATGGACACTGCCAAAAAACACACATACATATTAGTATTATTCTTAATAAAAGATTCACTCAAAACCAATGAAGATCATAACAGCATCAGGATAAGGACTACTAAAACTGACAGCATACATGCACTTACAGTGCCATCATATACATACATACACACTCCACTCAAGCCGAAATTCCTTTCCCAGAGTCCAAACTGCCAAGTGCCCAAGCAGAACTAGAGCCAACTGCTGTGCCAGGACACCAAAACATCTTTAAAGACCAAGATGAAGTCTTTAGATGATTGTGGCAACAGTCACTGGTCATTTTAAAGAGCAACCATATTAGGAACAATTATTAGAGATTTCAGTGATAACTTCAGACTGTGGTTCCTCATGAACTAAACTTAGAGCATGGTGCTGACAGCTGGATCAGGACCTGTTCCATTCACCTCCAGAAGTAGCAGAGAGATAACAAAACCAAGGGTGAGGAAACGGGGAGAGAGAGAGAGAGAGAGAGAGGGGGCTGGTGCTGTATCCACAATCGTTCACTCTCAGAGCAGAGAGCACCACGCGGGTCAGCGCCTGGGGAAAAAACCCTAAAAAATACTGCCTGGGAACCGAAGAACACAACTCTGAGAGAGTGAGAGAGAGAGAGAGAGAGCGAGAGCAGGGGGAGGAGAACAAGGACAGAGAGGACACTGCGAGCAAGTTGAACAAAACAACAAAGAAAAGACTCGTGTCAGACAGAGTGCAGAAGCGTTCGCTGCATGTTTTACTGAATGGAGCAGAATCCACACGCGCAGTGAGGAGACGGTGAACTTCTGAACGACTTCAAACAGACCAAAGCTTCAATCTGCAGAGGATTCAAATCTCAGTAAGAGAAAAAAGATGCTGCGGGGCTGTTCAGTCGGCGCAGGCTGAAGCACGAGCGACTGGAGGAGGAAGTGGAGGTGCGGTTCAAAGGGAAGCTGGTGTCGGAGAGAGAGCTGGGCTACACGTTCGTGCGGCCAGGAGGTAAGAGCTTTGTATACGCAAGAGTCCCGCTGAAAGTCTCCAGCTACACAGTCACAAATCACAACACTGCGTTTGTTTAAGAGAGGAGCTGACGGAATCCAGCACCCTCTGCACATGAGGAAGAGCGATGTGTTTAAGACGGACAGTGCAGGTCTTACTTCCCATTGTCTGAAACCTTATTAAAAGTGTTTGTAAAGACATTATTATTGCCCATATTTGTGCTACAGACACGAACAGTACCTCAAATCGTAACAAAGTAACTCTTGCACTGCACTATTTGTGCTAAGACAGTTTACTGGTGGATAATATAAGAGGAAAATATTCCTTAGATTGACATTAAACCAGGGATAGTAGCCATATCTAGATACCAGACTAGAGTCCTGCAGGAATGAGTCCAAAACCTGGCAACGCACTTCTGGTTCCATCGTCCCAATATCAGTGGGTATTTTTAATGGGATTTGGTCAAATGCCTAAAATAAGGTCTCAAGACATTTTTGCGTTGTATTCTATAACAAGTATCGAAGTAATACCCTACTTGTGATTTAAGCTTTTAAGTATCCTGAAATTGAAGTCTGATGGGGACATTACACTGCATCTATATCAAAAACAGTAAATATTATCTGCTTACTAGTCCACTTTTACAACCTCGATGTGATTATACTCATCATCTTAGAAACTATTCTACCTCAAACTTTCCAGTTTGCAGATTTGAAATAAAGATTGAAAGAGACTTTGAAATCACGCCACCATGGTGTAATTCATTTATAGCCTACATGTTTTTCTTCTAGCGATTGCATTTAGATTTCAAAATGTATGAATGTTGTGTTCATTTGTGAGGATTATTTTGATAATGTGCTACTTCTTGATAAGAATCATAAGCATTTATTGCTCTAATATTATTATCTTTAATAATATTAAAGTCAATGGAAAAATCCTATTGGCTTTTTGTTTATGGAACCAGGGTGATGCTAACTCTTTTGTTGGCCTACAAAATAGCATCATCCCTCAATAATTATGTATAATTGAGACTTATTGGTGGGCTCTTTTGAGTGTAAACTATAGTGGCCCAGCAGTCCACAACAACGCATAGGACTAATTCAGTAGTGTTGTGCTAATTTCAGCGTGTTGTGGAGATTACATTGTGTTGTACACTACTGGGTCACTGTAAGTAATCAACTTCCCTAGAACACCCCAGAACTAGTAACAACCATTTAGAACATTTTTACAACCACAGAGCAGTTCTATGGCTACCACAGTACCACTCATAACATTATACAATCGAAGCGGCGAGTAAAATAAAAATCCACTCTCTGGCACATAATTCAGTGAATAGTTGGCCAGTAAACTCTCACCAACATTTGGAAGGAGCAAGGATAGATTTTCCCATCAGTCAGTTAGCAGTAGCACAGATTTTCACTGATCAAACATCAGTATTGGACTGGCTGAAACATCAAGATCTACAATGATTCATTCAATCAGCCTGAAGTACTTAAGGCTTTTCCGCATGCACTCTATTTGCAGGTCTCTTTATCATGAATTTCCTTGGAAGCCTGTGCATGTGTGCGTGTGAGAGAGGCTTGTTATCTAATCAGGATTGGCTGGTCGGGTCTATGATGCTGGCAGGAAACTGGAAGAGAAACACATACTTCTCTGCACCATATAAGGCACTGTGGCTCTGGAGCCTCTCATGCAGGCACGCCTGCCAGGGATCTCTGATCTCACACACACACACAGGCGCCAGTCAGACAGCTCTCTCAATTCAAACACACTTTTACTGCTGCCTGTACTGCCTGTGCTGTTTACACCTGGTATTAACATCCGTTTGACACTGCATGCCAAATACACACCCAAATGGGGTCCAAAACATTTGGTCAACATGCACCATCTATGTTCAGACCAATTTTTGTGCCTGTGCCGCCATGTGCGTGGACGTTTGAGTGATCTGAGCCCTTCGAAAGAAAGATCGATGTGCATATATTTGCACATTTATGATCAGTGAAGTTTACTTTCAAAGGCTTGCTTGTTCAACTAAGCATGAGATGGAGGGAAACATGGAAAATTAAGTATATCTGGGCCTTTATGGGCTGAACATCATAATTTTAATGTCAAATTTTCCCAAATCCTCATGTAAGCATTCCTGTGGTTCAAGCATTAGAGCATGGCGCTAGCAACACCTAGGCCACAGGTTCGATTCACAGGGAATGCATGAATTGGTAAAAAAAAAAAAAAAAAAAAATCTATACAAGTCACTTTCGATAAAAGCAATATTAATAATGTGTAATATTATACCGCTGTATGAGCTCTTTTAGCTTTACTCTGATGCATTTGAGTTTGACTTACAGCGAGCAGTCCTGTACAGGAGAAATGGATGCTGCAGCTGGAAATCTAAGTCTTTAGTGATGGGTTCGGTCAGGTTGTCCATGCTCAAACGATTCAGGATAGTAAAGCCGTGCCTGGGGGAGGCAAGCCTGAAGCACAGAAAACTGACATTAGAACTCACAACATGAGTGGGAAACTAAAGCTTGTGAGTCTGATGGAGCTAAACAACTGTGAGTAGGTGTTTTGCAGTGTTAGTGCAGTCAAGTGTACGGTGTTATATCAGAAGGCTGAGGAATATCACGCAAGTTATTTTTTTAACCTTTAGAACCGAGTTCGATCTCTAGGGTTCTGATTCAGGACATATGTGTGTGTTGCTTCACTGTTGAAAACATCAGAAAACATACAAACCTGTTATAGACAAACAGAGTTCCCTCCACATGTGTCTTTTCCTGCAGAACACAAATGCACTTATATATTTATCTTAAAAAAATATTTTTTAGAACAATCAATCATCTACCTATCCATTAACTGTTATTAATGTTGTTGATAAGATGGTTTACCCATTCATTAGTGGTGTTGTTGAAGGTGTAAAGCGCTACTTGGCTGGCCAGGTCTGTGATGCTGCTGATGTAGGGGTCGAGTCTCTTTAGGGCAGACAGACTCATGGATAAACAGCTCCCGACACCACCTGTGCTTGCAGTCATGACTCCAGTCCTGTTCTGTTAATAAAATATATGATCTTTAAATAAAATCATGCAGATGCCCGAGATTACGGTTTACTAAAACATACAGTTTTTGATTGAAAAAAGTTTAACTCCAACAACTGTAAGGCTGATCAGCAATGGTTTATAGGCATCATAGTCTATTAGGAATATTTTAACTACTCCACAAAATTACTTTATCTGAAATATATTTAAATGTATGAACTTAACTTTATACTGCATGTTTTATTGTTTTGTAAAATGTTCTTTCTGCATACATTGTCTTGTATGTCCCATTTCTGACCAAAAGCAGTACCTACAACAATCTCCACTGACCTAGTTGTGTCTCAATACTTTATTCTAGTATAAATGTAGACAAAGTTGAAAAAGTAAAAGAAAATGGAAGGGTTCGGGTTTGGGGTAAACCCTTTCTGGGCCTTGAACGTGTCAGTTGCGTTGCTGTCTAAGCAGGGTCCGAAAGCTGTCAGATTACATCAAAATATCTTAATTTGTGTTCTAAAGATGAACGAAGGTCTTACAGGTTTGGAACGACATGAGGGTGAGTAATTAATGACAGAATTTTAATTTTTGGTTAACTAAACTTTTAAAAACAAATCATGCACACATTTAAATATTTGATAAATGTAAGCCTGTTTAAGTTTATTAAATAAATCAGAGCAGTGAAAGTCATTTGAAATACATTAGACTTGTATATGATAATACAGAGTATACACTCATATCTTAATAGAATAAATAAGGCTTAAATAAGACAATAAAATAAACGATGTATTCTAAAGCAAATGTGAGCACCCCGTGCCAAACTCTCAGCCATGAGGCTGTGTGCTTAACGTGCTCCTATGCAAGTTGCTTTGCCCAAGCCAAAAGAGCCACATTTGGTTCGGGTCCCTCTTTCGTTGCAAGTCGTAAAGTCGATGGCTAGTGAACTAATAGCGCCTGGATGTGAGGCATCATTGACGTCCGTAGCACAAACTCTGCGGGACGGTTTACGACAGAAGTTTGGTACTGCGGGGTAGCGGTTTGGTCAAATCCCCAACCGTGTATGAACAACAGTAATACTGATGATTGCCACCAATAACTGAATAATTAATGCCTCCACAAGTTTACAAATCAAATAACCGAGGCCTTGGTTAGCTGCTGCTGCCCTGTTATAGATCGGACAGGAGTGTAACTTACCTGCACTTAAAATCCCGCACAAATCCTAAAATCCCTTTAAAACGAGATTCAACTCCGTAAAACAGGACTGAAACACTTTACTTCACGTTCCGGTCTCCTGATATATGATTTAAATGATCTACAAACTACTAACACGTGAATATATCGCTTTATTTCACTTATCTAACTCCTGATCGGCTACCGCTGTCGCCATGTTTGCGCTGACAAGAAGACAGCACGAGCTGATCGCTGAGATCGCGCGCACACAGGAAAAGTAATCGAGGAGCGGGGATAACCGATGAGCCTGAAGCCCCGCCCCCTGCAGCTGCATGGCTTGAGCTCACCTGAGAGACTCATTACACCTTTAGTTTTTACATCATGGTCATTGAGAGTAATGAAGTGAGCTGACGGAGCCCTCGAGGATTTGAAATTGCTCGCATTCCTGCACTATTCATTCTCTGGTAGGCTGCATTACGTTTTTGTAATTGTTTGTTTGTGTGTTCTTTCTAAAACACACAGGCTACATGCAGTTCAGAGGACTTATTGTCCTGCTGCAATTATTCAAATTCAAACCTCTCTATGTTGCTGTAATTTAATGGCACGCTTAGGATTTCCCTCCTCTTGTTCTATTCCAGGAGAAATTAATTGCAAAACCCACATAATCAAATATTTATATTATCTCTGTTTATCCCCCTGTATTTTCTGACACCTTTGACTTAAAAATAAAATAAATAATCATGTCTCAGTAAAAATAATGTGCTGAAAAATTTCACTAGTATCCGAATTCATGCTTTTGCATGATGCTGCATTCATGACAACTGTCATGTCAGCCAATACAACATTAACATAACATTAAAATGTGTGCACTCTTAAAAGAACTGGAAAACAGGGAAAACGTAGAGACTGAATGCTATTGTGCCCTTGAGCAAGACACCAGGGTTGCTTCAGGTTGAGTGATGTATTATAACTAACTAGTCTTTTCCAAAATGCACCTTCTAAAGCAGGGGTCACCAAGTTCGGTCCTGGAGGGCCGGTGTCCTGCAGAGTTTAGCTCCAACCCTAATCAAACACACCTGAAGCAGCTAATCAAGGTCTTACTAGGTATACTTCAAACTTCCAGGCAGGTGTGTTGAGGCAAGTTGGAGCTAAACTCTGCAGGACACCGGCCCTCCAGGATCAAGTTTGATGACCCCTGTTCTAAAGGACACTTTACTACATTTACCACTAGAGGGCGTCACTATACAATTACTCGTGATCTGTCATCGTTCTCGGCAGGATTTCAGACCTATTCCAGAGAGCACAGCAGCCCATCCAGTTTTTATAATGTGGTCAAAATTAATATTTGTATGTACAAATTTGTATGTTTCAGCTGGGTTGACAAAACTTGCCAAAAATGTGGTAAACCTGATCAATTAACATTTACTTTAGACAAAACCTTAATGTTCAGTATACTTAATTCCCATTGCATGAGATAAATAGGGTAAGAGTCCGTACAGAAGGGAAGAGGATGTGTCGCCTCAGTTATGTTTAGTTAATTGGTTAATTATAGTGTTAGTAAAAGAGTCATGCAGCCTGTGGCTGTATACGGCCACCGCTGTATATCACATTCAGAGTGCAGACAGAGACATGATTCGTCTTGACATTTGAAATGTGGGTCTGGAAGCTGGGAGGAACTTTATAATCTTTGAAGCCACATATTAACCAGTTTTCCTTCTGTCCCGATGGCTGTAATTCTTTGGATCGCTGGATTCCCAGAAGCTTATGATTACAGGGTGGCACTGAAAAACACTTTGTGAACATCTCCTCTGTGCTTTGTATAAACATACCAAAGTTAATCAATTATTTGAGGATGCTGAAGGGAAATCGCTGACCTCTGTCATGAACTTTTGTTCAAAGCCAAATTCAATCAAAGAACTTGGCCGTAGATTGAACGTCCATGCACTGGGAGAGCTAGATTTTCATTCATCCAGAGGGACGTCTGAAAACCTGCAGTTTTGAGTGCCTCTCTTTCCTGCTACATGCTTCATGATTCTTCTGACTGAATGAAAATTCAAAATCTGAAATTCTGATGCGCAGAGAGCGAGAAATCATAGTCTGGGGGCAGGGGATGTCTCTTGGGACATGTGAAGTTTTCTCATGGATGGAGGGAGGGACCAGGGAAGGGCCTGCTAAATTCGTACTAGGCCGTTTGCTGATGAAAGATTCCCAGTCATCTTGGAGAAATTCCCAGGCCCCATCGTCCCCTTTATCAGAGCCCGCCAGTCCTCAGGAAACAGCCTGTCCAGCCGGTTAAACCTCAGCTGAGGGGAAAATCAGCCCAGACACCTGCTGCTGGGGAACTCAACATTCTCCCCAGAAGGGGCATCCCGGCAGCAGGAAGTGGATAATGTCTAAACATGGTGCATGGAGCCGTGACTGTGAGCGTATTTACACCAGATTGGTTGTGGTACAAATCATCTTCTGACATGATTCCGGACTCTAAAAGAACTCGAAGCTGTTCCTAGTCTGGCTACACTTCACTGTATTGGAGCTGATTCCCAAGTTTGCTCTCTCCCCCTCAAGAGATACAGCCCGTGTGGAAAAGCGTGGAGGATTTATTCTCCTTTCTAGCGCAGTCACATCTGGAAGCAGTCAGGGAGTCTACAGGGGAGGGGGTTTGGTCGTCAGATCATTGCAGAGAGGCTGGTGGTGTGCGCTCTCTCTCCGCAGGGCCACAGACTGACTACTCCCCTTTCTCTCCAATATGGACTGGACGCGGCCGATTCTGCACTCTATTTCCTAACGAGGCGCGACGCAAACTACGCCTGTTGTGGAACATCTCCGATGGAATCGATCATACGGGAAGATTAAAGCCCGTGAGATCTGGAATATACACACCTTTTACCTTTTGCTGCGCTTTCTGAAACGGTCTCTGAAACCTACGCCCGCGTTTCCTGCGCTTCTCCAGGCTCTCGCAGCATCCTTTTCGAACCGTTTCCGAGCGAATCGCGCAGATTTGATTATCGATTATCAGCAAGCGGCGCTGGTATCATGTTTCTTAGATAGGGCCCGGATGTTCCAAAGATGCACTGGTTCGTTTTTTTAGGTGGTTCCTGCGATTATCCTTTCCTGATCTTTAGCTCCATAATGGGGATCAGGTAATATTAACTAAGCCGCAAGAGAAGGAATATCTTACGCTTTGCGTTTTTCATTTTTTCTTGCCCCTTTTTCTTTCATTTCTTTCGCTTGGGTTGTTTTTTCCTACCCCCTCCTTTTTTTACAACCTTTTCTTCATTCACCTTCGGATAAAGCTGGACCACATATATGGTCAATGAAAGCAAAAACATGTACATACCGGAGGACACCCTTGAAAACCATCAAGGTAATTTCTCTATTTGTCTTCCCTCTGTTTGGAAAGTGTGTGTGTGTGTGTGTGTGCCATATGGATGTGTTGGGGGGGGTATGATGAGTGTGTTGGCATTATCATGGGCATGATGCGGGGGTGTACACAAACCCGAACCCTTCCATTTTCAAACACACTATGCGCACTCGTATCTCCTTTGGAGGACGATCAACAAATGTCATGCAACATAACCACTCATGCCCGACAGCTATTTTATTATTATTTTGGAGGGAAATGCGTGTATGAAGTTGATAAACTTGTTGGATGGCTCTCCACGGCTTGATCATGCATATAGAGCATGTGGCCAGAGACGCGCACACAGATGCCAGCCGATTATCCCGTCAGCTGCTTCAGACTTAAAATGGCCTTTTAATCTTTTTGTGTGGTCCAGCAGTTGAAATGAACTCGGGATGGTGGTGTCCTCGGCGCATCAGTTCACAGTGATTATTCTGTTCAGAGCATCTCAAATGGTGAAATGAAGCGCCGTCAGTGATGCCCCCTCATTCTAGCGTGCATCTGTTGAATTTCCCTTCTTATCAGACAGCTGGTGTGGCGCAGCAGTCTCCACAGGTTACGCGCTTGCGAAGAGCGCGGAGCCTCGCTCTCTTCCCTTCACAAGATCCCCCTCCATCCAGGGCCCCCAGCCGTCGCCTGTTGGCGCCGTGGCAACGGAGCTGCCGACCCATAGCAACAGCGCGGCTCGCGATAAGCCCGCTCCCCGCGCGCGCACCTGCCGCACCTGAGTGAACAAACGCATCCGAGCAAAGCCTGTAAATTGCTGTCAACAATGTAACCCCGCCCCCTCAGGCCTACTGCACATCTGTCATGCAAAAAAACGAGTCTATTATTATGACAACTGGAATAATGATGTTTCTTTAGTGTGAGGGACAGTGGTGCGTTTTTACGGCCGTTTGATTTGAGTGAATACACTGAGATAGACTCTTTGTTTGGTATTAAAATATAAGCAGGATGACAGTGACAGGAAAAAGATCCCGGATCTAATTTTAGATGCTTTGTTTTGGCAGTAAACGCTTGTCTTTGTTATATTCAGATTTGCATCTTCCCTCTTGACACTGAAACATCACAACAGCTTCTTATAACATCAGTTTGTCTTAGTAATTGTTTGCTAATTAGAGAAAAGTTTAGCTTCTAATGGCAAAAACAGTACTTTTAAGGAATTTCAAAGTGATGGATATAAGATGAGATGAAAACTCCAGTCATATCAATGATCATATAACCAGATGTCTCATACAATTGACTGTGTTACTTCTAACAAATATTGCAATAATATATATTTTACATAGTACTTTGAGATGTCATACAAGCATAAAGAATTGTGCAGCTGTAGAGAAAATGACGTGCAAAAGTAAAGCCAGCCATGTGCAATGCACAGAAAACAATTGAGATTGTTTTATTAATGTGTGAGATAAGAACTGTTGTGAAGTAAATAACTTCATGCATCCAGGCCGACAGGTGAGAGTATAAAGTGGAAATCCACTGACAAATAAAAGCCAGTTAAATGTGAACAAAAACCAACTAAATGATTAACCCAATCTTTAGTCCACTGCATATTTGTGTCCTAACAAAGCAGGATCTCCGAGATGGCCTGTAGCCCAGCAGATGTTTGTGTTGTGTTGTCGTCTACCGCTGCTGATGAGGGCAGGCTTTCAGGTAAACACAGCCTCAGTCAATCACAGGTCCAGAGCCGAGCGACGTGTCACAGCCAAACATGAACCTCTTCTGCTGCACAAACACTCCAACAGCAGGAAGATGGAAAGCATGTTTTGTGCACTATATACACCGTCACTTTCTGGAATGTTGAATGTGACTCATGAAGTGCTTAAATGTTTGTGTCAGAACAAGCAGTTACTGAGACTCACAAGTAGAGACGTTTTGTACGATGTTTGTTCTGCAGTAGACTCCTTTAACCGGGGCAAAAATGCTGAATTAATGCAGTCATTGCGTTGATGTTATATCAGTTGTACGCTGTGATGAAATGATGTCACTCCAGTCATTTATAAGGCTTTTCGTAGAAAAATGTCACAGTGTAGAGACATATGTTTAAATTGGCTTGAAAGGTTTTAGTTTGTGCATTCCTCTCTCCTTTTCGCTCTTTTCTTTCTCTTTTGAAGGTTGTTGCTTCCCTTGATGCTCATTGATTGGTAATGAGGGCGGCTTCTTTCCTCATTCTGCTTTGTGCCAGGTTCATAGCACAGGTAGCTCAGCTCATTAGCTTAACGAATATGTTTATGGTAGATCTCAAAATGTCTGACGAGCCTCCAGGACGCCATCTCGGATGACTTTCTGTCTTGGACTTTTCCTCCTTCCCCGGGGCAGTGCTGAGGGAGCGAGTGTTTCTTGCTTCTGTCACTGTTGAACACATGCAGGTCACCAGAATCCCACGCAAGTGTACACAGGTTGTTCGTTTCCTGGAATCCGTTTGCTAATGTTGTTTGTTCAAAGAGTATTTAATGTTTACTTAATGAATATTTAAGACCGCAAACTTGCATCAACATAAATCCTTCGCAAGCGCGGTGAAGTCGGGAAAGTTGTCAGCTTGTTTATTGCCGCGGCTTTGGCTAAGAGTGTCTGCCGTCACACAGAGATAGTCTCCAGTTTCTTGCTTTCCTCGTTTGACTCTGTGTATCCTCTATATAACATAAAGACAACAATGTGGATCTTTACAGATCCTATTGATTTTGCTTCTATTTACTAGATATCACAACAAGCCACTCCTCATTCACTTCTGAAACTTAATTTGAGGAATATTTCTTAGGACGGTCAATTAATGAGTTCGCATTGTCAGCGAGACTTCTCAATCTGCAGAGCAGTTGGCGTTTGTCACTGTGGGATTGTGGGACATGTTAGGTGTCGAACAATCACAGGAGTGCAACACTCGGGACTTATTAGCTGTCTGTGAAAACACGCATGTTGAGCACAAATCATCTACTCTCGCTTCTGCTTTACATCAGTGCTTGTGTTTCCAGCCAGTGTGTTTTCATACATGTTTACTGCATTTAAACTGATTGTGGCATGTTACTTTAATATGTCAGTAATCACATGCTGAACACTGTAAGTAGTCATTTAGCAAATGCTTTTATCCAAAGTGACTCACAGTACACTTGTTGCTCAGGCAATCCCCCTGGAGCACCCTGAGGTTAGGTGCACAGGGGTGAAACCACATGCTCATACTGCACCCAATATCATCTTTACTGTTGTGGATCTTTATCAGTACAAATATAGATGATTCCCTGGATTTTTCAAATGTTTTTTCCCTCTCTTTAATGCACTGTAATGTTAACAAGCTGCATTCTTTGAGTTAGAACGATTTGAGTTACAATGATGCAGGTATTTAAAAAAATTAAGTACAATGTAAAAACATGTATGTACACATTAAGTGCATTTGACCAAATTATTAATTTAAATGTAAGTACATGGTGATTAAGGCCACCTAATATAATGTGGGACCCAATGTTTGTTGCTCAATAGGTGCAAGAAAAGTTTCATAGTGAACTTCAAGGGATTTGTTTACATCACTAGGCTCCATACACACACACATGCATGCAAATGCGCATTCTGCATGTTTGATGTGTGTACACCCCACCCAGATCATAAAACTCCTAAATGTGTGTGTTTCCGTTTGGTCCTCTTCTCCCAAACCCAGTGCTCTGTGTCACATCCAGAGCAAGTAGGATGCATGAATGGATAAGGCAGTAGATAAATGGAAGCATGACAGACTGCATGAATAAAAGCGTATATGTTAATAAAGCAGAAAACAGCTGCTTGTGACACATTGGCACCGCAGGCACCCTCAGCATTATGGGAAAGAACCAAAGCCCCCCGTTAGCATGTGAGTCAGCAGCAGGGTCACGACACGGGAGTCTAATAACCATCTCTCACTCCTCTGAACTACGGTTCCACTAGCAAAGACTGCATGAGTGTGCGCTAAACGAGTTGCGACTGGTCGTAACTATCACTGTAACGTCAGTTCATCATCTTAATATTTCATCGGTAACAGTTTCAATATGAGAAGCAGCATTTTTGGGGTGGATATAAACTTGGATTTCAAGACCTTAATCTTTAACCAAATCTGCCATGTACTTTGAGTTTGAAATGTTTGTCCAGTTTGAGTAAGAAAGCTGCACTTAGTCATACTGTGTTATTAACACAAACAGATCATCTCCACTTGTTTACTGGTGAACAGCTCCTTGTGTTTAATTGTTTTACTACACAACTTATATAATGCATCATACAGTCAAAAGTTTAGGTTTTAATGGGATAAAAGTGAGTCGCGATTGTCCGTGTGCCATATTTGTCAGCGTGTTGCTAATGTGTTCAAAATGTAACATTTATTTGTTCTGTGCGATCTGGTGTTTTGAGCGGTTGCTCTGTGTTTTCTTACCAGCCCACCCCCAAGGGTGACCAGACATCCTGATAAAATCATGACGACCCCTGTTTTACATATTCCAGTCAGGACGACATTTTTCGGGATAATTAGTCCTGTGGTTTGATTGTGAAATAAACATTTTAAATGGACATTCCTATGATTCATGCCTTTTCATGCTCATAAGAAACCAGCAGTATAGTGTGATGCTTAAGCAATAAGAGTTAGTAGTATTTATTAGGTACATAAAGACCAAACTACATCTGTTGTTTCCTCTTCAGTTGAGGAGTAAACTGACAGCATCCAACGTGCTCATGCATAATGGAACTAAGTTAAGTACAGGGTCTTTTATATTGTCCACCATCTGACAAAGTTAATCTAATAGCCTTTAAATACAAAACTACTTGCTTCTGGAAATCTGACAAACCATTTCTATTGCCAGGCATCTTAAAAAAATTGAAGGAGAAACTTATTCATCTGTAAGAGCAGACACATTTTTGCCTTCTGTTGGGCTTCAGTAGAAAGTTTCGGTTTGACTCATTGTGCTTCCAAAGATCAGATGTATCCTGAATTCCAGGTTATTTTCAATAATCTCTTCTTTAATTTCTCGAACCACCTTACTGTTCTGTACACTGTAAAAATGCTACAGTAAAACCCTTTTAAGAAAAAAGTATTTTTTTTCCGTAACATACATGGTGAATAAGTGTAATTACATTTAATGAAATTTTACAGTAAAATACTGTTATTTAAAAAAAAAATGTCAGTGAATAAAATAAGTAATTGTACAGTTTGCAGTGAAAAACCGTAAAGATAAGTCTGTAAAACCTAAAATGTTGCTACCATATTTTTTACAGTAAAGTTCTGGCAACCACAGCTGCCGGTATTTTACCATAAATGTCACTAATATATTTTACAAAAATTTGCAGCGTACAAAATCTTGTGAATTACGACAAAAACATTAAAGTCTGTATGGAATGAAAGTACACTATTTTATAAATGCGTATTATTGATCTTACTGTGAAAAATCCATCCATGCATACGGTTCATTTTTGTTTAACAATCAGAAATGACCTTGTAGTTTTTCATTAAAATATCATTGCTCAATCTTTTTTAAACCCGCCCCTTTATTGCAATTGGCTGCAAGCTCTCAATCAGGTCTGCCTCCGTCCAATCCACAATCATTGGACCAAGTCCCTGCCCTACATGTTTTTAGTTGTTTTTAATCCGTTTCACTCATCATGTCTGTTGCATAACTGATGCAGGATGACTTTTTTAACTTTATACTAGTTTGTTTAATTCCCTAAACTTTAGATATGAGTAATACTAATAGTGGTTCTTGCCTGACAATAAGTGATAAAGAGAAAATGAGACCGCATGTGAGAGAGTTAAAAGGGATCTTTTTTTCTCCTCTAAATGTGGGTGGAAGTGTGAGTATAGTTGTGTATGTAGGCCAGTCCTGATACGTTTGCTCTGAGTGAATATCAGATCAGCTCCCTGCAGACTGCTGTCTCTTTTAAACCCTCAGTCGTACAGCGCACTGCCTCGCTCAAGATATTAACCAGCACCATGAATGATAGCAAGAAAGAGAACAAAATGTTGGCCCACAATTGATTTTCTGCTTGCGTCCTCTTTTGGTTTTGCTGTAGATACCTTGTGGGGCGTTGGGTCAAATCCAAAAGTCAATGGTGCAAAGATTACAGGCTTGAGGTGGAGAGAACGACTGTCTGAAGGTTTAGCAACAAATCTGACCTTGGGACATGATGGTTGGGTCTTTTGTGTGGATGTTTCAGTATTTCTCTTCTCCTTCATACCCCATCTCTCTCTCTCCTCTGTCTGTCTTTAGATGTTCCTCCTGCTAGCGGCCTAGTTTAGGTAGTGCTGAGTTCTCAGTGTAGGTTGCATGTTTAATTCATCAGTTTGAGCTTCGCTCAGCTATGAGAGCAAGGCATTATGGGTCTGACCGGCACTCAGCAAGCACGCACTTGGCAATAGTAGCACATTTATCACACGGCCTTGACCTGATCTTACTCACCCAGGTGTCCTCATGTGCACGGAATTACAGTTATTCCCATCACCTGGGTCTCATCGCAGTTTCATAATGACAAGTGTGAGCTGAGTTTTGTTCTGGTGTATCAAGTATGAAATCACTTCAGATAATTCCAGCACAGGCTCATGACCTCGTGATTTTAAGTTTTTGCTAATTGGTGGCTATTGCTCGTTCTTATTTGTAAATTTTCATACGACCAGCTCATGCCTCGGCTCATTTAGAGGTGGAGTTAGGGATGCAGATTAAATGTCTATTTTTTGATGATTAAAAATCATACGTTTTCGTACAAATCACATCGTTACAGATTTGCACTAAATCACATCTTCATAATTTATTAGGAAAACTTATATAGTATTAAGAATGTTAGAGTAATTTTAAGACTTGGGGAATTTGTTGCAAATGTATATTCGTTGTATGTATTCTTGTTTTTTTTGTACACTGTGAAAATATTTTTTCAAAGTTGTTAATAAAACAAAAATTACTGGAGTGCATTTTAGATGAGGATACTATAATTTTTTGTACTTCAAAATTAATGTTTTATCGAACAATTTACTTGCAGTTTCTTTAAGCCCAGAACACACCAAGCCAACGGTTGGCCGTTGGGCAGTTTTGCCGTTTTCTCAGTGTGTTCCGCACCGTCGGCTGAAGTTAGTCCTCATCAGCTTTTTTTTTTAGTCTGCATCGGAGCTCGTCAGTCACTCGGGCCATCTGATCATTTCTGATCATTCTTCTTTGCAGTTGGTTGTTGAGCGTCGGTGTCGGGGCAAATTAGGACACAGGCGCTGCCAACGTGAGCCAACCCGCAGTCTGCTTTCGTCGCCACTAGTTCGTCGGTGTCGGCTTGGTGTGTTTTGGGCGTTAGAATAGTTTTTTTAAATTTACTGCCAATTTATGAGTGAATTTGTTTGTACATCATTCATTTATTATTATTTATTTATTTAAAATTTTTTGCGTGTTCAATATACTCACATTCCACTGGGAGTTTGGTGTAGTGTTGGGTTTATTGGTGCACATTTACCCACAAATCATTTTTATTTTCATTCAAGTCAGATTGTATGAATTCATATAAATTCTTCTTGTTTTTTTTACTACTTTTTTGTAAAATGTCTAACTTTCTCCTTTGACAATTCAGAAATCTCCTGAGTCAGATCATACCAAATTTATACTAAATCACCATCTAGTACAATATTTATGAATTCTCATTAGATCAGGTTAAATAATTTAAATTTTGGGTGCATGTGTTTACAGTAGTAATAAACCTTTGTATTGGTCAGGCCACTTAATTGATTCATATTTGGGTTCATACATGTGCAACAGTATCTGCTGTAAAAGTGTTGCCTTATCAATGAAAGGTAAACTTCACCTTACTCAAATTAATCTTAAATATTTGTAAAATACTATATATTGACTACAGTGTGTAAAGTAAGTGTGTTTCATTTCAGAAGTTTATGCACATCTCATTTGCTGTTATGTTTTGTGTATATGTCATGCATCAGCGACAACCGTGGAACATATATCAGTTGACTACTTTACAGCCCTTCCTGTGTTGCAATTCATAATTTTCTAATTGTCTTACTGTATATCGAGAAGTTGCTCAATTGTTGACTCAAGACCCTGGAACACATTTTCAATAATCAGACCACCCGATTAACATAATTAATGATGCATACACTTGAATTTTAATCACACATTGGTAGTGTATTGTTTTCTTGTTTAGGGGATATTGAATGAGGGAATGATGGATGTGTGTATTTGTAAGGGGAATGGAGTGGGTTTCCCTCCGTAGATGGCAGGGGCACATTACATCGAGTGATTTATGTGCCACATCAGTCATGCCAGCATCACACACGGTCTGAAACGACTGCTGCTCTCGTGTCTCCATCAAAATCCACTCAATCCAACCCCGCCTGTAATATGACAGAAAAACAGGCCCCGGCTCAATTCGGTGACGAATCTTAAACGCATTCAGAGGTTTACAACTTTTAAAGAAACTATTTGAGATGTTTGACATAACTGAAATGAAATGTGTGCGGGTTCATACTTAATTTGCAATTACAAATCACACAATTAATTACAAATCACGCAATTTCAAATTGGACAAATTAGTTGGTATCGTGACGGTTAACCTTCAAATTTGTCAATTCAGAAAACTCCTGAGCATCTCCTAACAGTTACTATCATGCAGTACCATGTAATGGCATGTTTTATATCTTTGCCTATTGTAAAAATTCACTCTACAGATATTTTAACGCAGCACAAATAGCCAGTTTTACTGCATACAGCATCATTTCTAAATGCCGTCTCTCTCTGCATCCCTGAGACAAACATTTGTTCAAGTGACTCGAGGTTTGTCTGCCCTCTGCCTGCTGTCTGTCTCTCCCTGGCTGTCCTCTACCAGCTGTCTGTCCCTTTCTCTCCCTGTCTGTTCCATACCCGCTGTCTGTCTGTTATCCACCCACTTCCTGTCCCTCTCTGTGTCCATCTCTGTCTTGACAGCATGTTGAGTTTCTCCTCTAGGCTCATTTCAATTAGACTAACGTCAAATCTCTCATTCACCCTCTCTTTCTCACACACACTCACTCTCTCTGACACTCACACACTTGCTCACAGTCGCGCGGACACTCATGCAGGAGATGAGGACATAGGTGTTGAAATGTTGGCGCCATCTAGCAGTTGTGCCCCAGCAAGTCATCATCACCATGGCAACTGAGAGAATTCAAAACTGTTGAAAGCCTAAAAACCAAACCTTTGCAAGAAATGGTGGATGTACTTCGCCTGAAACCATATTTAAAAACAGTAGATAACATAGATGAGACAATAAATGCTTTTGTCAAGTACTGAATGTAGTCTGAAGCTTTTGCTCGCCTGACGGATAGGCTGCTCAGCGAGGGCGTCAAACTCGCCCTTCACACATGTTCCTGTCCTCCCTCAGGTGTAACTGTGCGGATAAATGACCTGCTCAAAAAATGAATAAATAATATGGCTGTGTAGCCCTCCAGCTACATAAATTACAAATGTAATGGCTGGCATAACAGCAAAATTAACTGTTTATATTAATTAAATCTTAAAAAAATGGGTGACATTAAGTTATATTTACGGTTTCTTTTGTACCTTTAAGACCACATGTAAATGACCTCCGTTGTGATTGGCTAACCTCTTTGTATTTGAAATGAGTTACAGTTACTGAGTTGTGGGTTTGCTGTCAGGTCTAATATAGTTTCTGCTGCCTCATCCCTCAGTAACTATTTCTTTGCAAAGCTGCACAACATTGGGATCAATAAGATGCATGTATTTCACAAACAGTTAAGACCAGAATAAAACCGTCAGGAACTGATAAAAATAAACGTCCCTTGTTTCTAATGCTGGGATCCTTCAGAAGGATATGCAGAGACGCGGGTGCTACGTTTATTTCAGGAGATCAAGGAAAATGTGGTCTTTCATGATATGACCTTAAGGCAGCGGTAGCTTTGGTCAGAGATGAAGCTTTTCTGACTTTACCGACACTTTGGCGAGTTTGATTTACCTGAAATACAGATTGCACTATTTTGTGCATGAAAATCTCCCCATGAAGAATAAATATGAAGAAATAATTGATTTGTTTCCTCAAATGGCAGTTTCTGATAAACAAGTTACAAAACAAACTTACAAAAGAAAGTATTTTTTTATACACTATATGTATATAATGTTGTTTATCATTTTTATATTATAAAGATTTTGGGCTTTTAGTGATGATGAAGACATTTTCTAATGAGAAATTTGTGTTGTGTTCAAGTCATGTTGTTTGGCTGTGAAAGGGTAAACCATTCTTACTATTGCCTCGTGATATGCACGCATTATGTTTTGAATAATGTTATTCTTCTCACAGGTTATGAAATCATGTGCTTTGAGATGGTGTTCTGTTGTGGGTGCTTTGATTAGAGCCAAATCTGTGCGTTTATTCTTTGTGTAATCAGACTCCCTTAGTGCACTTAACATATAACACCACATTTGTATTTTTATTGATGTAAGTTATTAATTTACTGTTAGAGCAGCTTAGGTTATGATGATAGTGTTTCGTTATGCTCATGCTTTGTTCGGCGGATACATGAGGGATGTGACCATAGTCCTCAACTTGTTTCTAATTATATTAATCTTGAAAAAGTGAAACTGCTCCCAGGGGGACAGCAAGAATAATTGTTATACCTTTTGGTTTTTGCTCATTTTGTTAGAAAATGTTCAGCCTAAAGCACTGATATTTCATCTCCGACGTCTTTTACATGTTAGCAGTCATTACCCATGCAAATTAAATTTATAACATAGAGCTGATCAAGTCAGATACAATTAAACTAGAAGTTCATGAAGCCTGATTACGTGTAAATGTACATTTAAAATCCCGAAGATCTACTAATTAAATGCATAATGGCATTAGTGAAGTTCAGTGATCGTCGTCATTCATACTTTACCATTCAAAACTTTAAAGGCTATAAGAAATGACTGCTTTTATTCAACTAGGGTGCATTAAATTGATCATAAGTGAGAGCAAAGACATTTATAATGTTGCAAAAGATTTTTATTTCAAATAAAATGCAGATTTTTTCTATTCATCAAAAAATGATGACGTTGCCACAAAGTTATTAACTGATTTTAACTGTGATTTTTTTTTAAGATATGTTTTTTCAACACCATATTAGCTGTTAGCCCGCTGTGGCAGAGCAGACTTTTAAAGCTTTTTTTGTCATCCTAACAAGAGCGCTGCGTAATGGAGGACAGCAGATTAGTGCAAGAATTTCAAATATTGGGGGGGCATTTGGCAATTTAGAATTATTGGGGGGAACTTGTCCCCCTCAATGTCTATGGTGGTTGGTTACAGCCCTGCATAGGATAAATCACTGTACAGGATTTACCCTATTATACGCTATCGACACGAATTGATGGGTGAAACAACAAACAGCCACCCACAAATAGTCTATAAACCAAGCATCAGGCTGTCTTTGAGTTCACATGAACAACGATTAAAGTTACTCGTCAGGCTACAGAAGAATACCATAATTCCTCCGTTCAATTAGGCCTAAGACATCGAGAGTCACGCAGACCTATATAACAACCCAGCCACAAGACATAACTGCGAATAACATGCTTTACCTTAACACAGAATCGACCACAGAGTCCTGGGAATCTGTGAATCGGTCGTGCTATTAATGTCATCACTACACCATTTCTTAGTAAAAACCAACATTAATTAAACTGTCTTGGTGTTATTTTTTGCCATGGTGGCTATATGATGCTAACTGCAGAATGGATTTCAAGGACTTTGCGCGCAGATCAACAGCCTCCAACGTTTATATTTTTTCTACGAATCTTTGAGTTAACATGTACTAAGCATGAGTGGAATTTGCACCGCAGCACCCGCACACCTTGATGCTTATGACAAGAATAGCATGCATAGTTCTCTTTATCGAAGTAAATTAGATTTAAATCGCCATCATGCATGAATTAATAATTTTTTTGTTGCAATTTTACACCTAATAATCCACGATGATCACATTACACAAAATTGAAATTGCACGTCAAAATAACACATTGTCAATATTTTGTGAGACCCTCCAAAATTTCACAAATCCCGTTTTCAGGGGAGCCCATGTCTTATTAAGGGGAGCCGAGCTCCCCCGTAGTTCGCACCCTGATCACAGGAATAAATTACATTTTCAAATATATGAAAACCGAAAACACTTATTTTAAATTGTTGAAATGAGAAGTTACGGTATAAATGTATACTGTATATTTTATTGTGTAATAGAAAACAACACAAAAACATGAATGTTTCATTCTCCATTCCAGGTTGAAAAGGTCACATGACTGAAACAGATAAATACAGTGTTTTTAAACCTTATTTGATTAAGCGTTGAGTTCTGGTGTAATTGGATTAGCCAGATTTCCTGTTCAACAGGAAGACAGAAACTCATGATCATCTTTCATTCTCTCTCTCGCGTTCATTTCTCCCAGCCAGTTAATGCTTCTCCAGGGTTTTGTTTCACAATCAATACTAAACCAGTTAATTAGCTAACAGTTAATTTTTAAAATTCAGTACTAAACCCATTGGGCCTTTCCCACCTCAGCAAACTGTTCGACCTGAGCATGAAAATGTACTTAAAAACAGGCTCGGGGGTCCGTAGTAACACTGACACTGTGTTTACACAGGCATTAGAAGGAACAAAATCCTTCAGCCATGTTGCTGGAATCAAGTCTCTCGTGACAACTTATCGTGATGGATCATTTGGGTCTGGGCCCAACTCTGTTCTGGCACAGGGATCACAACACGCCTCACTTTTCCCTGAACTGCATTCAATAGCCAAACGTCTGTCTATAGCTTTAAACGTGTGCGTATGCATGTGTATTTTGTTTCAGCGCTGTTCAAAGTCCTGCTTTTACGAGCGTTTAGCACACAGCTGCGGCACAAGAACGGTGTCAGCTGCAGCGTAACACAGGCTAGCATGCTAACCGCTAACGCTGTGTCGTCTTACAGTACCTCTGCAGCCATCTGCTTCTCATCAGTGCTAATCACCCAAGACTCCCATAATTCCCTGTGACGGCACATAACGACACGCAAACACAGGCTGCCGGTGGAAATAATAACACCGGCCATGATGTTTAGCAGCCCAGAGAAAGACCCGTTCAGGCTTCCTCTACTTTTCTGTTTCTTCCTCAGTTAACAATCTCTCTCTCTGCTCTCTCGACCTTCAGACAAATGAATGAAACCGGTGAGAAAACAGGCATGTCATGACTCTGTTATCGGCGTCCTTGGCCGATTAATCATGATGCTTGAAAAGAGCCCTACAAGTGCACAGCGAGGCAATAAATCTACATGTGGTGAGTGAGATGGGGACTCGGGCCTTGATTAGAGGGTGCCGCAGTTTGCCAGACGTGGGACGTTGACATTCTTTGGGTCAGAACTGTTTTGGCATGGAATGATTAAAGTGCTGATATAACACATTTTAGACCTGAGCATTGAGATGAAAAGAGCAGAAAGAGAGGCACAGTGATGCACTTTTAAAGGCCATATCTTATTTTGTACATCTTCCTCCATGCATTCTTGCTTTGATTCATCCTGGATCCATATGAAGACCGATTCTTTGCGCACCATCCTAAAGCTGCTGACTGGACGCCTCTGTGTTCTCTGCAGTGCCGGCACAGATGGACTCTATCTAAACAGTTTACTCACTCTGGCACTCTCTGACAAAAGCAGACACACACCTGCTGTTCAAGCCACATCAGCATGGCACAATACAGCTCTTCTCCAAGGCATTAGGCCCCGGGGACTCAAACCCATACCCTTCTGAATATTAGCCCTACAAGCATTTGGTTAATCTGTATACTGGATTTGCCCTTGGGACTTCAAGGGATGGTTCATTTAAAAGTGAAAATTCTGTCATCATTTATTAATCCTTATGTTGTTCCAAACTTGTTTTACATTCTTTTATCTGTGGAACACAAAAGAAGAGATTTTGTTCTCTGTGGTATTGTGTGGACAAAAATCATTGTTCAAAATATCTTCTACTTGAAACTATGGACGTTCTATTATGAATGAATGAATGAATGATGCATTTATATAGCGCTTTGTGTTTTGTTGTACACCCAAAGTGCTTTACAATCATGTTGGGGGGGGGGGGGGTCTCTCCTCAACTACCACCAGTGTGCAGCATCCACTTGGATGATACGACGGTTGCCACAGGACAACAGCGCCAGTGCGTTCACCAGACACCAGCTACAGGTGGAGAGGAGAGAGAGTCATTGAGCCAGTCAAGTGGATGGGGATTATTAGGAGGCCATGATTGACAAGGGCCAGTGGTGGGAATTTGGCCAGGACACCGGGGTTACACCCCTACTCTTTACGAGAAGTGCCAAGGGATTTTTAATGACCACAGAGAGTCAGGACCTCGGTTTAACGTCTCATCCGAAAGACGGCGCTTTTTTGACAGTATAAATATATTATTATATTTTAACGCTGAGTTCATGTCATCTTGAGTTACCTTAGTTGGGAATTAACTGTGGGTAGTTAGATTTCAGTTTGACCACCCTGTGAATGTGTTCTTTTTTGTATATTTACAAGGTGAATAACATTGATTGAACAAGTACAGCACATTTTATTAACCGCTTGTCCATCCGTGGAAATATCACCACATACATCTGTTCTGGTTGTCTTCTGAAACATACTCTGAAAAAACAAGAAACTTCAAAAATATCAAAGACAAAAATAGAAGGAAAACAAAGATGAGTGTTTGCTGTCACTGTTCAACATTTTAACTGTCGCCTTCAGACACTGAAACTAAACAGAGCATGAATGTTTCTGTACAAAGCACATGAATATTTAATGAGATGGGAGGTGGTTTGCGATTTGTTGTCTTTTGCTAAACACCTTACTATTACTCATCTTTTGCTAAACAACTCTTGCTCTACAGTTTTACAACTTGTACAAAAGCAAAACCCAGGGTAAAAATGGCCTATCATTTATATTGTATACAGTAAAAGTCAATAGTGTCCAATGTTGTTTTTGGTCGAAAACAGCTAAAATAATCTTCAGTAAATCTTCTTTTGTGTTCCACAGAAGAAAGTAAGTCATACAAGTTTGGAACAACATGGTTTTTCATTTTTGGGTTCACTATAAGTGACCTGACCTAGTCAACCTATCAAGACTCTAAAATTGTATCGCACATTCTACCAGCCCAGGCACTGTAAACCTAAAACCATGTGGATAAAATATTAACTGCATTAAGCTTCAGGAACCTTCCATTTTCTGGTATTGCATTTTTGAAAAAAAATTCTCACTTTGACACAAATTATTCAAGTAATGTCCTATGGTGGTATATTAGACAGCGGAGAACCCTGCAAGTTATCTGTCCTGTCTAAACCATGTAGCACTACTTCAGCAATAACTGAATTTTCAGATGCAGACAGTGAACAAAGATGGCATGAAAAGCCTGACTGCTGAGGTCAAAAATCTGTTTTCAGTTGGTCTGTTGACGCAAAGAAAGGGCCAGTTTTATATATTGCAATTCATGGTCTTTATTGTACGATTAAAATGTTACAGTCCATAGTAAAACACATTGATTTATTTTTCATAAAAAATGATTTGTGCAAGCAAGGACAATGCCGAATAACACCGTGTTCTGCCTGCATCTTGAAAAGCATTCATGAATCTTTGACACCAGTATAATTCACTATCCGAACTGTGTGTGCTTAAGAAGTTTGGAAAATACGGTTTATCAATTTAAATGTCCTTTCCAGTATTTAATGGACCCCTTGAAATCAAATGGATTAATGCATTTTTTTCCCCCCGTACTAATGCGTTGCCTATTGAAAAAAGAAGTTATGAAAAGACATTTGTCATAGACCAGTCCTACTAAAACCTTGATTTGCTAATTGGTATTGCTGTGGGGAGCTAGGGACATTTTATAATAAAATAAATATATGCTATATATTCTAGAATAAATATATGCTAACAGTTTATTTTGTCAATGACTGGTACTCATATAGTCTTAAAGCTACAGACACAGACTAAATGCCACAAAATTATTATTTATTTTTTAATTTCATATATTCTTCTTGAGCATTTCAGTGAGAAGAAGATTTGAAGCATCTGAAACCTGGCTAATCATGTAATATAGTTCTCCATGTTTATTCTTGGCGGGCTTGATCTTATTGTGTTTCTGTTTATGCAGCTGCACATACAGACACAAGTGCATGTCTCTTATCTGATTATAGACGTATGGGCTCTGGGTAGTGGTGATAAGTAGTGTGTGGCCATAATTGTGCATATGTTGAACCTATTGTTAGTTGGCAGGTGATTAATTGGTTCATTATTTGAATGCATTTTGAGTGGAAATGCATTATCCCAGAGCACAATTTGCAGTGTTGTAATTAGATGTAGAAGAAACGTGGCCTGCTAATGAAACGCTTGAGTCTTCTCAAGGTGCCCTTCAGGCGCAGTGGAAGCTTGGCCCGGGAGGAAATGTAGGCGTGTTTTATGCCTGATGAACTTCGGTTCTACTGCTGAATCCAGGATTACTGTTGGATTTGGTGGGGATGTATTTCTTCTCAGATAATGAATACGGGGCAGGTTTCCAAAGAGTAAAACCTCCTTTTCCTTCTCTCTCTCTTTGTACTCGGTGTGTTGTTTAAATGGTTTTGGATAAAATGTCTGTCATTTTGGAAACTACACATGACATGCTTACATCACTGAAAAGACAAATGTGAGATATGGAAAGAAAGAAAGCATTTGGACTACTTCCACTGCTGTCAACCCTGTGCTGCTTTCGGCTTAACCGAGATGGAGAACTCTCCAAGACCTGATTGATTTCTATGAACAAGCTGTTAAAAGGGTCATTCTTTGCATGCGGTGCCCTGTGGACCTCATGATGTGCTGAAAAAAAGTTGCTTGGATCAGATTTGGATCAGAAGGTTTTGTCTATTGCAGTTGCAGCTGAGTTCTGGATTGTATCTGCTAATATGTTTGAAATGAGTGAAAAGGGATTGAGGTTGCACCAAAATGACTTTAAAATGTCACATATAACCAATTTTACAGCTTGAAATAAACTACTTCTATGTATAGCAATCCACGTAAAGGCTAAATTAGCTGTATATCTGTAGATCAGGAGCTACTATTGAACTTTTATTAAATCCCTATAGCCACGTATTTGATTTCAGACTGAATGGTTTTCTCATGAGAGTTTTGTCTCGGATGGTTGGAGCATAAGAGCGGGGAAGCTGGGTATGATGATAAAACATGCAATCTGAAATCAAACGTTCAAATCAAGTGAGACTTGTTTAATTTCCCCTAAAATGTGTCACATCTAGAAATTGATGTCATAGCTGCTTAATTGTGTTATTTTTGGGTTAATTTGTTGAAGCTGTCAGTAATACATTTACAGAGTGCAAAGCAATAATGGAGACAGATGGAAAATAGAGGGACAAAATATGATTTATTTACACCACATACAGTTAATTACCTTTTTTAATTGTATTTTATTTAATTTGTATTTTTTTTTAATTTAATTTTAGTTTTGTGTTTTGAGTGTATGGTTATACATTGAAGTGATTGCTAATATGTTTATTCTAACATTATTATAAAAAATGTAAGACACTGCAGGACTGTGTCGCAAAATCTCTTGACCTAATCAGTTTTGAGATTTTAGAGATCCAGTGTTGAGATTTTGAGAAAGTTTAGAGATCCTGTTTAGTCTGCTCTAGTTTGTGACCTTTTTCCCCTCTTCTTTTTGGAGTTGTAGTGGATTATTGCTGCTGTCATATGTGAGCCTAAATATCAAGGCATGTCGTAAATGTCTGGTTGGCTCATTCTCCTTTAAATCAGAACCAAAATTCTATCCAGAATGGATGAATACTCACCCCATTGTATTTGAGCCATATTGGATGTCTCCTCTCTGATGAGGGATGCAGTTGCACATTGCAACAGGACACAAACCTCAGTTTAACACCTCTGATTAATACAGTCGGCAGTTTGATCACTGGGGAACAGGAAGTGGTTGAGCGCTGGGGCTGGGCCGTAGCCAGAAGTAATGTATCGGGATTTGTATTCATTACAGATACACTGTGGGCTCTCCTGTCTCGGTGCCAGCATAAGAGAGATGGAGGACCGGCCTGGTTCAGACTCACTATAAGCACAGGGAACAAGAGGGAGCACACTACAGGAATATGAATAAAAGAGAGAGAGAGGTGCAGATTAATTTTCCTATTGTCATCTTCAGCTTTCATTCTATCAGTATCCTGCTCACCTTGTGGAGGTGCCAAGCAGTTTATGAGTGTAATTCTCTCAGAAATGTACTGCTTCATTTTAAGTGTTATCTTTTATCCCTAAATCTCAGCAGTGGTCTTGTAAATTGTGATACGAGACATGCAGGTTCTGACCTCAGAGCGGTTGATGTCTCAGGCAGATGGTGCTGAGGGTCTTTGGGCCCCCTTGCCTGCTATGAACACACTGGTCCTGGTTGTAAAATCATTCTAATGATGTTAAATGTCTTTCCCAGCATACCTTGGCTTGTCCTGAGTATTCAACAGTTGCGGTTCATTTTCACTTTTTTAAGTCAACATTAAATCACTTTTACTCTTTACTCTATTTTCTTTCTTAGTAAAACTTTATTGTGCATGATTCATTAAAAAAAAAATCCCCCTATATTATTATATTACAGTGTAAATGTAATGTATATTATATTACCCATAATGCATGATTTTACAATGACTTAAAAAAAGGAAATAAATAGACTAAAAAGCCATTTTCGAAGCCAATATGAATGCAATGCAAAAAAAAAATCAATTAATCTAATTTCAGCAATTAGGTGTACATCACATTTGCTGCTGAAATTAAAATATGCATTATGAATTCATACAGTTAGTTCTGGTCCACTAATTTCATTGGACAAGCGTTCCAAGAGTTTTGTTCCCATGGTTCACAAAATCGTATCCAAAATGTTTTTGTCCTCAAAGCAAACTAAACAAAGTAGCTGAACATAGTTATTCAATAAAATGTAACAGAAGTATAATTTTGTCCATATAGGTCCCCATAGGACTTATTTCGATGCTTATTTCAGTTGTTGGAGGCAGAGCTGAAAGTTAGTTTGCAGTCTTTTGTAAGAAAGTGGTGGCACATAAGTGGACTAAATGATTGGAGATTAGAGAAGTCTGTCGTTTCACTGGAAGATCAAGTTATGGCCTTTTATAAAAAAGATTATGGGTCAAAAACAAATTAAACAATGAATTGTTTATAATAAGATCATTAAGAAGCATTTAGAATGGGTGAATTTATAGTTCATGCCGAATTTAGGTTTTATTTTATGCTGAAAATGTAGTTTGCTTCAGTCATAGATAACATTATTTAAATGTCTTGTAAATGCTGTTTAATGCTGCATTAAAACAGCAGCACGTGTGAAGCAGCAGTGGCATCAAACACACAGGACTCTGGGCTTTATAGCCTGACCTAAGTTTGCTTTGCTTTTCCTGTCATTGTACCCTTAAGCAGCCCTTAGGCTTTCATCTAATGTTCTAGCTCAGAGAAATGAGGTAAGACTCTTCAGGGTCAAGAGAGAAGTCATTTCAGGCCTGGCAGAGATGAGAAATTATCAAGCTGACATTCATTTTTTTCTATTGTGCTTTACTTTCACTGTTGCTTTTGACTCTGTGCCTGTCTGCGGTTTGTGTGCGAAACAGATGTCAATGATGGCGTCTCTGTGAGTCTGGCAGTCAGTTTTTATTTTATAGATGATACTTACTCTAAGTAGTTTTTCAAAGAACCATCTGACCCTTTCTGTGAAATAAATCCTGGAAGAACCATTTCCGAGGGTTATATCAGAGGAAAGACGACCCATAGTTTCCCCGCAAAGGCTTGAATCACCCTTTTTTATGATCAGAAATGACTAGGACTTTTTTCCACAGCCTCATTTCTCCCAATTTCATGTGACCTTTTACCTTTCCCTTCTAACACACACACACACACACACACACACACACACACACACACACACACACACCTCTTCAAGGTGTGCAGAAGGGTCAATGCGTCCCAAACCTTCCTCTTCCATCTTCTTGGACCCCAAAATAACTCGGCTGTTCTAATTAACGTAATTAATTTCACTTATAGCAGTTAATTATTTCAGATTGGGTGAAGCGAGAGAATGAGAGAGGGAAAGAGAGAAGGTGGTGGTCTCAGGAGTCTGTCTAATCTTGGTTTAGGGCAGTGGAGGAAGATTAGAACTACTCATGCACTCCCGAAGAAAAGACGTGAACCCAATTACATCTTCTCTTTTTTTCTGCTTCTCTCCCTATTTTAGCCCTCCAGAGTGCTGACGTGAGTGCCTGTGTGTGATGATAATGACTGTTAAACGTGCTAATAACATCTCAGAACTGAAAAGAGTTTAGGTCCGCTCAACCCAGTTTCTGTTACAGTCCTGTTACAGGTGGTCGAATATGCACACTTCCCTTCTACACAGTTTGCAAGCAGCAGTGCATGTGAGCAGGATGTTGAATATTTAGTATGATAATGATATGGTAAGCAAACTATGGGCGGAGAGTACAAGGATGCCTCAGATGAGATTCAGAAGTACACACAGTGGATACATTACATCCCATGAGACCTGAGGTGCTGGGGAGCCATCACATTTGAAAAGTTGGTGGAGAACTGTGAGCTGGGAAGTTCTTGTCAAGTAAAGTCCGGTTCACACCAAAGCAATAACCTCTGTGTAATGATAACTCTATTAGTAAGTGTTGCTGTTCTTTGTGTGAACAGGTCTTAAAGGGATAGTTCACCCAAACATGAAAATTCTGTCATTAATTACTTATTCCAAACCCATAAGACCTTCGTTTATCTTCGTAATACAAATTAAGATATTTTCAATGTAATCTGAGCGCTTTCTGACTCTGCATAGACCGCAAAGCAACTGACACATTCAAGGCCCAGAAAGGTAGTAAGGACATCATAAAAATAGTCCATGTGACCTTAATTTTATGAATCTGCAAGAATACTTTTTGAGCACAAAGAAAACTAAAATAAGGACTTTATTCAACAATTTCTTCTCTTCCATGTCAGACTTTGATAAGTCGAGTAATTAATGACACAATTTTCATTTTTGGGTGAGCTTTCCATTTAAATAGTGTTTGTTCATCAGCACTCAAATACAGCACTTACCTGCATACCTACAGTAAGTCAAGAAGTTCTTCATGAAAGACCTTCTTGACTTTACTTACAAGTATTCTTTTCAGGAATTTGGAAGCTGTTTTCACAAAGTCATTGTTTGAGATTGACAGCTGTTTTACAAAAAGGTGTGACTCTCAAATTTGTCCTGTTCATACTACAGTAGACAAGAGCAGGATTGAATAATGTCCATTAGAGCAGGTAACCAAAGTCAGTTATCTTGTGTAAGTAATGCCTGTAACATTCAGTTGTTAAGTCTGATGCCATGTGATGTATTAGCCATTTCCGTGTCCAAACGCTCCTTCAGATCCCTCAAAAAAAAAGATTGGTGGAACATTTGAACATTTTCACAATCACTTCCTTCTGTACCATTGAGGGTTAAAAAAGTCTAAACCAGCTAGGTTCTTAACTTTGGCCCTCAAGGTCCACTTTCCTGCAAAGTTTAGCTTCAACTTCACCTGCCGAGTAATCCTGAAGACCTAAATCAGCTTGTTCAGGTGTGTTTGATTAGGATTGAGGCTAAACTCTGCAGGAAGTCTGAACTCTGCTTCCGAATGCTTTGTTTTCAATTTTTTTAAGAATTGTGACTATTATTACCCTATCAACTGCAGCTTTTTCCTCTTCTCTTTCTCATTGCAAGGAAAGCTATGGATTGACAATTGAATCCAGACTCCAGAACAGTAATATCTGAAAGTTGATAGTGACTTTAAATGTATGTGCTGTTTAGTATTGATTCATTAAGTGTTTGATTGTTATACTAAATTGCATTTAAGGGGTTCTGGCGATTTTGGACCAATAATAACAGTTTCACCTGGAAAATTCAAGGGCAACAGCAGGCATGTGAATTTACCCAATCAAAACTATGACAATTTAGTTAAAAACTCACAGATATTGCCGTCTTCGCAGATCACCTCTTGCCCTTCTGAATACAGAGGAGAAGAGGGGAAAGATGTTTAGAAAAAGACAGGAAGAGGCAGGGTGCATGAGTTGGATGTAACGGATAAAGAGGAGAGAGATGGTGTAATATTGGCAATTGAGGAAGGAGAGGAGAGAGAGAGAGCAAAAGACATGGTCTGATTAGTTATATATTATTCAGTAAGTTATACATTATTAAAGAGAGTTCATATTTAGCTGTTACACACACAGGCATAAATTAAGAGAAAAAGGGAGAAAGCACAGACAGAACGAGAGAGATGAAGATGAGATAAAGTCTCTCTGAATGTGTGTGTGTGAGGGTTTCAGAGAGAAACGCGGCCGTGCGGATCAGCATTAATCTGGACCAGTGGGGTTTGTGCTGCGAGGCTCTTTTCGTGACGGAGATTACCGAATCCCTCTGCATACTCTGGGCCAAATTCCAGTCCAGAATTCCAGGACTCTCATTCATGTCTTGCCTTTCCTTCTAGAAGCATCGAATTCCATGAAAACCAGCTGCACTTTGCTTGGATTTAAACAGGCCAGACTGCATTACGATGGAACATTTTACTCTGTGTATGAAGGCGTCATGACGACATGCCTATATGTGTCCAATATATATAAAGCAGTCTGTGAATGCAGAGTTGTGGCTTGGGTTGGAATCAAGTTTAGTTCAGGATCAAGTGCCAATTTTCCAGTTTGCATTCCAGTTTTTGGGTCTTTTTTTATTGTGAAAGCAGTAGTTTATATAAAGTCCTGTTAAGCCACGGGGCATCAAATAAACAAAAATGATTATGTTTAGGGTCTAAAATTAACACTCGGCAAGTGCCAAATGCGAGTAAAAATTGGCTTTGGCTAGTAAATGCAGAGTTCTTGGCCAGTTGGCTGGCAACTATTTGAAAAACTATAAATGATTTAAACTGTAAAAACAATAGACTGACTCTTGCTGGTGTAAGCGATGGCCATAAATCAATTCAAACAGTGTTGATTTTACTGCAATTTTTTACTGCAATTTCTGCTTGTAATTTTTAAAGGTGCAATCTCTGTTCAGTTTTGTCGTAATCTGATTTTTAATTTAGCTACATCTCTAATTGAATGTTATCCTGCGCTTGGATGTCTTATCAGTTGTGGGAACGCAATTGTGTCTGAGACAGTTGAGAGGTGATTACCAAATAATTTTGATGACGGACTTTGGCTCAAACATTTGAAAATGATTAAAAAAACATTTGAGATTGGTGTGCTAGTTAGTGCAGTTGAGGCAAAGTCACATTGACTTTTTTGATGCACAATGAAGAATTTGTTCGGTAAATGGTTCTATGTGCATGTATTTTTATTGGATAAAAAATGTATCCGATTCAGTTTTAGAATTTATGGTCTACTTGGCATTTCCATACAGTGTTTTTTTATGCAATATCCCAAAATTTTCATACAAATAAGTGGAAGGGTTGGCACCGATAGCCTTGTGGGCAGCATGCTGACATATAGGAATTACACAAGCTTCAGTCTGGATCCAACCCTTAAATGATCTGAGATGACCAAACATCTGAGAAGAGATGATGCCAACCCCTCAGACAATATCCAGATTAACCAAATTTGCCACAAGTTAAATATTTTAAGTATCTGCAATATATAAATCTATTTTATAAACTTAATTTCCTGTAAAGCTGCTTTTCAACGATTGTATTGTAAAAAGCGCAATACAAATAATATTGAATTGAATATAATTGCAAGTTCGAATCCTTGCTTAAGGACCTTTCCCGATCCCGCCCCTCCCTCTCTCTCGCTTCGCTTCCTGTTATCTCTACACTTTCCTGTTATAAATGGATGGAACTATGACTAATGACATTATTACATTCTGACTACTTTGTGACCTTTGCTAAACTTTTAGATTTACTGAAACATTATTTAAATGTTTAAGTGTTTCTAATGTCAAAGTACTTACATGTATGGAATATAATTTATTAAAGTACACGTTCCCACATGTTCATGTTATAGCCATGATAAATTGAATCAAATGATGTACTTTTCTAAGCAGTCAGACTTCAGATTTTCACCTGGTGTAGGATAAAACAGGCAAAACATTTACTTGAATGAATTGGACATTGATCAATATTGCTTTATTGTATTGCAGCAACATATCTTCGACACAACACAAAAATGCAAGGAGCAAAATCATGATGGGTTTTGTTTTTGTCCATTGCATAGTTTACTGCTCTGTATGAAAGCGTGTTTAAATTTCATGGTGGATGTGTTTGAGTCTAAGCTACAATCTCACTGCCATCTCTCTGGAATCCCTTATTCTCTGGCACCTACCCGTGTGTGTGTGTGTGTGTGTGTGTGTGTGTGTGTGTGTGTGTGTGTGTGTGTGTGTGTGTGTGTGTGTGTTGATGACCAATATTAAACAGACATGCTTTGAACTCCATAGTGACTGATGTCTGTTTCTTAAAATAACTGGACTGTGATCTTATCTCCTGGTCCTGTAGTCTAAATGTTTGTGAGCAGTCTTGTTTCGGGACATCGGGAACGGATGGAAAGAATAGAAACATAACACCAAGGAAGAAAGAGAAAGGGAAGGAGGAGTTATATGTTTGCTTATACAGTATAACCACACTCATTGTAGTGCAAATACCTTGTTTAACCTCATTCTGGTAAACCCTTTGTAAGAAATGGAACTATTTTCTGAATGCTTGTTGCTGGTTTGGTGAAAACCTTGAGTTGTACTTTAGGAGGACTGCTTAGTCTTTAACTTTCCAGCGATGAGGAATTTGCCTGCTCACACTAAAAGCAGAAAGACTGTATGACACGACACCGTTATAGCTGATCAGAACATGTTTCATGTGTGATATATTTTGTGGAGCAGCATGGTTAGGACACAGTCTCTATATATTTGTGTGTGGGTCTGTCAGAGCAACATTGAGAGGTTTGCGTCAAAACTGTTCAGTTCAGAGTCCAGCTGATACTAGGCTTATTTATTAGCTGGAACCTAGAACTTAGAATCACACACATTATTTTCTGTAGCTTGTAGATAAAAGAGCAGAATGCGGTGGTACCATTACAAGAAAAACATGGCCATTACAATTTAGCAGATAAATTGAAGTCAGCATGAAATCAAAACAGACCCTCTTTACTTTCTTAATAGCGGTTTATTGTTGATGTTAAGGCTATTTTTATGAAACCGGTTTTTCTACACCACTTTATTATTATATTATATATTTTAAGTCCTTACCTAAATAATAATTATACTAATCAGCATTTATTTGTTTGTGTGTGTGTGTGTGTGTGTGTGTGTGTATGTATTTATTTAATCCCATGCGTTTGTTATACAGACATGGATGATACCTCAAATCATGTTACTTTTTGATGTGAAGTGTGCTTTTAATTTTTTTT
The DNA here is from genome assembly GCA_027422405.1 of Ptychobarbus kaznakovi. Taxonomy (NCBI): domain Eukaryota; kingdom Metazoa; phylum Chordata; class Actinopteri; order Cypriniformes; family Cyprinidae; genus Ptychobarbus; species Ptychobarbus kaznakovi. The sequence continues at coordinate 32,883,644 of CM049795.1, read as the reverse complement.
TTAAGTCAACAGACTTCTGAATTTTGTCTGGTCCGCGATAAAATAATTTAATTTGCTGAACTGAACACTGAACAACTGGAGAAAAACAATGATGGGTTTGGTTGTTTTTTGTTTTTCTCTCTATACCACTGTCTAATGAATTGGAACTGCTTCCAAAGAATAATGGCTAAATAATAATCATCATCATCAATCATAATTATTTTATTAAATGTTTTATTTTGACATCTGTCAGTTGATTTTTAGAGACTGAATAGCTTTGCTGCTGTTGTGAACCACTGTTATGCTGTTATCCTGGTGTGTGTGCGTGTGTGCGTGTGTGTGCCTGTTGGTATCTCAGGGATGTGTCTATGTGCCACTATTTCAGAAATGTGAGCGTGTGTATATATGTCTCAGGTGTGCGTGTATGTCTCAGGTGTATCCGTGTGTGTAGGTCTCAAGTGTGTGACTGTGTGTGTCTGTATGCCTCAGGTGTGCATGTGTGTGTTAATGCTGAATGACGGCTAATTATGTGAGAACACATCCTAGGGCAAAGGGCATGTAAACATTATGTTGGTGTTGGCGCCCAGCTTTGTTAAGGTTTTGGTTATGTTTAGGGGTGTGTGTGTATGTACTATGGCTGAGGGACCAGTGAAGCGCGACTGAGCAGCTTGATCTGATTGGCTGGCTTTGATAACAGTGATGTAATTGAACAGATGGTAATGGATGAGACCTTCAGTGTGCCCCGCCCACTCATGCCACACACGATTTGATGTCCCTCTGTATACACACACACACACACACACACACACACAGCATCCTAACACAAGCAGTGCTGTAGTGTGTTCCGTCTTACTCTTTGATATCTGTGTGTGTGTGTGTGTGTGTGTGTGTGTTATACAGAGGGACATAAAATCAAGGTGGCCAAAGACCTGTTCGCATCGCTCCATCATTATCCCTGTCATTGTTTAATGTTCTTCTCTAGTAGTTGTTTTTTTCACACTTTTTCAATTTATTTATTTTAGCTTTGTGGCTTCAGAGCATCATCGACATATGACTGCATTTCCCATAATTCCCTGCGGAGTCATGAACAACGATGAGTATTTCGTGCTTTACAGCTCACTGCTGCATGTGTGATATCATCAAGCGATGACTCAGTGCCACATTAACAGAGCACACATAAAGTCAAAATGAAACTTTTATGATGCCCAGCTCACCCTCACTGTAAAGGGCTTTGTTCCACATTTATATATTTTGATACATTAAAAATATTTATATTAACACTTTCCATAACCTCAGTGCTGGTTTTTCAGCTAGCACAGGACCTACACAGAAGTACTTGACCTCCATTCTTTTTTTCCCCGAGTCAATCACCAGAACCATAAATGTCATGTGACTAATCATCCTGGAGCCGTAGGGAAATTACCCTTCACTATAGCGACTATCTTGAGGTGTGACGTCAAAGGCAGCAGACAGGGGAAATCAGCCCATTTCACTTTAAAGAGCACTTCAGAAAGATGCAAACAGCTTTCATATAATTACGTATTTTTTTGTTTTTAAATATTGTATTTTGTCATAATAAATGACATCTAGTGTTGTTATTGTTAATTGCAACGAAAACTGACTTTGTCAATTAAAATAAATGTAAAATGAAGTATTCGATGAGAAAATTTTACAAACTTAATTGAGTATTAGAAATGTTGCCTTGGCAAGTGACTGAAATAAAATAAGTTTAAGATAAAGTACTAAAATGACTAAAACTGAAAAAAGCTAAACAGAATATTAAAAAAGACAAAAGCATATAACGTAATTATTGAAATCGAAACTAAAGATGAATCTAAAAACTGAAAACATACAAATAATAGTTTTAATAATAGTATACTATACTAGTTTATAAATAATACTAAGTAACACCAATGACGACTTCTGAATGGCCATCAGTGAAGATGCAGAATGTTGTAGTTCCAGCATCTACCAGCAGGGGCAAACAGGTCCCAAACTTGACTGATACGAAAACATGACATGTCACTTCCTTTCTCTCTGTTTTCTGCTGTGCTTTTAAACAGCCCTTCATAAATATACATATCAATGTTCAGAGTGTAGCTGGTCTCAGCTGAATGAAGGAAACTTAGTTCAGCAAGATCTGTTGATGCCACCACATACCGGTCTGTCGCTCTCTCTGTCACTTCTTCTCTGTTACCTCCTCATCACTTTCTCCCTATGAATCTGGGTTATTCTGGCCTTGTATCTCTGCAGATGAATTTTAAAAAGGATGTTATTAATACTCTTGCATGCGTGTGTGTGTGTGTGTGTGTGTGTTAGTGTTCTAGGGTCCACAGGGTCCCGCGTCTCTTCCTGTGTTTGGATCTTTTTGCAAATAATGTTTTTCTAGGTTTTAAGGCTTAACTCCTGCCACACCATTAAAATATTTTCTTTATTTCTCTAATATTTGGAATGCTTGCTGAGGCCAGATTTAGCTGCCTAGCATGGTCCATGTGTATGTCGAAAAATGTTATGGCAATAAGCATGTGTTTATTTTATGTCAGCATGTGGTTCATTGTTAGGTAAAAAACAGTCTAATTCCTCCATTTTGTGTTATATATGCTGTTTCTCAGATGTGGTGTGCATGCTTTGCAGAAAACCAATATCCAGAGTGCGGTTGTGGGACATATGACAAAGGCAGTAAACTGACTGGATACTGGAAGTAATGTCTATTGGTAACATGCTTATATTCTGCTTTCTAGTTTCTTATTCATTTGCCACAATCAGTCAGAAATGTTTTATTGGCTGACTGAGCGGTTCCTGGCCAGAATGAGCTGTACTGTTGGTTCAGGCTTACTGTGCCTGTCAGAGGTTTGGCTACATCATGGCTGCTTCTGAAATGGCATACTCTGAGCAGGTACTTCTTTTGAAAAAGTCATTATTTAGCAATTATAAAAAAGTATGTTTTATATAGTATGAATGTGTGTAGCAAGAATGGAATCCGGGCATACTACATTTTTGTTATACTGAATAAAAAAAAAAAGGTAATTGTGACTTTTTGATCTCACAATTCTGACTTTCTTCCCCTCAGAATTGATATATAAACTCGAAATTCTGAGACATGAAGTCAGAATTGCAAGATGTAAATTTGTAGTTCTGACCTTTTTCTCAGAATTGTAAAATAAACTAACATTTGTGATAAAGTCAGAATTGCAAGATATAAACTCAGTTCGGAGGGAAAAAAATACAACTTAATATATAAAAATACAACAACAATACTGACTTAATTTCTCAGAATTGCGAGTTTAAATTACCTTTTTTATTCAGTGGTGGAAATGGGCTTTCATAGTTTTTTTGCCTGCCATTTGGTAGGAAAGTATGCATATTTGAACATGTGAACTAATACCGTAACCACCCTTAACCACAGACCAACTTGAAGCGGTGCTGCACAGTCCAATCAGTGTATAACATCGAATGTGTATAGAACTAAGTACCACAAGAGCGTTTCGTAAGCATACAGAGCCATCTGCTCTCTAACCTCTAAGTGCATGCCGGTTAGAAGTTTTGTCCATTATGAGACGGCATCGTCACTAGTTCTACGTCACTGTGACGTATGCCATCAAAACATGACGAGAGCATTTCAAAAGCAGCTGGCTTGCTCTTTCTGTGCAGCTTCCCTAGAGAGGCTGAACAAGCTCTGATGGACGACGCAGCAGTTTCACTATTGGTCAGATTCACTGATGATGATGATGATGATGATGTTTTGTGTTTGTTCTGACACCTTCAGTTCTGATAATGCTTACAAATACTTTTTATAATAATAGACTGACAAAAATACAGACCCCACTTTATTGGTATTTTAAAGTGGCTATTTAAATAGTATATATGATTAATTTTATCCTAGGCAACACAAAGTGCTGTACTAAGTAGTCCATTGAATGAAAAGTATTTTCTGTTGCTACATAAAACCTTCTCATTTGTCTGTGTATTTGACACATACTGCATCTAATCCGCTTCAATTGTGATAAAGTAGGCAAACGCTGCTCAAGCGTCCCTATAGAAAGCAGAAAGTGACTACACGTCTCTATGAGCAGGAAATCTCATTGATCAGTCGAAGGGTTGAATTTAACCCTCTCAACCACACCTCCAAACAATATCACACCCTCTTTTACAGTGTGTAACCGGTGTCTTTATCTTAGTGTTGTGACAAAATGGCCTGGCTGCGGAAGAAACCAGAGCAGAATGAACAAGTAGAAATCAGAGTAATAACGTTTTATTCTCTTGTACGGTCGTGGTCAAATCATCCACTGCTGTGATGCTGCAGTGAAAATGCTCTTACTGTACAGCTCGGAGAAAGAGTGAACGGGTGTATGTGTTTTTGTGTGGTGAGATGAATATATGAATGGTGACGCTGACTCATAAAACAGTATGTGAGAGAGTGTCTGTGGTGTTAAAATACACTCATCCATGCAGTGCTCTAGATTAACACATGCTGAGGTATGTGTGTGTTTGCTTAGTTGCTGTAGTGAAAATGGTGACATATGGTCAAAAAACACCATATTTTGGAAACAAACTATAGTTATACTCTACCTGATTTCAGTTAGCCCCTCCCCAATATATATCAGCCCCTCCCCTAACTCATTCAGTCCCTCCCCATTTGTTTCAGCATGTTTCTTGCTCATCCAGTACTGATAGCTGCTTACACTAAATTTCACTTTTTACAGTCATCCATTTGTTCATATTATGTGTGATATATGTGTACATTGCCGTGTTCACTCGTTTGAAGCTTCTAGTTAAAATACAATGTGAATGTTCCTTTTTTAAAGTGGAAAAACTCTGAGAGAAGCCCATTGCTGATCTCGGATCAGAGGGAAAGGGTTATCGTCTGGTGTCTGCGGTGATGCAGTTGCAGAATGTGATTGAATCTCAGTTCATGGATTCCAAACCGAACAGCTTTAGTGGCTTATCGCTCAAACTTCAGAAAGTTTTCAGTGAGCTCCAGATTTGATCTGTGTGAATGAATGTGGGATTTTATATTTGACACCTAGTCTTTTCTTTATGCGAATTCAAGTTTAGTGTGTGTGTGTGTGTGTGTGTGTGTGTGTGTGTGTGTGTGTGGCTTTTTTGGTTGGTTTCTGCTTTTGTGCATGTTCATTTGTGTCTGACAATAAGAAACAAACTTACCTCCCAAGTCGAAAAAAAACGAGTGTCAGGCTATCTCTCAAGAGAGTGAATCCATTGTGGGTACTTTAGGACTGAGTAACTGAGATTTTTCCTTTTGAAAGGCCTTTATCCAGACCATGGCTTTACTACAGTAATTAGAAATGGTGCTTTAGGAGAGTATGCATGTCATCGAGAAAAGCCCAATTTGACTTCCTATAATGTAACAGGAGTTAGATAACACAGACAATAACTCTCCAGTTCTCTTCTTACTCTCATAACATACTTTACTGAATCATAATGACCAAAACCCAGCACTTTCTCCTATATAAAGGACATCTAAAGTATGTGATTTCTGCACAACTGGCATAAAAAACTACATATTAAACTGGGATAGGAGAAAATATTTTATTATAGACCAACTCACTGATGTCACTCTGATGTCATTTCAAACTAATCCAGACTTTGGCTTATTCAGTGGGCTGAACTATTTATTAAAAAGAGAAGGGGAGAGAGAGAAAACTGAGGATACGGGATGGGAGAAACTCTCAGTTCTGTGGTTTACTACTGTGATCTCACTCTGTCTCTCATTCCTGACACACACACACTTCAGTAGGACAGTTTTCTTTGGATTTTATGCTCTTGGACTGCAGATGGATGAGTTGCAGTCCTGCAGGGCAGCCATGTGTGATGAATACTCTGTTGCAAGTGGCTAGGATTATATTGAAATGCCAATATATAAAATATAAAAGACCATTGATTGGCTTTTCACACCTGAAATTGATTACCCAGGAGTTATTACATAGAAATACCAGGGGTGTTTAATCTTGGGTTGCCAGGCTTTGAGATTTCACACTGTACATCTGTAAACCCATTTGTGGATGGATTTGACGGTCTTATTTGCATATTTACAAGCTTAATAACATTGATTGGACAAGTACAACACGTGACAAGCACACAAACTGTTTTAATAACCGCTTGTCCATCTGGCATTGAGGTTTGTTGTCCCTGTGGACTTCTGTAAAATAAACTCTCTTAAATGACAAAGTCTGGGACAAGGGTAAAACAATAAAATCTTATATTTTTTGGGCTTGTCAAATCTACCTTAAAAGGCATTAAAAAGTTGCCAAGTAAATGAAGGTATGATTAAAAAATTCCATTTTAAATATGACATCAAAATATCTATTAATACAGAAGCAATCATCAGAGAACTCTACATTCTCACACTCTCTCATTCACTGTCTCCTTCTCTATCTACAGGCTCCAACTATTCCAGTCCGTCGTTGGCTCCAGTCCCCAGTCTGAATGAGGACGAGTGTGTGGGGGACGGGGGTGGGGTGCTGGGTCTTGCACCTGAACACATTCCCACCCCTGGCGCCCCCATCAGCTGGCAGGCAGCCATCGACGCGGCACGGCAGGCCAAGCTGATGGGCACCACCGGAGCCCAAATCTCCACTGTAAGCTCCACGCAGCGCAAACGCCAGCACTACACCAAACCCAAGAAACAGGCCATCACTGCCTCCACGCGCCCACCCCGAGCCCTTCTCTGCCTCACTCTTAAAAACCCCATCCGCAGGGCGTGCATCAGTATCGTGGAATGGAAGTATCCTTTACTGAACTCTGACCTGCTTGTTATATATACTACTGTTCAGAAGTTTTGGGGTCAGTAACATTTTTTTTTTTTTTGAAAGAAGTCTCTTATGCTCACCAAGACGGCAATAAAAAAGACATATTATGAAATATTATTTCAAATTAAAATTAATGTTTTCTACGATGATGTGATTGCAAAGCTACATTTTCAGCATTCATTACTCAATTTTCAGTGTCACATGATCCTTCCAAAATCATTCAAATATGCAGATTTTCTGCTCATTATTATTAATGTTGAAAACAGGTGCTGCTTAATATTTTTAAAGGAAATCTTGTGGAATACTGTTGCTTTCAGAGTTATTTGATGCATTGAAGGATTTAAAAACAGCATTTTTGAAGTAGAAATCTTTTGTGACAATGTAAACATCACATTTGATTAACTTAATGCATCCTTGCTGAATAAAGCTATTCATTTCTTTCAAAAATGTAAATATTACTGAACCAGAACACTATATATTTATTATATGTATATAGTATATACATATACGCTATATTGCCAAAAGTATTGGGTCACCCCCTTCTAATGAAAGGTTTGACTACTTTAGTAATTTCCATGAGTACAAATATTAGTGTTTAAGCATATAATGATATTCTATAGAAACAGTTTGGACAGGACCCTTTTCTATTCTAACATGACAGTGTCTCTGTGTATAAGGCAAGGATCAAAGAGAAATGATGATTCAGTCAGTGTGGAAGAACTTGACTGGTCTGCAGAAAGCCAAGTCCTAATCCCAGCTGAACACCTCTGGTGTGACTTTAAATGCAGACCTTGAGCCAAAAATTCATCACCAAACTCCAATGACTTTTACTCCAATACACTTTTTTGTGGTTTTTATGCCACTACCTTCTACAAAGGGTTAAATAAAGTTGAGCTTTGATGAGTCATTCAAGTGCACCCCTCAAATTAATTTTTACAGGAGACTGTAGGACTGTGTGTTCCCCTGTTCTTTTCCCCTTCCTCTCTTTCTTCTCTTTTTTTCCCCTCTCTCTCTCACGGCGGGTTTTATGTAATTGTTTCTGCCCACAAGTGACAGCGATAGGCCCCTGACCAAGAAAATATGTTAATGAGGATTGATTGGTTGAGTAAAATGCTTCATTCATCAAGAAACATGAGATCCAGCTCCCATTCACAGCTTCAGCAAGAACTGATCACATCATCAAAGATTTCCCCATAAATTCACAAACCGGCACGAGGGAACGACTGAACTGTGGAGACAGTGAAATATTTTCCCTCATTCATTTCGGTGGGATATTTTATAAAAGTTCCTGTTTTGCCGGTTCTATCCGTATGTGTCTTCAGTCTTGCACACACTTGACTGGATCTGTATCTCGAGAGACTCCAGAACCCATCTCTCCTGTCTTTGGCTGTGTTGCCATGCCAACAGCTCCTCTCAACAGGCTGAACAGGTCCACACACACACACACACACACACACAAATATTCACCCCTCCCACACGCGCACATACAAATGCACCCCTCCTACAAACACGCACTCGGTCACACACATTCACATTATGCACAGTCAAGCAGGTTTCATATATAGAAGTGTTATTTATAAACTTGTAAGACCTTTAAAGATTAAAGTCAGTTTGGGTCTGCTTGCAATGGTCTGTTTTTACTCCCTTGGGGACCCAAACTACTGATCTACAAGCATGTTTATCTAAATGGGTTACAGGGTCTATGGCTCTGTAATTCTGAACTAACCCCAGAGAGCTATAACTCAAGGCCCAGACAGCAGATACAAGAGAAACATTCAGAAAAACAAGAACACATCTGTTTCTCCTCAGGACACGTGCCATTCGACTCAACACCCATCTCGGAGAAATCCATTCCTGTAACAAATGATGACACAGTTTGATTGCATTTCCAGCAGAACTGAAAGCCAAACAAACAATTTGGCCAGTGAAAAGAGAGAGGGAGGAGAGGAAGAGAGAGAGAGGAGGAAAATGGGAGGGGGGTTGAAGATCGTTGTCTTGATGAAGGCCAGGTTTTTGAAGAGCTTCGCCTTGCCATTAACAGGAAAGAAAAAAAAGAAAGGATCTGGACTCTTACACACGGTCTTGTGCACTGATAAGACTTAACATGTACTGTACTGTATCTGTATGTGTGTGTTCTCTTCTTTTGCTTGTGTATGAACCAACTCTCTCATTTTCTTTAACACCGACTCTTCAGACCGTTTGAAATCATAATTTTGATTACTATTTTTGCAAACTGTGTGGCCTTAGCTGTCTACATCCCGTTCCCCGAGGACGATTCCAACGCAACCAACTCAAACCTGGTAAGAGACGCTCTGCCTCACAGCACAAGTCAGAAATGAGCATGATGATGATGATAATGATGATGATCATTATGGAATTAAGACTGTAATTATAATGTTTGTGGTGCGCTGCTGCTGATGGTAGTACTGATGAATATGCCGATGACCGTAGTGGTGAGGAGGATTATGAATGCAATGGGGATGGATGTTATGTGATATTGGTGATGATGATGGTGGTAATGTGATTATGGGAATGGTGAGGATGATATTGGTTGTGATGGTGATTGGTGATGGTTATGTGATGTGATTTTGGCGATGGAGGATGGTGATGGTGATGTAGTGGTGGGGATGGTTGGTTATGGTTGTAATGTGATATGATGATAATGTGATGATGGTATTAGTTAAGATGTATGAGCCAAAACTGCCTTTAAGGTCAGCTTGTTAGTTTTTTATTGTTGATTATTTGTGTGGTGTGGCTGAAGATGGTTGTGATGGTTATGTGATAGTATTGATGGTGATGATGTTTTTGGCAATGCTAGTTGTAGTGAGGATGGTGATGGTTGTGATGATGGTAATGGTGAGGATAATACTGGTGGTGATAGCAGTGATGGGGATAATTATGGTTGTTATGGTGATGATGGTAATGGTGATGGATGTTATGTAACTGTGGTAAAATGTGATGGTGAAGTTGTGGTGTTGATGATAATGGTGATGGAGGATATGTCATGATGGCGGTGTTAGTGGTGAGGATAAAGATGGTTGTGATGGTAGTAATGATGGTGATTATGGCAATTTTAGTAGCAGTGAGGATGATGATGTAATGGTGGGGATGGTTTTGATTGTGGTGGAAATGGTAATGGTGGTGGTATTGGTAAGGAGTATACTGGCTGTGACAGTGATTGGTAATAAAGATGTTGGTAATGATAGTGGTTGGGATAGTTATAATGATATGTGATGATAATGGTGTTAAATAAATAATTATTGTGTTGATTATGGCAATGATAATGGGCTTTACACTAGAGGAACCTTTTCATAGATCCTAGAACTATTGGTGGAATGACCCACTTTTTGGCATGTTTGCATTACAGGAAGTAGCTAGAAACTGGAACTACCAGCGACGTATGCTGATTGGCCACTGACACCGGCTACCAGACATTTAAAAAAAAAAACACCCACAAACATGAAAAACAGTGATAATGGCATTTAGCTATCTGTTGTCTGCAGACCCACAACAAAATCTCTCCGATGACGTTTGTAAATGCAGCGAATAAAGGCGTTGCTGTCAGCCACTTCAGAGTTCCTGCTACCGGTGTGAATGCAACCAGGAAAAATGGCCCGTGGGGGAAATTGGTCCTCTAGGAACCGCCATGATGGCTAGTTCCGAGAACTGAGTTCTGAAAGCTCCTATAGCTAGCAGCAGTAAGGATAGTAATGTGAACGTGAAAATGGTGATGGTGGCTGTGTTATGATGATGAAATGGTAATGATTACTTGATAGTGATGATGGAGGTCATGATGATAGTGGTTTTGCTGCTGATGATATTGTGGTTATGATGTGTTGCGGATAGTAGTGATGTTATAGTTGTGATGATGATAGTGATTGAATTTGGTTGAAGGATTAAATAGCTCTCAACTTTTGTGAGGTGAAGTTGCATTTTTGAATTGGAAGAGCAGATTGCTGAGTCTAGAATAGAGAGATTGGAGCTCTGTAAGCCTAAGAACAGCCTGTGTGCTTCAGTGCTCAATGCACAGTACATTCAGCCTGGATGAATGCAGAACAATGGAGTGTGTGGGTAATCTGGATGTTTGGCTGTGGAAGGAGTTCTCCGACTTCTCAAAGGTTCATGCTGTAGCCTGAGTAACACTAATACATCCATCCATCAGCTCGGAGATCTGAAGCCGCATTATGTCTTTTCCCAGCGAAGAACACAATGGAAACCTGTAAATGTGTGAATGAAAGCATGTGTCCACGCTTTTGGGGGCACGAAGCTCATGGCCGAGCAGTGATTGTGGTCACATATATAGTAGCTTTAGTGGTTCTGCAAGTATTTTTTTCCATTCATTTTTGCTAGAAGTATTTCCGAAAATGATTTGAATCAAACCAACCAGCTCTGAGATACATTTTTTTGATGAATCTCTTTCAACATTACAAACTTATTTAATTAAAAAAATATATATATTATTTAAATGTATTTTATGAGGAAATGAACAACACCCCATGAAGTATTTGAAAATTACTTATACAAAAGTATCTGTACATTATACTACCATTTAAAGCTGCAGTCCGTAACTTTTCTGGGCTAAAAATGATCCAAAATCAATATTTGAGCAAGTACATATCCAGTCAGTGTTCAAAACTATCGCCTTTAGCCCGATTCACAACGGTTAGCTTATAATAATGTTTTCTAATTTGAGTGGTACGGGTAGGTTTTCGTTGGTAATTCGAGCATGGCACTGCGTCATTACGTCACGTCTGTAAACATAAAGAAGTTGTCCTGGCTAGTAGACTATCGCATGTGAGGATCCTGCAGGTGAAGGATCATTTATAGCCTTTTCTCACAGCAGCTGGAATAATTAAATGTATCATTGTGATGGCGGATTGTAATCCAGAAAGGATATGTGTTTATGAAACACATGTGAATGAAATTAAATTATATTCCAGTTTTAAATGTGCTTCTGATTACAGATATCCTGGGATTACACAATATGTGTATTTTAAAGACAACCAGTTCGAAGGGAGCATCGTTTGCTTTTTGGGTTAAAATAATTTCTTAATATGAAATTCGAACGGCATGACAATTAGATTAAACTGAAATCTACAAGCTAGCTAATACACACTATACTCATTGTCACGCAATGCTGATGTTGTTAACATTAATCATTTGAGAATAAAGTATAACAAAAATGATAATTTGCACGGTTTGATGTGATATGAGCTAAGTGATCGTTAGATTTAATCACCGTTGGTAGCACGATTTATTGTAATGCTTTTTTCCTCAGTTGATCAGAACAAGCGTGGCAGACTTGTTACTTACTTGTTCAGATGACAATACGGTGAAAATTCTTATTTGGGTCATATATTCCAAAACAGGCTAGGATCTGTGATTCCTATGTACAGTATCACACCAGTGCAGTGACTGGCAGCCACACATACTCCTCAAAACATTAGATTTATCCGCGCTGGAGCCGTTGTATCGACGAAACATGTTACCTATCAGATTGTGCTACCCATAATATATTTGCATTGTTTTAAGGGTAAGGGTAGGTGTGGACGGGTAGGTTTAGGGTAGGGGTAGGTATGGACTTTAAAAAAATCCTCAATCCACATGAATAAGATGCTGGTAGCACAATCTGATAGGTAGCATTTTTCGCTATCGATTTGTGCTACCTATCTTTTTAATGGGAGGTAGCACAATCTGAGCGGGTAGCACAAATTGTCAGAACACCGTGCCAGAGTACAACCTCACGCACGGAAGATAATTCCACTCAAAGCTGCAATTCCAGGTTTTCAAACAGAGATGGCGACAAAGAGGCAAAACCTACGGACTGCTGCTTTTTTTTTAACAGAGTCTCTTATGCTCATCAAGGCTATGTTTATTTGATCAAAAATACTGGAAAAACAGTAATATTGTGAAATATTATTGCAGTTTCTAATATTGGTTTCCTATTTTAATATACTTTAAAATAATACAATTATTTCTGTGACGCAGCGCTGAATTTTCATCAGCCATTACTCCAGACTTCAGTGTCACATGATCCTTCTTTCTAATATGCTGATTTATTGTCAGTGTTGAAACTGTTGTGCTGCTTAATATTTTTTTGGAACCTGTGAAACATTTGTCTTTGATTCTTTGATGACTAAAAGTTAAAAAGAACAGCATTTATTCAAAATAAAATTGAACAATATAAGTATTTACTATCACTTTTTATCCATTTAACACGTCCTTGCTGAATAAAAGTATTAATTAAAGAAAACATGTACTGACCTCAAACTTTTGAATATTATATATTGTAACACACAATTTCTATTTTGAATCCTGAAAAAGTATCACTTTTTACACATTGATAATTGAAAAAGCATATTATAATTATTTATCTCATACATTGGATGAATTCACTGGAGTAATTTGAAAATAAAGGATCAGCTTTGCTTCACAGGAATAAATAATATTTTAAAGTATATTAAAATGGAAAACTGTTACATAAAATTTCAATAATAGTTTACAAAATTATAGCTTTTTCTGTGTATGTATCAAATTAATGCAGCCTTGAACGGCACAAAAAAAGAAAACTGATCCAAACTTTTGAACGGCACTGTAAATAATAAAAAATGCCCCTTGAATGTTATTGAATAAACATATAAAATGCAACCATATTATGAAAACTTACAATCATTTCTGTAAAAGATGATCTTGGTGAGGTGCATAGAGAAGTGTATTGGCTCACCACACACCAGCTACCAGGTGGAGAGGAGAGAGAGTCATAGAGCCAATCAAGTGGATGGGGATTATTAGGAGGCCATGATTGACAAGGGCCAGTGGTGGGAATTACAGGTGGAGAGGAGAGAGAGTTATACCCTACTCTTTCATAGAGCCAGTGCCATGGCCACAAAGAGTCAGGACCTCGGTTTAACATCTCATCCGAAAGACGGATGTATTGTATATAATCTTTGGTATCTATTGATATAGAAGTTGTTGGAACATGTAAGAAGACTGAATTTCATCATTGACCATGCCTGATGGGAGTGAGCTTTTATGGACTCAATTACGTCATTTGCAATGCCTCATGGGAATGGGCTTTTACTGCTATTATCATTTTCATGGTAACAGTGACTTCTCTCATTGGTGAATCTATAGCTCTCCTCAGTATTATGGATAATGTATTTTTTTGTGGAAATTCAGTAATTAAATAAATACATTGTTGTTCTTGGCTCAGAGCTCATGTTATGTCTGTCATTAAAGGTTTATATTTTTATCCTAAATATCAGAAATTATTTCTGAAGTAAATTTTTACCCAAAGAACCAGAAGCAGGTTAGAGTGACACAAGCACAGCTTCCTTAATTTGATACATACACCCCTCTGCTTATGGTCTATGAACAGAATATTTTGATGGGTGAGGTTGTCATGGATATGGTATCCTTGGTGATGGTAAAATGCACAGCTACCGTGGTAACACAGTAACTATGCAGCCAACCTGCAGAGCAGAAGGTGCATTCACTCGGAGACAAAGAACTCTTCGTTAACTATCCACTTATCTGTTGCTCCCTTCCACTGTTAGTGATATGAAGCTCCCTCCTCATTATAATGAGGTGTTTGACTTTGTCCGACAAAGGAGTTGCTTTCACACCGCTTCTGTCAGCAAACACCTGTGGAGCAGTGTCTGACAGAAACTCATCAGAAGCCAGACATAAAATCTGAAAGGAAGCTGGTGTCAAAAACATTGTTAATTGACCCGTCACAAAAACCCACCCTCCTTAGTTACTGTTGCTATGTCGAAGAGATTCGGCGTTATGATTGGTCAGTTTGCCTGTCAACCAAGCTCTTTGCGAACGGTCAATTAAAAAGTAACTTCACACCATTATTTATAAGGCACAACGATCCACAAATCTGTTAAAGGAGACTTATTATGCCCTTTTTTACAATATGTAATGTAAGTCTCCCCAGAATGGGAATATAATTTATTGTATCATTTTGAAAATGGCAATTTTGAGTGGAAGCGGAGACACGCTGATTTCTTGCCTTTCTCTTTAAATGCAAATGAGCTGCTGCTCCCCGTTTAGGGGTATAGTGGAATAGGGCTGTGACTTTACAGCTCGTGTCTCAGATATTCTGGTAAAATTCGTCTGTTTAGCTTTGATTATCCTGTCTATCGCGTGAAATCATGCGTTTTAAAACCATATTCGTTTTAAATTCTGATATAGGGTTTTCGCACATATCCAAAGCACGTGCACAGAAAGTGGCTGTCACACGGAATGTGAGTACTAAACTCTCTTTCACATCTTATTGCGCTTAAACTGTCAAATATACACAAGTTTATTTAAAAAAACACGCAGGAGATACAAAAACAGTCTGTGAAGGTAAACAGCTGGGAAAGAAATCGCATGTTTAGCTATATGAGGTCTGTGTGGCAGCAGCTTAAAATACAGTAAATCAATAAATTGCTCTCTTGTCAATAAATTTGCTCTTTTGTCTCTGATGCTCAAGGATTTATTCGTCACATACTCAATTATACAGAATATAATCAGTAGTGAAATGTAAGTCAGGTCAGGTCCGCTCAATGGACAGAGCTAAATATTGTAACACAACACAAGAGCATATACATAAATATAGGTCAAAATAAGATAAAGATGAATAAAATGTGCAGGACAGTATACTGTGGACTTAATAAATAATAATATAAGCAGGGATGTGCAAGAAGAATGTGCAAACAGGTTGTACCGGGTATATACATAGCAGCAGAATATCTTACTGTTTATTAAATTGAGTCATGTTGATGTTATACGAGTTTGAGTTTAGGAGCCTGATCGAGGGAATAAGCTCCTCCTAGTCTCTCAGTTTTTGCCATCATGCTCCTCTTGCCAGATGGCAATGAAATAGCAGCTCTGCTTTTCGTTTGAGGTTGTCCTCCTCAGCTAAGCGCACAACGGAATGGCTGGGACTCATTAAAGTAGTGTTCTGTCCTCGTCAGTGCAGACAAAGACAGAACAGTTAGCCTGCTTTGCTCAAGCTTTTGCCATGGTGTTAGAACTGGTACGCCATTGTTGCTTGCAAAAACACAATGGCGGCGCCATGGAGGGAAACTTGCAGATTAAGGGGCGGTGATATTATAAGATCCCCTTTCTACATCACAGGGGGAGCGAAATCGAAGCGGCTAATTTTTTCACAAACTTGCAGAGAAAGGCTTACCAAAAAAAATTACTGGCTTGTTCTTTTTCACATTATCTGGGTTGGTTGATGCACTGGGGACCTGATTATAACACTTAAATACGGAAAAAGTCACATTTTCATCATATGTCACCTTTAACAGTTTTCACATCTGCAAATATTTTTTAGGCACTCCACAGAAGCATCATTCACCTGTGGGTTGCTTAAACAAGTAACTAATCGAAAACCTGAATAATGAGGCTGGGTTTGGGCTTACCTGACCCTGACTGGACGTGTTCCTTAAGGAATTGTTTATGTAAGAAGTGTTCTTGCAATAACAGCTAGATGGAGCACAACATAATGGAACAGAATACAAGAGTCTCTCAAGACTCTCTATTTTTAGCTTGACTTGCCATCTTAAAAATGCAACACTCGTAGTAGGATGCTATAAAACAGTGTGAAATGTGACGCAACAGCAAAAGACATCCATCTTAATGTGTTCTGTATGCCTGTAGTGGCAGCACTTTAGAGCGGAGTTTAAAAATACAGCCTTTCCAAAAGAGTTTTACTGTGAAAACCATCCGAGCATATTCTAGTTACAGCATCATGGCTAAAAATGTACGAAGTAAATAATAATTAATAAAACAAACACACAGCAAATGGCTAGCCAATCACCCAGAGCTTATATAAATATATATTTTATTAGTTTAATTTTAATAATAGCATATACTTTTTTTTATATAAGTAACCTTTTTAACAAATACTAAAGTACAAATATTCATATGATGTCATAAAAAGCTAAAATACATAAATTTAATATACAATACTATTACATAAATAACAATATTGGTCACACTTTATTTTAAGGTCCAATTCTCGCTATTAACAAACCATTAACTACGACTTTTGCCTCCTCATAAACTCCTAATTTGCTGTTTATTAATAGTTAGTAAGGTAGTTGTGAAGTTTGGGTAAGATTAGGGATGTAGAATATGGTAATGCACTACATGTGCTTTTCAAGTACTAATAAACAACCAATATGTTAATAACTGGCATGCTAATAAGCGACTAGTTAATAGTGAGGATTGGTCCTTATACTAAAATGTTACCAACATATTTATAATAGTCCGCTGTAGAGTCTGCACCAGAGCAGGCTTGGAAAAAGAGTGCATCGTGACTAAAGAAGGGACTGTGTGTGTTTAGTAGGTATGCATATATTGAGTATTGAGTTTATATGTGTATATGAATGTAATTGTATCAAGCAGGATATGTCTGATTGGTGAGATCTGAAATAAAGGCGTTTTTATTTTTAGAGCGCTCTGAGAAAACGGCTGTCGCGGAGACTCTGGCGACTGGCCAGTTCACATTCTGCCCATTTCATCTACACATAATATTTTGACAAGATCCATTCTCTCCTTGCTGCACAACCCACACAACACGTGCACCCCTCCCTTACCCGCAAGAGTGAGGCTGTACCAAAAAGATGTGCCACAGTGAGTGTAAAAGATATCTGTGCGTAAGGTGTAGCCTATCATGTGTGTGTGTGGAGTGAGTGGGAAAGGGTCAGAGCTCTGTGGGGACGGTGCAGTATTTTAAGGCAGCTAAAAACATCCCTAGTGCAGAGAGTGACCCACATACATTTCTTTCTCTCTCTCTTTCCACAGCGCCCTCTACCTGCTCCACTGAACACTGCAGCCTAGTGTAGCCAGAACAAGACAAGTTATATGTACTATCTGTGACACCACAGAGATGTATGAAGTTGTGTGTATGTGTGAGAGAGAGAGAGAGAGAGAGAGAGAGAGAGAGAGAGAGAGAGGTTAAGGGGAACGATCTTCCCTGCGATGCTGTGTGTCAGTGAGTTGGGGTCCGTTTCTCTCGGTCTCTCTCATCATGCTGAATCTTCTCAGTTCTGCTGCTGCTGTCACCATGCCTACCAGGAAATTTCCACTCCACTAGATGAGGTCATTGTTAAAGAGCTCACAACTATTTCTCTCTTCCTTTTATCCCTCATCTTTTTTTCTGAGAGAGAGAAAAAATATGTCGTTCTATCTATCGTTATATCATTCTGTGTGATCACATGGCACTTTGGTACTGTGGTAATGAAAGAATGTGACATCTAGCAAGGTGTCTGGGCTCTGTGTGTGTAAATATTTGAGCAGTATCCCATCTATTTGTTCATCTTTAGCACCTGTTGTACCTTTTTATTTTTTGTGATCCATGGCAAGGTCACTTGGTTGCCAAGACTAAATCCATGCACATCTTCAGTATCCGTCTCTGTTTTCTCTTGTTTCTGTTTTACATTCTCACCCCTTCATAGGAGATCGTTGCTGACATTTAAAGCTGTGCACAAATCTGTCCCCTGTGTGTGTTTGTTTAGGGAGGTGGGGTTAAGGTAGCGTTCTACTAAACAAATCTGAGGTGTTTCAGTTCAACTGAACTTTGCTGGCGTCACAACAAATCAAAATGTTGTCCATATGTGTAGTCTTAAACAGCATTAAAAATGTAAATACGAGTCGGATTTTAACAGGAAGATAAACGTTTGGCTAAATGCAGTACTGTGTGATTTGCTTTCTGCTGTTCTGAGTCAGTTTTTCTCTGGGAAGGTGTTGGAGTACAGCATAATCCCTTTTTTGTTTAGGTTTTGTTGTATGATATTGAGCAAACAAAATCTCTGTCTGACTCAGTTCTGTTCATTTTAAAATGATTACGACAAAGCTTTCCAGACTTTCGCAGTCTTAGAAGATCTGAAATGCACCTCTTTCAAACAAGGAGATTATTTGGATTAGGAATGGACTGGATGGTCAACAACGTGTCCAACTACCAACCAAACAATTAGTGAGGTTTCATATAGCGGTGGTGCTTTAAAAGTTGCTTTATTTGACGTATCCCTGTGGTGTTTATTTGTTAAATGTCTGCGAGGGGCTGAGTATTCCCATCAGATAACCCATGACTAGTCAATTTCGAAAAGATGCGTTTTTGTGCATCCCATATTTGGACGGAGAGCAATATTCAGTCTTAAGCAGATAAGGACAGTGCATGTGTAGAGTTTATGCATTGTTGCATGAGGGCCACACATGGCAGATGCAACAGATGTTTATTGCATGTTGCACAGAATGTGTGCATGTGTGAGAGGAAGCTTGATTTATGCTCTTGTATGTGTGTGGGCTGAATTACTTCATTAATAATAAGCATTTGATCTTTTGCTTCCGTGGTTGTGGTATATATCACTAGGTTCCTGTGTGTCTAGCGTAGCCTTCACGCTAAGTCAGGATGTGCATTTATTGCCAATTTTGGACTTGACAAAAGTGGGGTGGTGCTGATTTCACAAGGTCAGGGGAAAAAGAAAAGCGCAAAAAAGACAGTGCAGCGTCGTTCTCGCATATGCTTGAATTTTAATCTCACCACAATTGTAACATTTCGAGTGGAATGTTAAAAAATGTTATTTTAGTCAGGCAGCTGTATTAACTCAACTTCAGATGTTCCTGCTTCATATTATCTGTCGCTACATGCTGATGTTAGACTTGCTGAAGTTGTTCTGTGAAGTTTTGTGCATGTGCTATATATATGGACTTTTGGCTGTATTTTTAGATCAGACAGTTGCTTTCTTTTACAGCAGTGCAAAGTTTAAAACCCATGTACGACTGCATGTTAGTGTAATATGGGGTCCTTCTCTGTGGCCCAGGACACATGCAATGTGGTTACATGTTTTTCTGATTAAAAATATGAATATTGAGATCGCAAAGTGCCGGTCGACCCCATGTACACAGAAAAAAGTGTGATGAATTAACATGATTTAATAGTGTACATTGATCTCACATGAATCAATTAAGTTGAACATATATAAATTGTTCAAGTAACTTTAACATTGTAGATTGAACACAATGAAATTACGTTAGGACAGAACGTATAGGAATTGTGTTGCTTTAGCTAATTTTAATGAAGTAATTTGAACAAGCAGCAAAACTTTTTGAACGTGTATATTCAACAATGTCTATTTGTAATGGGCACTTTTGAATGGGGCCAATCCAATGGGTTTATAATTTCAATAATGATATGCAATAAACCTTAAAATATCTGTACTAACTATGATTTAAACAACTTTGCAGCTCAAATAATTCATTTTAACATGAAAATGAATGTAAATGTTTTTAGTTTAACTTCACTATTCTGCATTAAAAAAAAATCTGCCTCATTCACTTCCATTCTAAGTGCCACACTGTCAAACTTTTTATACAATGGAAAATTCTCATAATAATTTGTGTAACCAACATTATGCCACAAATACTACATAATCTTTAATCTGAAAACTCACCCCCTCAGCTAACCCCCATCTCCCTCGCCCTCATTTACCTCCTCACACTTATGACCCTTAAATGGGAATAAATGAATAGTAAATCATAAATGCGCTTTGTGTTATGTGAGTTTCCCCTGCAGATGCATATTTAATGCCAAACACAAAGACACCGAAGCATTATGGGAGCAGTGGGAGGCATTTTATCAGCCTGAACACAGTACCGTAACAGCATGTGACTAAACGCCCACCTGCGTCAGATTGCTGTTTATTAAACATTCAGATCATATGAAATCATATTGACTGCATTGATCGGCTTGTCCTGTGGCCAGCAGAACAGCTACATCATCAGCGGCGTGCTCGAAATCCGTCGGCTTTATGCAACCTGGTACAGTGTGTCCTAAAGAAACACGGAAGGGAAGTGAACGGCACCACGAACACGAGCGTGTCCTACACACACACACACTCACTCACACACACACAGCTCTGGGATTTCAGATTGAGGACGAGCGAGAAAAATCGCTCGGTTTCTCTCACACCGGTTATGCTCCCTCTCTCTCTTTCTCCTTACATTGACCACAGTTTTTGTGAAGGACTCTTGGCTAGGTGTAAGGCTGTAATTCAAGCAGGTTAGTGACACACTGCTCCTCACCTCCTCTGGACTTGTCTTACACCTCTCCATCCCTCTTTCTCCTCCTCCTCCTCTTCCTCTTTCTCCTGTTGTCAGGACTCGGGGGAGGTAACCCAGTTTTTGTGCCCGGTGGCTGCAAGCTGATGTTCTAATACAAACGATGACTGAACTATGAATAATGAATCAGCCTCCACTCTTAAGAGCTCCGTCGCTCGCTCTCTCTCCTTACACACTAATCAGAATGAGCTCAGAATGACCTTGCGTAATCTTCCTTGTCCTCGTCCAGTGGTGGCCTCAAGGGAAGGACGAAAAGTCCCTCATTCTGACAGGACTGTTGAATTTTAATCTCGTTTGGTCTTGAATAAATGCATCGGGGCAATAATGACTGGCGGCCCTTACGAACCTGCAGCTTGCCATGTTCTGCACTTCTCAGCGAGCGTTTGGACTCGGAGGTCACCTCGCTGAGGGAGATTGTGATGTTTAAATACATCCGGGAGTTTGGTAGTAAAGTTTTAGTTGCCTATTGGTTGCTTGGTTTCTATTACTGTGACATCATGCTGGGTATTTCCACCCACAGCTTTGTATTAAGCATACAATGTTCTTATTGGCTGTGACTGAGATGGATCGAAAAGGATTTTCACTTACAGACAGACAACTTATTGTCTTCAACTGGGTTTAAAATCAAAGGATTCGTTCACTTACTGAATGAAAATCTCCTGGTAACTTACTCACCCTCATGTCATCCAAGATTCTTCAGATTCTTTCAGTCGAAAATAAGTAGTACCAAACTCCATCTTATTTTCTCCCCAAATTCAAAATCATCCGACATCATTGTTGTACCTTTTTGTGTAAATGGTATTTGATTTAGTCTTTGCATGTTCGCTTTGTAAACACTGGGTTGGTACTTCCTCCTACCTTTCCAGCGTGATTACATAATGCGTGAAGTTGTGGACGTGCATCGCAGAGCTAGTGTAAGAGCATTTGGGGTTAAAAAGTAAATCAATTTGTTTTTTTTTAATACAAAATGACAGATAGTTTCACGTTTCCCATTGAAGTCCACTTTATGGATAAAAATCCTGACATGTTTTCCTCAAAAACCTTAATTTTTTTTGACCTTATGAAAGAAAGACATGAACATCTTGGATGACATGGGGGTGATTAAACTATCAGGATATTTTCATTCTGGAAGTGAATTAATCCTTTAACACCCAACAACACACCAAATGTGGGTAACAATCAACAGGGATGGTTAACACATTAACTTCCAAGCCAATTTGGCGGGTTATGATTCATAAATTATGTCCTCCAACCAGGAGCCTCCAACATTAGCACAACAAAGTGTAAAGAGGGTTCCACACTGGATGAAGTGCCATGTCTTTAAATTCAAAACACATGTTTTCTACAAGTATGAACACACCAGTAGATTGAGTATAAGGCCTTTTTAGTAATAAGTTGTGGCAAACACCTATATCTACACTCAATGAAGTCACTCTTCATTCTTGAAGTGAACTTTTTCCAGAGTAGATACACTATTTTGGACTGCTGCCATGAACTTGAGGAAGTGGAGTACAGAATGACACTTCAAATATATGAGACCGCCGGTGAAATGTCCTAAGCGCTTTACTTCTCATCCGGTATGCGACTGGAGCCCTCAGAGATGTGGCCGCTGTTTTAAAATGAATATCAATGAAGGAGGAAGAGGCTTCAATATGCTGAGTTCATGCACTGACGTTTGTGAAGAAACCGCTGATCCTTGTGAATTGAGAGCCTGTTTGCTATCCTTCAACATGTTTGTTGTTAAACATTCATTTTTATATTATTTTGAAATGACAACAAAATAAATGTTCCAGGATGAAAATATCCCGATAATACTCACCCCTATGTCATATATAGGAGAAGTCACAGAGAATCCTTCTTTTTTTTGACTGGCAGAGGTTCTGAATGACTGGTAACTTAAACATGTAGAAGTCAAACGTGGCTGCTGTTTGAAAAAGTTAAGTACAACCTCTGGATCGTAAAGAAATTATTTTGGAAAATTGGTGGGCTACTAAAGATTTAGCCTTTTTCAATCACTGTTTTTCTTGTTGCTGTGAATGAGAATTAACATTTAGCTTTAGAGGGCATTATACATGTTTCCAACTATTGTGATTGCGGTGTAAATACATCAATGCTGCTTCTGTACTGAATTGAGAAATGTGGCTAAATTCATATTTTTACTGTGGCTTTTATACTGCCTTTGATATTTAATGAGTTTTAGTTAAAATAAGTGCTGTGGTGGTCATTGTGTGGCCTACACCTTGCCAGAAATTTGTCCTGAGCCATGTGAATTGAAGAGATGCCCTTGCAAAATACAGAGTAGTGCTCTTTCTGGTTTGCATGCATGCATGTAATTGTCAATTTAGCTGCTTCTTTTTTACATTTTTGGAGCCACTTAATGTAGTGAACTTGTATTGTATTGCCTAATTACTAATTCATTTTACAAATTAGTAATTTAGCTGACAGCTTTTTCGAAGCGACTTTCAGCACACGAACCACAAGGACAGTCCCCTCAAGCAAATTGAGGTTAAGTGCTCAAGGTTACAACTGAGGTTTCTTTTGGTTTGAATCTAAGATATATCCACTAATATACACAACAGTTAGTATGCTTGTCTTGATCTTATGACATATGTATTTTCTGTCCAGTGTGTAGCAGTGCTGCTTATTGGAAAGCTCATATACTGTGGCCAAATAAGAGCTGTAGAGCAGGATGGATGAGGAGTTGTACTGTGTGAGCAAAGATGTGACATGGGGCGGTGTGGTCAAGTGGTTAAAGGCTTGTAACCAAAAGGCTGGTTGTCTGACACCCACGGGGAAATATCTATGGCTATTTTAGTATGCATGGAACACATACTTTATTTGCGGAGAACAATTTGTGTATTATTGATTACTGAAAAGCAACACCATCACTATCCAGTGTAATGAATAAGTAACATCGACCACAAGGTTCAATCGCTCCCTTGGCTTATTATTTGATCAATTCATTATTTAAAGGGATATTCCACCATTTATTTCCTGACTTTCTTTTTGGGTGGAGGATCCCTTTATAAATGTAGCACTTTAGAATTCTGTCATACAGGTGTGGAACCTCATGAAAGTGAGTATATGATGATATAATTGTATCATCCCTTTAGAAATTTACTTCTTTTTCAATTAATTTATTAATTAATTATTTACTTTAATTTTAGTTCACTGAAAAATAAAAAATAATAATTCTGTCATAAGTTTGGAAACTCAGTTGCTTCTTTTCATTTATTTTATTTTATTTAATTTTGTTTCATTTGTTGTTGTTTTTTACTTTATTTTACCCAGAAATGAGAATTCTGCCATACTGTAAATGAAATGGCAGCACACAAATGATGACATCATTTTCTCTTCTGGGTGAACTATCCCTTTAAGAATTTGACTCATTATTGAAATGAACTTGAGACTTTTTTAAACAAAAAAAAAACTATTAAAATCCAAAATAGTATGTCATAGTATTCTCCCTTTCTACAACCCGAATATGCCAAATATCTGAAATGCAGTACGTCAAATATTCATAAAACAGAAAATGTGTAAATGGTAGGGAATAGTGGCACAGCGGATGTTAGAGGTCACATGACCATGCTGTTGTACACCGGTGTTGTATTCATACTAAACAAATACATTTCGACTTTATTAATGTTCTGCAGTACATACCTCTTTGAATTTTGAAACATACGCTGTGCAGTACGCTTTCTACGTGATCACCTGCACCTGTAGAATGTTCTAGACCAGTTCGCCATGTGACTCCATTTAAAACACAGATCATCAGCGGGCGTGTTTAGCTCTTTTAAAAAAACAAAACAAACCTTTACAAGTTGCTAGGCAACATGATCAATGCTTAGTGTCTGTTTTTGAGCATCTTAAGAAAAAAAAGAGCTTTTAATAGTAGAGACAGAGGGGAGGGTGTAAATAGTAGCAAGGCAAGAGAGAGATGGGGAGGTATTTGGGGATGTGGAACAGCTGCATCCTCTTAGCCTGCCAGGAGGGCCGCCCCCCTACACTCGCACGCACACACACACACACACACACACACACACACACACACACACACACACACACACACACACACCACCTTTGCCCCACGGCCCGAACTATAGTTAGCTGTCTGTGTGCTGCCTAGCAACCACATCCAAAGCAGAATGATGGAGGTTGAGCACGTCCCTTGTTCTATCTCCGTCATTGTAGCTTTCTCTGTGTGAGTATGTGGTTTATATACTGCAGAAACGACTAGAGTGAAGTTGTGGTGTGATCTGATTGGCTATCACGACTTACGGTCATAACGGGCTCCTTATATAATGCTGTCACTGCTGTGCTGAGAGCTGATTTGGGCCATAACCTCAAAAGGGTTTGACAGCTATGACACAGCTAAGATGTTACCTGTATGCTTTAGAGCATAATGTATCACGCACACACACAAACACTTTCATCTCGTCCATAGGTTCCTGGCATCCCTGAAGCTTGACAAGATGAGATTGTATTCATATGGAAATGTCTCCTTACGCTTTACTAATGAGATATCAGCTCTCTCTCCTCCTACTCTTCTCTCTCTCTCCCTCTCTCTCTCTCTCTCTCTCTCTCTCTCTCTCTCTCTCCAAGGTGTTATCAGTAGGTGATGTGGTTGAGTAAGATGGATCTGGCGGCTGTTAAGTGTGTGTGTGGTTCTCCTTGTCACACTGTCCTCTCTGCTGTCTGTACCAGTGATGTTTTTACCAACAGCTCATCTCAATTAACAGCTCTTTTTGGGATTTCCAGAAGGTTGTAGCATCTTGCGTAGTACTCAATAAAAAAGGAAATCTGTTATTGTATCGTTTTACATTTTCAAGAATTTTCACATTAAAAAAAAAATCTTCTTTTACAATCTTCAGAAGTAGGCAGTTTTTGGTAGCATTTTTTCTGCATTTTACTCCTCGCACAAAACAATATACAAATTATTTTTCAATTTATTTAATTTAGATAAACATGTTTGTATTAGATTGTGTTTTCCAGTAATTTTGGATGATTGCATTTTAATGTGTTTTTAGTAACTTCAGACAAAAATGGAGAGTGTCATGTTATCAAGATACTTCTAAATTTGCCAAAAACCTCTCCATTTGACAAAGTTTTTCTGAACATTAATGCATTGCTCATCTATCAGCAGGACTAACACATGCACATTTTGTTTAGAGTGGAAAAATGTATGTATGTGTATATACATATATACACATTTTACTGTGATTTATTATTGCAATTATTAGCATAATCACAGTATTCTGTTTATGTGATCTCCAACTTAATCACTGCACTGGCTTTAATCGCATTATAAGTGTGCATGTAAATATACTGTAGCCTGTCACTAGCACCTTCTGGTTGAAGTATATACACCATAAATATGTGTTTTTATAACTGTGTGAGCATATATCTCGAACAAACTCAGATTTACTGACGATGTAGCGATAACTCACAATATGGAATTCTTAAGCTATCCTGCTACCGTTATCTCTTACAATGAATGCAACTCAAAATACAAACACTACTTACAATGTAGTTAAGTCCAGACCACATTATGCTTCTCTCTCTCTCTCTCTCTCTCTCTCTCTCTCTCTCTCTCTCACACACACACACGCATACTATGCATAGATGAATCTGTGCATAAAAGACTGCTGAGTGGGGCATCCTTGCCGACTCGTACTGTTACAATTGAGTGATTATTATCTCATATGTCGAGCAAAGGCATTAATCAAGCGCTGGCCTTAAAGAACAAACACATCTGACTGCAGAAATCACACCAGCAATGAGAGCTACATAGAATAACACAAATAAAGCATAATAACTATAGCTGTGGGAATCGGAACCTGTCTTTCTGTTTTGAGTAAATGTGTTATAACATTCATTATAACCAGCATTGCTGAGGTAAACTAAAATATTCTTTTTGTCTTGGTTCTCAGAGCCGGCAGGCAGGTCAGATCTGAAAGTGGAAAAAGGTCACAATTATGCTCTGGAGTGTCTAAACCGTGTTTGATGCAATATAAATATGCCATAGGCACCACCACACTGAAGTTAATATGGAGGTGTGTGTGTGTGTGTGTGTAGACTGAAGTTAAAGTGAGTCAGATTAAACCGTAATTGTGATGTTGATAATCTGTGATGCACATCAGCTGTCTTTAATTACAGTGAACTCTCCAATACTCCCTCTCTCAACACACACACACACACATTCACACAAATAGTCCTGAAAAAGACACAACATCTCGCTGACATCAGGACTCAAATGATTAAATAATAATTGGAGGGTGTGTGTGTGTGTGTGTGTGTGTGTGTGTGTGTGTGTGTGTGTGTGTGTGTGTGTGTGTGTGTGTGTGTGTGTGTGTGTGTGTGTGTGTGTGTGTGTGTGTGTGTGTGTGTGTGTGTGTGTGTGTGTGTGTGTGTGTGTGTGTGTGTGTGTGTGTGTGTGTGTGTGTGTGTGTTGTGATGATTGTGTGTGTGTGTGTGTGTGTGTGTGACTTGTGTGTGAGTGTGTGTGTGTGTGATATGTGTGTGTGTGTGTGTGTGATTTGTGTTTGTGTGTGTGTGTGTGTGTGTGTGTGTGTGTGTGTGTGTGTGTGTGTGTGTGTGTGTGTGTGTGTGTGTGTGTGTGTGTGTGTGTGTGTGTGTGTGTGTGTGTGTGTGTGTGTGTGTGTGTGTGTGTCTCAGAGAGAGAGAGTCACCTTGTACTGAGGAACAGAGATGCCCATAGACCCTCATATATTACCATCATCCTTCACAAACGTAATTACACTCACACATTTGCCAAGCTGTTCCATGTTTTATGGTGCCCATGCCATTGAATGCTCCAATATCCTGTATCCTCTCTCTCTCTTTCTCTCAGACAGAATGAATCACTCATGCTCTCATCCTTGAGTATTAGTAAATCAATCACAGTGAATGAGTGCACATCCTTCACCTTCGAGAGAGAAGGAGAGATATTTTATTATTTTGCATCATTGTTTAATGTAAATGTTGTCTTAGCCAATAGTTCTTTGACAGATATGTAATATTCTGTCATGCCAGTAAGGCACATTGAAAGAGAGAGAGACAGAATTCCACCTGGTAACCCTTATGCTGAGCTGCTGGGATCACTGCAGGCAGTGTCAGTGAGTGTGTGTGTGTGTGTGTCGCTGGGTAAAAATTGATTTGTTGGCATTAGAGGTTCAGTTATCAGTGTGTTTCAAGAGGGACATGTTTAAGTTTGGCACAGTGTTCTGTTCTTTGCTGACACTGAAAGCGTGACACAGCGTTCGCAACCTCTTTTTGCATCTGTGACATTAAATACAGGTCATTCAATGAGAAAAAATGTAGGGTGGGACTTGGTTTTATCATCTTCATTGGGAAGTTATTGGATCGTTAAAATAACTTGGTAGATGGAGGGGAGGGGCTTGATGACATCAGCTGACAAGGAAAGTCATTATAGAGGTTATTAATTCTGATGAAAGATTACACCGAATGTGTGATGTTTGTTTGTTTCATTGTAAGTTGCTTTTGGATAAGGGTGTCTGCTTGATATATAAATGTAAATAGTTGTTTTTTGGTTTCTTTGTTTGTTTGTTTCCTCTATTGTATGTCGCTTTGGATAAATGTGTCTGTTAAATGTATTAATATAAACATAATTTGTTTGTTTGATTCCTCTATTACAAGTCACTTTGGATAGAATTATCATCTTTATATAAATATAAATATTTGTTTGTTGGTTTGTTTGTATTGAAAGTAGCTTTGGATAAATGTGTCTGTTAAATGTATAAATATAAACAAAAATGTTTTTTTTTATTTGATTCATCTATGGAATCTATCACTGTGGATAAAAGCATCTGCTACATTCATAAATTCAAATGTTTGTTTGTAATATTGTGCCGCTATTCTCTATTAGTCCAGTATTGTGTAGAATGAGTCATTGGCCCTTTTTATTGTTTTGGTTGGACTTTTTAATATGATTCCTGACATTCTACATCGTGATCCTTCCAGCTTGTCTTCAGGAAGTTGCACTTTTATATCTCAATATTGTTGCACTAATGTTAAAGTGCACATTTCCCCTAGGATTATGAGAATATTAAAGAGAGATTACAATGACTCAGCAATATGGATTTTTTGATTGAAAAAGAGACTGCATGAATCATGTCAGAGTGATGTAATTACAACCGTTTCTCCTGAACAATTCGCTCACCTCTTGCAGGCAGCTAGGCACATGGTGGCAATCTGTTTTATTATCCAATTTTGATCAACTTCATGTGTTTTCTCTACATTTCTGTAACCTCTCCTAGTTTAAGGTGCATTCAGGTTAACAGCGATTTAACCACCGGAGGTTGCCGAGTATCTGTGCGGCTGGTTGCTAGGTGTTTCATCTGGACTGCTGGAGGTGGATCACATGTCCTCTACTGTCTTCCTTTTGATTGGTGGTCGCAGTATCGCATCACCATTCACATGCCTAAAGTTTAATTCTGTCTACCTTACCGTCTATATGATCTGCGTCACCTCACATCAGCAACTCTCAACGTTTTGTCAGTGTGAAAGCCTCTTTAGAGAGTTTAGACTCGGCATCCATGTGCTCGCTTGTCGCTTCCCGAAGCAAATCTTTTCTCTTCTCGACTGCGGATTTAGTTTTCTCTCTCTCACGACACCACCCACTACCTACAGTTTTAGTCCACCATAACCCGCAACTGGTGTGTGTTTGTGTGTGTAGTTAAGGCATGGCTCTGTTTTTCAGCCATCTGTTATGGAGTTCACAAACTGTTTTTTATTGCTGTTCCTCCTGATATAATGGGCTCAGCCAACACACACACGCACAGGTGAATTAGTAACTAGGAATAAATTAGGAGTTTAATTAAATACATCACATAATTGCAGTTGCTGATACCATTGCAAGCTATACAGGAGCTTACATTTTACATTAAAAGCATTTATATATATAACACATGAGATTCTGATTTTAAACTTTGTTCAGATTTGAATTCACATTAAAATACACTGTATATAAAATGCACTTTTAAAAGGATGGTTCTTTTAAGAACTATTGAGTGAACGGTTCTTTGGTAAACCCAAAATAGTTCCCCTATGGAACGTATTTTTGGGCACAGCATATGCATAAATGTGCGAGTAGTAAGTGTGATCCTCGTTACTATAGTTTCTGAAGTGTGTGTGTGAGGACGTCTTTCTAGTACGCAAGTATGCTGTTGGTGTATGTGACCTCTGAATCTTGAGCTTTTGGGAAAAGGCCGGAAATGAGCTGCCACAATTAGAAAGGCTAATTTAGCCATGACACTTCAAAGGCCCAGATTCCTCCTTTCTCTTCTTCTTCTTCTTATCACCTTTTCTTTCTCTTTATCTCTCTCTCCCCTCCTGGTGTGTGTGTGTGTGTGTGTGTGTGTGTACATATGTATGCATGTAGGTTGTGTTTATGTAAATGATTTTGTATGAGCTAATTATTTGTTTGTGCAAAGTACAGCTTCTGTGCTTTTTATTAGTTAATTAAGACCCTTATACATCATCCAGGTGCCGGATACACACATGTTTGCATGTGTTTTTCATACATGTGTCTGTGACACCAGTTAAACATTCAGGAAATTGACTATTTGTGGCTATTTCTATACTGAGGCATTGAGTAGGACACACCAGACACACATGGTGGAGAGGTGAAAGAGGAAAAGAGCTAGAAAGAGACTGACCTACTTTAGGGGGCTGGATTCTGGTAACACACCTCTCAGAGAGTGTGTGTGAAGGGAAGAGAGATGGGGGGGGGGGGGGCAGCTGAATAAGAGATTTAGGATGACACGTGCTTTCAGACGCCATCTAGTGGTTTGAGTAAATTAGTCTGAAAAATAAACACGGGTAGACCTTACAGTGCCAAATGCATTGCTTTAACTGTTTCCATAAATTATATGTAATGTGTGTCTTATTTATTGAGTATAAAACTGTCTCATAAATATTTAATAAAGAAGGAATGAGTCACCTATATTTTATATATTTACACGCCGCATCATTTGCACTGAGCTGGTCTTAGCTTTTTATGCCTCATAATGTTGCACTTTTAAACTTTTCAATATTTTTGCACTTTCACCCACATCACTGGCCAAAAGTTTGGAATGATTCATTATTTTAAATGAAATAAGATTTGAAAATGCATTTTTGAAAGAAGTCTTTTTATGCTCACTGAGGCTGCATTAAATAGTACAAAGTCATATTGTAAAATAGTTATGAGTATAATACAATTTAAATTTTTAAAGGAATATACATATTTATATAAATATTTAAAATGCTTATAATATTAAAAAATGTAATTTATTTATGTGATGGCTAGGAGCCATTACATTAAGTCTTCAGTTTTACACAAGTCTTTGATTAAATAAATGGTGAGCATAAAACTATTATGTATTATGTAACTTATGTTATTTATATGTTATTGCTATTTACCTTTCTGGTCAGTTGCTAACTGCATTTCGTTGTCTCTGTACTTGAGTTCTACATAGTAACAGTAAAGTTGAATATAATCTAATGTATTTATGCGTACTGTTAGACCACATATTTGATTTCTATATGTTAAAAACACTTGTGGGTGTATTTTGGCGTGTTTTTCATCTCGCTTTGTTTCATTTGACCTCTTGGCTTCAAAAAACCTGAACCAATTGCCAAATGAATTTAACACAATCCTCTACATTTAATTCGGTTAAGCGCTGGGGCTGCTGGGTGATGTAGTTTCTGTAGCCCCCAGCTTCCTGTATCCCACCAAAGGCTTACGGCAAGTTGCTATGACAACAGAGAAAATCAGAAAGTGCAGTGAGTTTCTACATGTTGAGTTTGAGGAATTTATGTAGTTATACCAGTGTTGCGCAGTGTTTGAAAATTAAAAGATAATTAATGCAGTTTAAAAATGTAAAATGCACTTATTTAATGTTGCTTTTTGGAAACCAGGCATAAAACATGAAGAAATTATCTTATAGACACTGCGTGTGTGTGTGTGTGTGTGTGTGTGCACGCACAGTTGCTCATTATCATTCCGATTCTGCTCTGGGGTCCAAAATTAAACAGGCCATCATGCAGCGATGTGCTACTTGAAAAATTGATGTAATGATGTAATGCTATAAAGAGCTGCACAGCAGGCACAAGGACAGATGTTTGTGACAGGTGCATTGTGGGTCCTCAGGCTTCACAAATGTTTGGATTTACAAGCAGCAGATTAAAATTAAGTGTGTAGATGCATGTTTAGTTATCGTTGGCAAATGTGTCACCCATATCACAGACTAACATCCCATAATAAGCAATGCTCAGGTGTAAATTCCCACACTATCCATCCAAAAGAGTATGCAGGATTAGAATTAAACCCCCTCGTACATTTAAAGCACGGCTGCTACAGATTTTGCAGATGCTCTGCCATAAAAAAATTAATATCAGTAGGTTAACTTTGCATACAGAGAAGATAGTGCTGACCCAGAGTTAATGTTGACTGCATTAAACGGGCAGTCGTGGCCTAATGGATAGAGCGTTGGACTTGTTATCCAAGGTTGTGGGTTCGAATCTCGGCTCTGGCAGGAATTGTCCACGACTGAGTTGAGACCCTTGAGCAAGGCACCGAACCCCCAACTGCTCCCCGGGCGCCGCAGTGTCGGCTGCTCCAGGTGTGTGTGCACTTGGATGGGTTAAATACAGAGCACAAATTTCACTGCTGGTTATACTCTGTATAATTGTGTATGTGACAAATAAAAAATGATTCTCCTCCATCTACCGTAAAACTGTTTTCAGATCAGTTCAATGGAATGATGAGTTGCAGCTGCAGTTTCTGTGCATCTTAGATACATATTAGGAAGTCAGATCTCTCTGTCCTGTGAGTTACAGATGTCCTCGGGCCAAAGACCTCGTTTTGGGAGATGGGACTCATTCTGTCCTGTCTTCATCTTCACACCTCCTACTCTCATCTCTTCATAACTTCTCTCCTCTCCTCTCTCTCCTTTCTTCTGTCACATTAGATTAGAAAGAGCTGCGTTTTGTTGTTGAGCTGATATTTAAGCACTCTAAACATGGTTATTTTTGTGTCTGTTTTCAATTTACTCTAGTTTAGGTACATTGAGTGTTAGTCAGTGTCAGGTGGTGAACTTCTGAATCTCTGGAAGAGTTGTGCTAAATCAGTAGCCATATTTAAATCTAGACTCAAAACGCATCAGTTTAGCTGTGAATTTACTGGATGAGCACTATGCTACATTCGAACTGATTGCACTGTATTTTATGCACAGTATAATCATTTTCATTCTTAACTGTTTTAATTTATTTTAAATACATTTTTAAATCATAAAAAAATTGTCGATTTTGATTATTTGTTTAGGATTTTTTGAATTGCTTTTGAGTCAAAATAATCATAAAAGCACTTTGAATTACCATTTTGTATGAGATGTGCTATATAAATAAGCTCTACCTTGCTTTGCCTTGATTCCAATACAAATGATGTTCCATTTGATGTTAACAGCTACATTGTAGAAACATCAAGAACCACCATCAAGTCAATGCTGTAATATTTTGCATGTTTATAATAACATCACATTTTAAAACCAATCCAAATCAAAGTTTCATCAAATTCTGAAAAATATCTACAGCAATAATAGAGTAAAAACCTTATTACATGATTTTTTTTGCAGCTTTTTTATAGCTTATGGCTTTTGGCTATAAGTTACTTATTTTCAGACCTTTAGTCAACAAATTCTCTGTAAACATCACAGATGCAGCTTTAATTGGTTTACCGTTCATTATTTCATGCAATTTCCGATGCGCATATTTGCACATTTCCTCAAAAATAAATTATTTTATATTTAAAAAAAAATCTTCCATCTAGTATTTTTATTTTTTTTATTGCATATAGGATATAGTTGGTTTGGCAATTTTCGTTCATTCATTTACTCAATGAAAACAGAGTAAGTTCATGAATGATTTTAGAATCTGACCTGTTGTTCAGTTTATGTCTTGTAGTTTAGGTCGAAGATTCTGTTCGGTAATTTACAATCTGTTCTGTAGTTTAAGGTCTCTCAGTACTGAGTGTGTCCTGTAGGTTAGAGTTTGTGCTGTAGTTCAATGTTTGTCATGTATTTCAGAATCTGACCTGTCATTCAATTGATGTCTTGTAGTTTGGGTTGAAGATTCTGCCCTGTAATTTACGAATGATTTATCCAATATTAAATTTGCACTGCCTCCCTTGCATACTTAGAGAAATTGACCCTGCTGTTTGCGTGTTTGTTGTGGGTCTTATAAGTTTACTGTGGTCCTGCGAGTCTGAGCATTTCTTGAAAATCTTTTGCAATTCTGCACTCCCAGGCTGCAACAAACATCTAGGGTGATGATGAACACCAGCAGCCCTCACACAATAACATAATCATCAAATACTTAATTGAGTCTTTTTGTGTGTTTTGTGAATTATAGAGATAATGAGCTGCTGCTGCAGATTTAACTATTAAACTGTCTTTTACAAGTGTCTTCAAAAGAGAAAAATGTCATATTCTTGCCCACACACACGCAGTGTGGGAGGATTGTGGTTTTGGCTGTTCATGACGTTTGATGGAGCCTCACTTTGGCATCATCACCAATCAAAACAATGCTCTGCAGAGTACACAGTCTCCATGACAACTAGTGTCATAGTTACCACAGAATTTTTGCTTTATGCCCAAATTCAGCTTTTTGTGCATTTATTTATTTAGGCTTTATGTCTGCAGGAGCTCTCCTGTACATGATTATGTCTTCAGTCATCTCTGAATGCATTTGAGCATCCATATTGGACCACAACATAAATCATTACCTTTTTTCATATACCATCATAGTTTTAGTATGTATACTTGTATTCTTTATTAATTCCATGGTATACAACTGTGATGGTTGTAGTATACTCTCACCGACCACTTTATTAGGTACACCTGTTCAATTGCTTGGTAACACAAATTGCTAATCAGCCAATCACATGTCAGCAACTCAATGCATTTAGGCATCCACTTGATTGGCTCTATGACTCTCTCCTCCTCTCCACCTGTAGCTGGTGTGTGGTGGGCGCACTGGCGCCGTTGTGCTTTGGCAGCCGTCGCATCATCCAAGTGGATGCTGCACACTGGTGGTGGTTGAAGAGAGACCCTCCACATAATTCTAAAGCGCTTTGGGTGTACGGCAGTACACAATAAAGCGCTATATAAATGCTTCATTCATTCATTCATCTAGATGTGGTGAAGACGACTTGCTGAAGTTCAAACCGAGCATCAGAATTGGGAAGAAAGGGGATTTAAGTGCCAGACGGGCTGGTCTGAGTATTTCAAAAACTGCTGGTCTACTGGGATTTTCATGCACAACCATCTCTAGGGTTTACAGAGAATGGTCCGAAAAAGAGAAAATATCCAGTGAGCAGCAGATGTGTGGACGAAAATGCAGTTCAAGCTGTTTCAGGCTGGTGGTGGATGGTGGTATAATGGTGTGGGGTATATTTTCTTGGCACACTTTGGGACCCTTCATACAATTGAGCATCGTTTAAATGCCACGGCCTACCTGAGTATTGTTGCTGACCATTGTCCATCCCTTTATGACCACAGTGTACCTATCTTCTGATGGCTACTTCCAGCAGGATAATGCACCGTGTCACTAAGCTCAAATCTTCTCAGACTTGAACATGACAATTACCCCTTTTCCACCAAAGCAGTTCCAGTGCTGGTTCGGAGCCAGAGCCTAGTTTCAAACCGGTTCTTTGTCTTTCGACACCCAAAGCACCAGCTCCGAACCAGGAAAAGCTGTTTGTGAGTAGCACCAAAACATTGCTGGACTAGAAAGAAGAACCGCTTGCATCAGGGGCTGGGGCGGTGTTAACGTGACCAACAAGACGAACAGAAACTTTGAACCGCCATATTTGAAATAGCAGCTAAGCGCGAACATGTTTGATTCCCTGTGTTTGGATGCCGATGTAGCCATTGTTGATAGTTTGTTTAGGCTTGTTCAGGATGGATCGGCGCTGCATGGACCGGTCGGTGCAAGGCATCAGGTGCTGTGGGAGCAACTGGAAAGCAGACTGCTCTTTATGCTTTTGGATCGCTCTCGGGGTGCTTTAGTGTGTTGTCTGCCGATCGGTCTGCGTGGCGCTTATGCACCTCGAACAAGCCTGTTTTGCTGCACTAGTGAACCAAAACATGAAACGTATTGTGACGTAAGAACTGGCTCTGTATTGGCTCTCTAGCCTGTGGAAAGCAACCGGTTCTTAAAGGGCTCGCCAGTCGAACCAACTAAGAACCGGCAAGAGCACTAGCTCTGAACTAGCACCTGGTTCCTGCTGGTGGAAAGGGGTAAATGAGTTCACTTTACTCAAATGGCCTCCACAGTCACCAGATCTCAATCCAATAGAGCACCATTGGGATGTGGTGGAACGGGAGATTCACATCATGGATGTGCAGCCAACAAATCATGACAATATGGACCAAAATCTCTGAGGAATGTTTCCAACACCTTGTTGAATCTATGCCATGAATAATTAAGGCAGTTCTGAAGGAAAAAGGTGGTCCAGCCTGGCACTAGCAAGGTGTACCTAATAAAGTGGCCAGTGAGTGTATATCAAAGTACCATGCTTTTACCATGGTAACAGCACAGTGCACTGGTGCTAAAATCATCTTTAGAAGTAAATAATCATCAAAGAACACATTTCTGTTCGTTTTTTATTTCCGGGCGCACAGTCAGACTCTAAATAGCAGCATGGCAGTGCAGTAACACACTGCTAAAACAGGATGGGAGTGATTGAAGCGCTGGTCACACAAACCCCATCCTAGAATCAATCCGTCACCAGTCCCCAATCTCACAACGTGGCACTGTTGCCATGGTAAATAATAGCTTGGGAATGATGAATTCATGGTTCAGTGTTGTTTACGTAAATACATCTCAGAAGAATTCTCTCTCTCTCTCATATGCTGCGCTTAACACCCTGTTTAGTTTCAGCGTCTCTCTTCCCTGATGCCGATGACATCAACTCCTCCTTACATGGTGCTCCTCTAAACTCATCCCTCTCTGTACTCTCTGTACCTCTCTGTCATCATGGCGATGCTCTTCAGCCACCTCACTCAGATTCCCACCATTCCTTATCCTGAGCGATGTGAGCATGTTGCTGTGGAGATGTGCTGGAAGTGTGAGAGGTGACAAAGGGGTGAAATGCAGCACCGCGAGAGCACAGGTCTCTGTGTTGTGTATTAAAGACGTGACTGCATGATATTCATGTAAACTCATCATCTGGTTCTATTCTGCAACACCCAAAGCAAATTTTCTGCAATTTAGTCATTTAAAGTCCATCTTGTATTTTAGTGATATAGATTGCTTAAAGAAAATTAAGCGGTACAAGGAAAAATATTTTAATAGTTTTTGTTTTATTTTAACTTTATAAAAACTTAAATGTAGTTCAGAATTTGTTCTGTCATTCAGTTCATGTCCTGTAGTTTACAGTAGGTCAAAGATTATGTCCTGTAGTTTACGATCTCTGTTTTGAGTCCTGTAGGTTAGAGTTTGTGCTGTAGTTCAGTGGGTGCTTCTCATTTCTTATTTGTGCATCCTCATTTCGTTTCCTCGTTACCTTTCCTCGCATCTTAGCTTCAGCCCCTTAGGATATGCGGGAAGGATGCAAGGAAAGGAAATGACGACGGAGGAATCAATGGATGAACACTGGAATATTCTTGACCACTCAAGCATCACTTAAAAGCATCATCAGCTGCGCTAAAGGGATCTGCCCTTATGTTGTAAAAATTTAAGGCTTTCATAATAAATATTAATAAAGCAAGATGCCCTTTTAAAATATATGACATGTATGGTTTATTTAAACTGCAAAGGTAAAACATAATGTAAATTATTATGACAGATGTGAAGGGGAGGAACATTTATGTGCGTCAGTATTTTTGCCGAAAAAGACTTCCGCATAGGATACACCTGTGTATCCTCGTTCATGACTCCTCAGGAACCCTCCTCGATCCTCGCCTCCTCATGGTTCAGTTAGAGAATTGAGATGTCCTACAAGATGGCTGAGATCGATCGGTTTCTGAGTCATTAGGATGGAGGATGGAGAAGCGAGTAAACGAGGAGGGATATTGACAAGCACTCTGTGTTTGTCATGTATTTCAAAATCTGACCTGTCATTTAGCTTATGTTCTGTAGTTTATGTTGAAGATTCTGTGCGGTAGTCTACAATGTGCCCTTATTTACAGTCTCTTAGTTTTGAGTGTATCCTATAGATAAGAGTTTGTGCTGTAGTTCAGAATCTGACATGTCCTTCAGTTTTTGTTCTGCAGTTTAGGTCAAATATTGTGTCTGGTAATTTACAATCTGTTCTGTAGTTAACACTCTCTCAGTTTTGAGTGTGTCCTCTAGGTTATGCTATAGTTGTGTTTGCCATGTAGTTCAGAATTTGACCTGTCATTCTGTTGATGTCCTGTAGTTTAGGTCAAAGATTCCACTCTGTAGTTTACAGTCTGTCATTATTGAGTGTGTTCTGTAGGTTAGAGTTTGTGCTGTAGTTCAGTGTTTGTCATGTAGTTCAAAAGCCGACCTGTCCTTCAGGTTATGTCTTGTAATTTAGATTCTTGTAGGCTAGTTTACACTGTATTTTTTCATGCATGACCGGGTGTTAACCACATTTTCTACTGATTAGCCATTAGTGAACCACACTGTAGAGACCATTTTGAGAGGCTCAGGAGAATCATTTGCAGGTGTTTTGAGTTGATTAGCTGATTGGCATGTCACCATATTCAATTTGTTTAGATAGTGAATTGCTGTTTTTTTTTAAATGTGAGCCAAAATCATCACAATTAAAAGAACCAAAGACTCAAACTACTTCAGTCTGTGTGCATTTAATTTATTTAATACACAAGTTTCACAATTTGAGTTGAATTACTGAAATAAATTAACTTTTCCACGACAATCTAATTTATTGAGATGCACCTGTAGTTTAGAGAGTTCAGCGTCCTATATTAAATTTTGCTCTGTAGTTCAGTCGGTCTATTTGGATTTCCCTCCATTCTGTTCTGTAGTTGAGTTCAGCAATTGAAGAGAGTTCAGTGAGCACTGTGTGTTTCTTCTGACTCATTCAGTTCATCAATGACTTCTGAGGTCACTGATGATTCAGTTTGAAGAGTGAGTTTGTTCATGTAATGAAAACTGTGGTGTGTGATTTCTAAGATTTCTGTTGCTTGAAAACTATGCTGAATTTGGCACAAGCACAAACTAAACCGCGCTACTTTAAACAGTTTTTGCTTGTTTGGTGTTATTTAAGTAAATGTAACTGGACATTGTCAATGACTTGTTTGTGAACTTAATAGCTCTTTTGGACAATGTCTGGTCATTTAATAGCCCTTCAAAAAACCTCAGACATTCCCATATGAGATCAATTCAGACTGTGATTTAAAATGCTGCAGAGAAACTGTAAAGTCTTTCTCTCTTTTTGACACTCTTCTACTGTTTTCTTATAATCTCATCTTGTTAAACTTGTTTCTGTTCTTAGGCACTGTGTGAGTGTGTTGCCATGGCAACTATAGATGTAAATGAGAACGTGTTTAGAGAGTTAAACGAGAAATGACAAGGACAATTAGATGATATTATCTACAACATTCAGACAGAATTGAAAGAAATAAAGACAGGTAGGCGGAGGTGCAACAGTGTGTTTTCAGGTTGTGTGCTGTTTGTTAAAAGTCTAAGGTAGGCAGGAAAAAGAGACATCTGAAACATTTGGCTTGTCCTTCACTGGGATGTCACACTGGTCTCATCAACATTATTTACATTCCTCTGAGAAAAGCAGACCGGCTTTCCTCCCTCTCTTTCTTTCTAAGCTTTTGTGCTTCGCTGTGATCATTCCTGTCAGCCAAATACACAAAAGGACAGATGTCTCTGTCGGTGTTGGTGTGTGTATCATATTCACCAGTCGAACTATTGTGCAGAGGTTATAGTATAATATCATATATTATTTATAATGTCAGTACAGCACTTTATGTGCCATCATGTAATTGATAAATCAGTGAATCGCACCAAACCTGTCAAAATCACATCCGGGTAATGTTTCACCCCAAAATCAAAGAAGAAAAAATAGGAAATTATATTTTTCTCAAAGAACATTAAGCCTATATTATGATTTTATGTCATTGTGGCTTCAAGAAAAAAACCTCCTTGTTAGATTGCTGTAGAGTGGGCAAAGCGTTATATATTTGTTTTTAAAATAAAATGCATGTTTTATAAAACTATAAAAGACATTTTTGACATTTTATTAAAATTTGTATACTTTTTTGTGCTTTTGAGGGTTTTACTATTGCTGTATTTTTTCAAAATTGATTATCTTAATTGTCATGAAAATAACAATGCAAAGATAATTAGTGATATTGTAGAGATACTGTAATAATGCTAGAAATTAACAGTTTAATCAATAGACTAAAATAGTACAAATTACTTTCTTAAAATATAATAGTATTTTTGCACCGCAGGTGTTTGACTGTTTCCTATTGCAGGTTGTGTGTGTGCGTTTGTGTGTGAACTTGGCTTCTGTTGATCGATAAGTCTTCTGCAGAGACCCCTGGTCATCAAAGCTGAGAAGACGGGAGCCGGGGTCCTCTGGGATGGAGACCCGGCCGGCAGACACCTGACAGCCTAAAGCTCTAAATCCAGTAGTGAATATACTGCTGAAACCAATGATTCTGTACATGTGTGCGTGTGTGATTTATGACCACAAACATCTGTGTGCTCACGGGTGTGTGTCTGTATGTGTGTGAGTATGAGTCTGTAGGCATGTAATAGGGCTGGTGGCTTTCAGTCCCAACAGTTTACGGCTTCCTTTAAACCCCCCTTACTTCTCTCTCTGTGAGTCACTGGAACGGCAGAGTGAGTCATATTGCTTTAATCATGCCGTAGAGAAGCTGTCCGACA
Source organism: Ptychobarbus kaznakovi (assembly GCA_027422405.1). Classification (NCBI taxonomy): domain Eukaryota; kingdom Metazoa; phylum Chordata; class Actinopteri; order Cypriniformes; family Cyprinidae; genus Ptychobarbus; species Ptychobarbus kaznakovi. The sequence goes on along the minus strand of CM049795.1, from coordinate 32,842,884 downwards.
GATGGATAGAGAGAAAAAGACAGAAGAAAAGAGAGACACCCCATGCAACTTATCCATTTATCTCTCCTAATGTATAGATGATGCAAGTTCTTTACTATTTCATAAGCCATGAAATCTCCTTTTCTATTACTAAGTCACACATAACTGTAGAGAGGTAACAAGCATGCATGACTTTAATCTTGAGATCGTCTTTATCGCTTTTTTACTTGACCCAGCAGCAAAACAGTACCATTTCACCCATCCAACCTCCACTGTCAAGTAAAAGACTAACAACATTTTCCTCCTTTGAAAGAAGTAGCACTGCCTCGTCCATCCCTGATACTGTTTTCATACCCGGTCTCCTCTCCTGCTGGCAGCAACATACTTTACTGTCACGCCGTGTTCAGTTTCTCATGAACGGAAGCAGCGATACGCCGTCTTCCGTATCGGTCACTGCAATGACCTAAACTTACAAAATCACCAGTAAAGCCCTTTATTTATTGTTGATTACATATATTAGTGGAACTTGCAAGAATCACTATTAAGGCACAGTCACATTTATCATTGTCTGGCTGTTTTTCATGGGCGAAAAGTAGTCTTTCTAATAGGATTCTAATAGAGATTTCACAGCAAGTTAATACAATCATTTATTTTAAATTATTTCGATAGTATTTACAAAAATAAATTCGTCATTTCTAAAGTAGCTTGATAATTATTTAATTATTTAATTTTATGAAATAAAGTACACCTAATATACACTATTTAATAAGCACAAGCAAGCACACAATCATTTATTTTAAATTATTTCAGTTACCTACCAAAAATACCCTCCTGTATTTACAAAAATAAATATGAATACTGAAAATGTGTGTGTGTGTGTGTGTGCTTCTGATTCCATTCAATTAAATATTTGCGGATAATTCTGTTCCTATGGGCAGGGGCGCCGTTAGGGGGGGAAAAGAAAATGTCAGCCCGGCCCCGAATCTTGATAACGCGGGCCGGGCCTCGGGCCTGTTTTAGGCTTCTCCTTATGTTTATTATTTGAATTTTATGAAAATGGAAACAACACGAGATTTGATATTTTTTAAATATTTAAAAAGTAAAGCCCCAGCAAAAGTGGGTCTGATATTTTAATTATTTACTAATACACCTAATATACATCCCCTATTACTACCATTCATAAGCGTTAAGTAGTAATTTAAACAAGATATATTTATCAAGCACAACTTTCGGTTAATAGTGCTCCTGTTATTTTCTTGTTTTCTTTATTTTATAAAATTATTTTATATATAAAGATATATATAAAAAATATGTTTAAAGTTGTAGCAGGAGAAAGGAAGTGATGAAGCCTGGTAAATAAAAGCAGAGCAGAGGGAGCGCAGAAGCGGCGCGTATACAAGGCCCATTGTGCTTTCACTTACCTACGGAGGATTTGGTTTTCAAAAATAAAAGACCCTCCTGTTTAAGATGACATAAAACTTTTTGTTTTCGGAAAACAATTTCTTATTTTTTTATATTATTATTATGTTCAAATTATACACCATGTTTGCCGTTTTTGTTAATAAATGTTATGCAAGAAAAATGTTGTTGGTGTGATCTTTTTGTTTTAGCTGAAAAGTGTGAACTTCTTTTCACTTTGTGTGTGAAAGCAAAAAGAGGTGTCACAAAATTTAAATCACAAATAATACTGTGTGTGTTAAACAATTTCTTCTGATTCTATGATAAAAGTTACAGCTGAGACAAATGTTGTATAAAAAAAATACAAATAAAACCTGTCTGCCGCTGGCCGCTTGGTCGTTACTTTAAGAAAATAATTATTTAACTAACACCCAGCATACTTTATAAAAAAGACATACACACACTCAATTTTAATAGTGCTCAAGAACTCGAAGCTGCGGATAATTCTGTTCCTATGGGACAGAATATTTTTGGTACCTGCTGAGACAGATAGAGAGAGAGACAAAGAGAGAGAGAAAAGGGTGGGTATAAAGATGAGTATGTGGTTAATTTTAGAAAGTGGTGTGAAAAATGCAGCGGAACAGAGCGATCCTCCTCTTATCACAGTTGCTCACCTCCGATTGGTCGAACTTTGCGCAGTGATCCCTTTTGGCCAATGAGATGTATCGTCATGAGAGTACTAGACCCATCGGGGCCCGTCCTTAAATATACACACTCAGAGAAAATATGATCCCCGCCCCATGTCGATTATAATTATTATTATATTAGTGTAGGAGAGTGGGTGGAATTTGGCAGTCACTTTCAGATAGCATTTGAGCACTGCACCATAAATAATTCTTCTCTCAAACACACACACACACACACACACACACACACACACACACACACACACACACACACGCTCTGGGCTGCTGGTGTCGGAGCAGTGCGATGATGAATAGACCCAGTGATGTTATTTCTGGAGAAATTACGACACTGCCAGAACTCCCTTCATATCTGGTTTTAGCGCAGGTTTCGTTTGGTTATTTCATCTAGGTTTTTGGGTTTACTCCAGGAACATGGGAACATTTGAAAAGTGGGGGAGGCACGTTATAAAAAGGTAGCTTGGCTCGTGAAGTTCGACCAGTAGTCTTACATGAAAATAAATCATTGGTAAAGAGCCACAGTTCTTAGTAGGACTGCTGCCTACCGTTTGCGCATTGCCGTCACAAACATTTGGCAGAGACTTAAGCTGAGTTTTCAAGTTGTTGTTCACACTGCAGCCAAACCAAATGTAACTTTAAATTATAGTAATTCAAATGTATTAATAATAAACTGACTAAAATGTGTGGGTTATTAATTTTTTTAAAATAAATTATTTAATCATTATTATTTATTTGTTTAATTGTTCAGGAATTGCAAGTTATGAGAATAAAATTATAGAAATTATAATACAAATACCAAATATAATTACAACCATTATTAATGAATAATTTTGTTTAAATAGTCAAAATATAGTGAATAAAATATAATTAATACAAAATTATCGGAAAAGATATAGATATAGTTATTTTATAATTAAATAATAAAAACATTTAATAGTTTAATTATTTAAGACATGCAGGTTTAACACATATATGAAGTATAATAAAAAATTATAATAGTTTTTAAAGGGGTCATATGATGTTGCTAAAAAAGAATATTTTTTTGTGTGTATTTGGTGTAATGCAATGTGTTTGTGGTTTAAGTTCAAATACATCATTTTCCACATACTGTACATTATTGTTGCTCCTCTCTGCCCAGCCTTTCTGGAAACCCGTCGATTTTTACAAACTCGTCGTTCTGAGAAGCGAGGTGTGCTCTGATTGGCCAGCTATCCAGTGCGTTGTGATTGGCCAAATACCTCAAGCGTGAGAAGGAAATGTTACGCCCCTTACCGTGTACCGTATTGTGATGCTGTGTCCCGGAGCGACGACACAAAAACAATAAAACCCATTATAAACGAGACATTTGTTGCAGTCAGTGGGGACATAATTACTGATTATAATGACTTATACTGTATTTTTAAACATTACCATGTCTGCTTTTGTGATCGGAGAAACAACAAACAACAAGCGTTATTCTACACAGCTCAAAACTCGTGTTTGAATCGTCAGTAGCAGAAATGTACTTACAGGCGTTGAGTCAGAAGCGTCAGACTGTGCTTGCAAAGTTGGAACTGCCCCACTTTATAGAAACAGCCTTTGTGCACGCCAGCATTGTTGGCTACTCTTCCAGATTCAGGAGACCGTCCTCCGTAAATTGCGCTGCACACACTCTGATATTTGGGTTTAACTGTTCAGGAACAGTGTTGTAAATACAACTTAACCACTGATTTCTAGCTGTGTATTCTTTTGGAAGCCCAAACAAAGTAGTTTCGCTTTCACAACGAAACACAGCTTCTCCAGGACATGGCGCCGGCGGCAGCAACAACAGCGAGAATAATAGCTCCGCCTTCTTTCATTGCGTGTACGTTTGGGTGGTGTTTTGCAATTATCTCCCCACATCGTGACGTAGACGTGTGGGGGCGTGTTTAAATTAGCCGTTTTAGGGGGGCGTGCAGTCTTGACTTTTATAAAGAATATCTCTTTGGTTTTGAGACTTTAGTCTTTGCAACTTCAGGGATCTTATCTACGCACAATCAGCTTGTAACACTCCAAAGAGAAAGCAAAACTTGAAATCGCATCATATGACCCTTTAATCAAATATAATTGGTAAAATAGCACAAATGTAATTGATGAAATATAATTGGTTATTTAAAAATAATTTAAATATTTATTTAACAATACCAGATTATAAAATTGTTTCATTATTTAGAATTAGTACATATCTCAATAGTGAAAAAGGGGATATTCACCTATTTTAGTCATTTTACTATAGAAGCTGCGTAATAGTAACTTTGAATCAAAAGAATAAAATGCAACAGATTTGTGACCATAAAGGCAGAAAGCATCCTTGTGTGTTGACTACAGGTGTATTGAGCACGCATGTGTGGGCTGTGTAACTTACGTAGCGTCGTAGCGAAGCGTGCAGTGTCTGATAATGGTTGAAATGATCCGAGCGACACGTGCAAACGCTTCCACTCATAGGCACCATTCGCAGCAGGCCGCTACGTCCTGTCGTAGCCATGCTGCTGCTCACCAGCTGTCTCCATGGAGACCAAGATGGGCTCTGGTTGTCTTGGAAACTGACAGCAGCATGCTGTGGGTTTTGCAACGTGTACGGTTCCCGAGAGCAGTATTTAACTCTGTACGTACAGTCAATATTTAAACGGACTCAGGACTTCACCTAAAGTCTCTAATTCGTTATGTCGTTTCTCGCAGGTACTTGGGCCACATGGCCGTAAACACATATGCAAAAAAAAAAAACGCACACGAAAATGTATTTTCTATAGGCCACCGTGTACCTAAGGAACAGTGTGTTGCCTTGTGATATCACTTGACCATCAGAAATGACTTGTAAGTGTCTGACATGGCATCTGCTGACCGCAAATCCTGTTACCTTGGTTACAGACAGACTGGGCATAAAGGTAAGGTCACAGAGATCTGGAGGTTTTGTCCCCCGAGCAGTTGGCTGTAATTTGATTGGCTCGTGGCCCCGTTGGTGCACCCATCACAGAAAATTGAATTATCGTGACTGTCATCCAGAGAGCCGCACAGCTCACCTCTCCTGTCTTCATCCTTCCATCTCTCCACTCCTCCTCTCATTTACTCCTCTTTTTTGCTTCTCTGCTCCTTCTTTTCATGTCTTCTCTCGTCTGTTTTGTTGTTCTTTATCATTGTTTCTCACTTTTGAGAGTGGAAAAGAAAGGGGTGGGTTGAAACTGTGTTAAACGACATTATTGCTGTCTCTGAATGCAGATGAGAGTTAAAGGAATACCCAAAAATGAAAAGTCATTATTTACTTATACATATGCTGTGTTTTTTAATGGTACATAAATGAGATGTTTGAATAATATTTGTACTTTTTTGTCTATACAACAACATTTCATAGTGGCCACTGCGAAAACGAAAAACCAATGACGAAAAAAAACGTTACCCTTTATTTGACAGCACATGTTCTTACAGTGTACTTATGCAAGAAAGTACTGTAGCACAAGGTAACTGCCTGGGTTAAAGTTAGAATTAGGGGTAGATTCAAGGTTAGTACTTGGTTATTACCCAGTTATTATAATTGTATAATAAGTACATAGCACGTGGAACAGAGCTGCAAAATAAAGTGCTTCTCAAAAAAACTAAATAAAAAGAGCATAAAAAGTTCACATATTCAAACTGGTGCATTTAGTTTGATTGCAACACACAAGATACTAATGACGTCAAACTTGATGGCACTCGTCAGTGTATCGGTTTTGTTCTGAATGTGAACGCAGGTCTACGAATCCCCTATAGAGACAGGGTGATGGAAAAAAATGAATCAGAGAAAAAATTCTATCACAGTTGCTTCGCCTTCGCTCTCAAACCTTTTGTGTTCCATCAAGATCGCAAAAGATTCTCAGCGGAACACAAAAGATTTGCAAGTGGACGCAATGAGCAAATGAAAAGTTTTTTCCAGAGCCAAAACAATTGAAATATAATTGAAATATAAATATAAGGGATCATGAACTACCATAGTTTTTTATTTTGTACTGTTCTCTGACGTCCACTTATACACTGTAAAAAAAAAAAGAAAGAAAGTTGAGCCAACTTATAATTTTAAGGCAACCAGCTTCAGCAGATTTTTGAGTTTTCTCAACTTGTTGTTTTACGTTTATACAACAACAAGTTGAGAATCTCCTAAAAAATAAGTTGAGAGAACTCAAAAATCTGCTGAAGCTGGTTGCCTTAAAATGTTAAGTTGGCTCAACTTTTTTTTTTTTTTACAGTGTAATGTTATCAAGATTTTTACATAAACATAATTTAGAAGTAATAGGCTATTTTCTGTCCTGTTTTGACCCCCCTCATCGAAATGCTCTGTTTGAATAGGCATGGTGGATTGTCGACTCTGAAGTAAATGCCCACTGCTATGATTGGCTAATAGTTGTGTAACAGCATAAATTCCTCATAGATGGACGCTGCTGTAGGTGAAAAATGCATACATATAAATATCAGACGATCTGTAATAACAGACAAAGCAATAGTGAGCACATACTAAAAAACAGTTACTCACACTTGTGTGGCGCAACATTACTATCGGATCCAATATAGTCTGCACAGCATGGTCTTTTAGTTTCAGTCTGAAAATCCTGCGCTAAATTCGTTCCTTGTTTGTAAACAAATCGGCAGTAAAATGAAGGAAATAAAAGGACAAAGCTCCTACTGACACGGTCTGGAATTTCATTAAATATTAAGTTAATCAAATACAGTTTATCGTTTGGTTTCTGCGTAGACCTACGTTTGACGCTCTCATTATTTATACTACGTGCGTGACTATACTCGGTGGGCGGGGCTAAACAGGCAGTGATGTAGAAGCAGGCGTTGATCTTCTGCGGAGGCGGTGCTTATCCACACTATTACATCATGAAGTGGCACAATCCACAACCAGTCATTTTGGCAGATTGGGCTTAATATTAGCTGTTTTTAGACTAACGAGAAAGTTTTGAGTTCTGAAACTTGTTTTTTATTGCACAATGACCTCTTATATGTCAAAAGATCAAGGGATTCATGACACTGTTAAACATGGTCGTTGTTGTACAGGGCAAAAAAAAAAAAAACTGCTCAAAGATTCACCAAAAATCATCCTTCTGTCAGCGTCAAAAATCTTGTGGGAAGCGCACCGACATGTAACGCTGTTGTGATTCGGGCATCCCAAGTTCGAGTCCTTTCCCGATCAGTCTAGTTGTATTTGGTCAGTCATTGCATTACTGTATGTGTGTGTGTGTGTCCAAGACAGGACTGAAAGAGTCAGCGTGTTTTGGATCAGAGAGCGCAGGGATGCACTGCTGTGTGTGTGTGTGTGTGTGTGTGTGTGTGTGTGTGTGTGTGTGTGTGTGTGTGTGTGTGTGTGTGTGTGTGTGTGTGTGTGTGTGTGTGTGTGTGTGTGTGTGTGTGTGTGTGTGTGTGTGCGTGCGTCCAAGACAGGACTGAGAGAGTCAGCGTTTTTTGGATCAGAGAGCGCAGGGATGCACTGCTCCTGAGTGTGTGTGTGTGTGTGTCTGACTCTGTGCCAGCTGGTTCAAAGGAAAACTAACACGTCTCGCCTTCTAAGGGTCTTAATAATACATTCTCACTCACACGGATATCTTACGCTACTCCAGGCTTAAATTGACCTTTTTAAATGTGCTATTGCTGCAATTATGGTCATGAATGAGTAGCCTTGTAAATTGCTCTCTCACTCGCACCGTCTCTGTCTCTCTCGCTCTCTCTTCGTCTTTCAGAGAGCAAGCGATCAGTCTTGCTGAAGGATATGCAGCGTAAACTCATAATTATGATGTTTAAGTAATATAGAGCACACCATCACATAAACTCACACACAACTCTTTATCTTCATTGTCCTCACAGATATACCGTACAAGGAGAGATTAGATATGGATCTATTATGATATGATATGTGTGTTATTGTCCCCTGATGAACTGATACAGATGTGTTTAGCATATAAGGCAGCTCGTGCTGAGAAAATAATTGGAGGGAATATTGGACCCCCTGCAGTAAGTGATGCTTTGTTTAAAATGGGTCTTTTATTATTATTTAATTAAAAATTTTCCCCTGAGGTCCACATAATGCTAATAAATTTTATGCGCTAAAAAGCACCCATAATTGTATTTTTCATGACCGTGACTCACCCTCTCTCTGACACTTTCTTTTCTGATTTTTGCTGATGTGTCTTCCTCATATGTACAGTTCTTTTTGCGTGTGAAATAAGCAAGTGATTTCCTCATTGATTTTGGAAAGATTTGAGTAGCTTAGCTACAGAAATAGTTTTTATGGTCTGAGATATACTGGGAAGTTTTGAATTCTGAAAGTTACAGGATGTTTTAATAGTACTTCACTTTATTTTAAAAGATAAAAGATGTCCCATGAGTGCACCACAATATCTAAAGCAAGTCTTTAGTTAGAGACAATCCTTATTCCACTTCATTTTCTTCTACAGAGTCATTTTGCCACAGATGTGCAGGAAATAAGTGGATTCTGGCAGGTTTCAGGTTTTGTTGTTTGAATGGATCCGGGCTGGTGACCCAAAACTCATGGGCCTAAACTTGGGTTGCGAAGACCCATGCACTATTTGAGAACAGGTTGATGATCCCTGCAGCTAATGTATTGTGTAAGTGACTGTTGACAGACCGAGCCATGGGAATATTTCCGTCTCTCTCAGTGAGCAAAGCTTGAAGCCCTTATTTGCTCTGTAAACCCAAATGGCTCTCAGGGGACTAGACCGTCTCAGACCAGCTCCCACGACCTCTGACCTCCTACATCCACACACGCAGCAAATCAGAAGAAAAGGGGTGAAGCCAAGCAGGATTGTATGTTAGACTGCCAATGTTGTTTTTAACGTCTTACCCAATCACATTGTAAAGCACAGATGGAATATGAGGACAGGACATCAACAATCCATAATTAAATCTAATACAACAGATTGACCTGTTTCAATGTAATTGTTAGATGTTCTGTGTGTTGTGTGTGTGTGTGTGTGTGTGTGTGTGTGTGTGTGTGTGTGTAGTGGATTGCTGTGGTGTTGATTGCGCTGATGATCGAGAGCTCTTGTCAGTAATTGAGCTTAATTAATTTAAGAGCCTTGGATTGATTCCAGATCTCAGAGTTTAGTCTACAGTAAAGTAGGGGATAACAGCATCATTTAACCCTGTTTTTAAAGCAGCTGGATTTATAGTGTGGTTCCACTTAAACAAAACACCTGTTAAAAAATGAGTAATTCACCCCAAAATGAATATTATTTACTCACTTTCATGGTGTTTCAGATTCTTATGCTGCTTTTTCTTATCTATATAAGTAATTATTTATTATATTAGAACCACGTAAATTATATTTAAAATATATATTTGTCACAATTAATTATATATGTTTTAAATCTATTTGTACATTTTGAAAATTGAACATAACACATGTATTGGACCAGACACAGTTCTTAACTAGCTGCATTTGCTTAAGAATGTGTTACTTTGTGCTAGAATTATAGTGACTAACGTAATTCAAATGTAAGCAACATTTGCCTTCATATTCCATTGTTTAAGAGTTAAGACACGTTTTTTTTTTCCTCATCTGAATTATGCCGTTTTCATTTTGAGTGCAGTTCTGCGGTGAATTTGGTACCATCTCATGCGTTTAAGTACTAAATTGACTCGTTACTTAAAAATAAGGCTTATCACAGTGTTCATTTCAATATCCTTTCCAAAAAGGAAATTGGAAGCAGAATCTGTTGTGTGTGTAATAAAACCCTCAGCTACAGTGATATTATGGTAATTTCCAAGTTAATGGTCTCCCTTCTGTGCAAATCAACTGTTTTGGCGTTTATCTTAAGATACAGTCTCTAGGACCTGTTGAAAGCGTGACGTTTTTTTTTTGGTTTCTCATTTGAATGTGTAATTGTCAGAATGTAATTTATAAACAGTTGTCTCTTTAAAGGCATTTATCAAGAATAAAAACATACAATGTGATGCATTGACTTATTGAAATAAATCAGTTATTATAGTCTCTTTAAACTATTATTAATATTAATCTTAATCTTATTAATTATTATTATCTTATTTTTATGTTATTATAGCTACTTTGTCTATTTAGTGATTTAATCTGCCAGAAGAATATAATATATGTTAATGTTTTCATTTGAGGATTTTTTTCAGAAACTACTGATATGTAGTCAATTTGATTAATCATGCAATTATTGTATGTAATTAACAGCTAAAACAAATCAGGCCTGATACCCCTTTTCCCAGAGTTGTGTGGAGAAGCATGTCTGTGTTTTGATCCTCACAGGAAAGTTGCGAGACAGTCAGCAAAGACTTTGAAATTCATCTGGCATTTACAGACGCAGCATTTCTGCTCTATAATCCACTCAACACTGGTCTCTGGTGCACCGACATTCTGTGTGTGTGATATCTGTTCTTTTCTGATAGGCCTGATCTGTAATAAAATGTCATCCAGACAAATGGCTCGGTACATTTTCTGATGTTGGTTCAAAGCTTCGAGCGGCTTTATGCTTAAAGATATTAGAGCTGATGCAATTAGAGAACTAATATCCTCTTTGTCTCTGTTTTGTCTGTCTAGGAACGGGTGGAGTATCTCTTTCTGATCATTTTTACGGTGGAAGCATTTCTGAAAGTTATTGCATACGGGCTGCTGTGTCACCCTAATGCGTACCTGCGGAACGGCTGGAACTTGTTGGATTTCATCATCGTGGTGGTTGGGTGAGTACAAGCGCCCGGTGTAACCTGCAGTAACCCCTGAAATATATATATGCTAATATATTTAACTTAAGATTACTTTTGATAACTTTTATCTGAATATGCAGTACTTTTTCAGGATTTTGTTGGTTTCCCACTAAAAAAATTGTCACTTTAAAAATAAATGAATAGTAAATTACAAAACAAAACAGTATGTTTAAAAGCATTTTACCCCCCATTAATTTTATTTGCTGCATCCTGTCTTTTATGTTTTAATCTGAAATGTTAAATGTAATGAGTTGATAACGTCCTCTTTCTGTCTCTCTTTCAGGCTCTTCAGTGCAATATTAGAGCAGGCCACTAAAGGGGATGGTGGGACTTCAATGGGAGGCAAGGCTGCAGGGTTTGATGTAAAAGCCCTGCGAGCCTTTAGAGTGTTGAGACCTCTGAGACTCGTATCTGGAGTACCTAGTGAGTAAACACACACACACAAACTCATCTGATGACTGTTGAGTTAGTCGTCCATGAGTCAGGACCGAGAAACTGAGGGAACATGAATTTAAATAAATTTGCATTTCCTTCCTGTAGGAGGATCTGAAACCATTCGACAATCAGTAAACACAACCCAGAAAATCAGAAGTCAAAACTCTATTAAGCCATTCTTATCAGCATGTGTAGGCACAGCTTTTTATTGTTGTGTATGCAAATCCATTTTCTTTCTGATTGCCAATTTTGTCCAGAATGCGAACAAATTAGTTGTTATTATATGTCTCTCTGGAATACTTGGCTTTGATTAAGCATTCTGCAGTCAAATATTTTGTCAACATCTAAGTATAATGACTTTTAAATGGTATACAGTAATTGACCGTTTGTTTTCAGCTGTTCTGGCTTCACAATGGGATCGTGATTAGCTGACTGCACATTATCATATTATTATCGATAATATTCCAAGTATAAACAGTTACTCTTCAGAATATGAATGCATCCATGAGAAAAGTGATTATCTACGGTGTTTTTCAGATTCCTTTCCTGTGTGCTTGCAGGTTTACAGGTGGTGCTGAACTCCATCATTAAAGCCATGGTTCCGCTCCTGCACATCGCTCTGCTCGTTCTGTTCGTCATCATCATTTATGCCATCATCGGCCTCGAGCTCTTCATGGGAAAGATGCACAGAACCTGTTTTTTCTTCAAAGACGGACACAAAGGTCAGGATTTTATATTTGTTCCTTCCTTGTTCTAGTCATTGGCTCCAGATCAACTGGCAAAATCCTGTTTTTTTCAGGTTCTATATCTGAACAGAAGCCGGCCCCCTGTGCCCCAAGCTCTGTCCATGGACGTCATTGCACCCTGGCCAATGTAACGCAGTGCATGATGGGATGGGAGGGCCCAAATGATGGAATCACGAACTTTGATAACTTTGCATTTGCCATGCTGACTGTGTTTCAATGCATCACGATGGAGGGCTGGACTGACGTCCTGTACTGGGTGAGTCTGCTCCAATAATGGCACACATCATCTAATGACTGTATAAGCACTCATGATCTCTTTACTGAGAAAAGACACATGAATGAGGTAGGAGTATATCCCAGTGTCTTTAGTTTAAAAAATAACACTATTGGAATTTCTCCTAAAGGGAATCCTAATGTAACCATAATGGGAATTTTCTTGTCAGATTTCACACAAAATCTAGTTCTTTTAGAATATATAATTGATAAAATACCCATTTATTGTTTCAAATATATTTTTGGGAGATTTTATAAGATCCCAGTCTGATTGTCATTATTTTGTATATAAATTATTCTGAAACAAGTACATATTCTGTTAAAGATATATCCAACAGAACGGTAAAAATCAAAAAAGAATAAAAAAAATTGTTGTGCGAATCTTCATTCTTGGTTCCCAGTTAAAATGGAAATTCTATTAGTAATCCACATCCACTTTTGTGATTTATATCTATTTGTTTTATTGCTTTTTTAAATGTATTTTTATGACTAGGTGAGTGGTGTGTTACGTCTCGGCCCGGGTCAGTGTTGCGTTGCTACTGAAAATTTGACATTCGCTGATTTTGTACATTCATTTTTATACCTTGCAAACTTAAACCTTTGGATTTTTGTGATGTGTTTTACATTGAAAATATTCTACTGATTCTTCACTATGATAATGTTTTTAATTTAGTTAGTTAACGTCAGTAAATTAAGGCTGTTAAGTGATTAATCGCAATTAATCGTATCCAAAATAAAAGTTTGTTTACATAATATACGTGTGTGTACTGTGTTTATTTAATATGTATATAAAATACACACACATGCATGTATATATTTAAGAAAATATTTTAATATTTATATTTATATATAATATAAATTATGTAATATTATATAAAATATTACAATTATATACATATAAATGTTTAAAATGTATACATTTATGTGTGTGGATTTATTTGTACATACTAAACATACACAGTACACACACAAGTATATTTTGTAAACACAAACTTTTATTTTTAATTGCGATTAATCGTGATTAATCATTTGACAGCCCCAGTAAAAATCTGCTGGAAACTACAAAACAATATTTTGCATCATATGACATTTGTCATGATAACGTGTTTAAGGAATTATGAATCATGTTTAAGAATTTATGAAGTTAGATTATAGCTGTACAATTGTAAAAACTTTTAACGAATTAAAAAGTTGTACATTTTTCTAGCACAAACATTGAACATAATATGGTGGAGCCACTGAAAATGTTTTTAAAAACCAGAACTATTGACCCTCTTCACTAACAGAAAAAATCCCATTGAGCCCTGTGTGTGTGATGATCACTGCTGCTCTCTAAAGCCCATCTTTTCTGTATCTCAGTCCTCTGTACTCCTCCAGATACTTAAAATGATTGACGGTTTTCCTGATGACATCTTTTAAAGCAGTCAAACAGACTCAGCTGAAAGTCTCTCTCTCTCTCTCTGTCTTTCTCTCTGTTGAAAATGCTCTATGCTTCATGGGTTTTCTTGATGTTCTGGGTTTCTGAGGGACCAGCATGTGCTGTTCACTGCACTCGTTTCTGCTGACTGTCTTTCTCTCCGCTCCACTCTGCTTTCTTTTTTCTAACTGTCACCTCCTCATCTCAGATGCAGGATGCCATGGGTTATGAGCTTCCATGGGCCTATTTTGTCAGTCTGGTCATCTTTGGATCCTTTTTCGTTCTAAATCTGGTTCTGGGTGTGTTGAGCGGGTAAGTATCGTGTGCTGAAAGTGTGTGTGTGGGTTTTTTTGGACAATAGAACAAGCTCTGACTGAACTCTGATGAAACACATTTTCTTTCTCAAAGCACTGGGATTGAGTGAGCCAGAGAGGGCTTATGTAGAACTGCCCATGTCCAGCAGACACATACTAATCATTCCTTCATTCCTCTTCAACTGCACCCCATCCATCCATCTCTCTCCCCCATACTCCATCCTTCCCTCCATTCCCAGGTGAATGATGCTGTAGGGAATTCCTGGCCATGGCTTTATTTTGTCACTTTAATCATCATTGGCTCCTTTTTTGTTCTTAATTTGGTTCTTGGGGTTTTAAGCGGGTAAGGGACACTCGTTCATTCTCTTTCCAGTCTTCTTTATTTCCAATCAGTTTTTATCCTTTGGAGGGAGTGTGTGTGAGAGAGATCTGTTATCTTAATCATATTTTTTTGTGTTTAAAACAAGTCTGTACAAACAAGGGTCAAAGGTGTTTTGTTTCCCTTTTTCCCTTAAATACACATTCATAGTCTTGTTGTGAGGGAATATCTTGTTCTGTTTATTGCAAGAAACACACAACTGTACAAAAGTTTGGGGTCAGCGAGATTTTGAAGTGTGTATATATATATATATATATATAGTGCCCTCCAAAAGTATTGGAACATTAAAGAAATGTTTGGCTGTGGAGTCAAGACATTTACAGATATGATTAAAAGAAGAATATGAGACAAAACTACAGAATGTCACATTTTATTATTGGGTGATTCAACATAGATGTTTTACCAGCTAAGAAGTTCAGCACTTTTAGAGTTTCTATTCTACTATCTGATGTGAGCATAAGTATTGGGACAGTTGCCTCACGGGTCTTTCTAAGTGATCAGCTGTGTCCTGTTGCATTAATTCTTCAGATATTAAAAGCAGGGAATGTGTCGTATCAGTTATATCCAGTACTTCTGCATTCTGAATCTTGCATTCGATGATGACACACACAAACCAGGATGAAGATGAGGGAGCTGACTTTAAGAGAAAAGCAAGCTATTTGAACGCTAAAAGAAAAGAGGAAGTCAATTAGAGCTGTAGCAAAAACAAAGGGCATGGAGAAATCAAGAGTTTGGAAACCACCAGCGACACCAGCAACCAACAACGACCTGATCGGCTGAGAAAACAACAATAGTTGATGACAGACAAATCATAAAAGCTGTGAAAATGAACCCTAAAAGACGTGTCTGTAAAATCACCAACAACTTCCAGAAAGCTGGGGTGATGCTCCGACAATCTACTGTCCTCAGGAGACTCTGACACAGAATTACAGATGCTACACAGCAAGATGCAAACCTCTGACCAGCACCAAAAATAGAAAAGCAAGATTAGAGAAAGGCAAATTAAAGCAAAAAAAGCACAAAGGTGAACCAGAAGAGTTTTGGAACTGTGTTTATGGACTGATGAGACAAAGATTCTCAACTTTACTGGTGACTTAATGTATGATGACAGTAGCAGAATGAATTTGGAAGGGTACAAAACCATCTTGGCTACCAATATTCAAGAAAATGCCACCAGATTCATTGGGAAGTGCTTCATATTGCATCAGGACAATGACCCAAAACACCCTGCCAGTTCAGTCAAGGAATTTATAAGGGCAAAGAAATGGAAGTCTTAGATTGCTCAAGTCTATCTCCAGATTTAAATCTGATTGAACATGAATTTCACCAGCTGAAGAGGAGAGTAAAGGCAGAAACTCCCCAAAACAAGCAACAATTGGCTGCATTAAAGGCTGGGAAAAGTATTTCAAAGGATGAGTCCAAGAGTCTGGTGATGTCTATGGGTCATAGACTCACTGCTGTGATTGTGCGCAAGGGATCTGCAACTAAATAATAGCTTTTAAACTTTTATATCTGCCTTAAGTTCAACTGTCCCAATACATATGCTCACATCAATGAGTGGGATGAACTCTAAAAGTGCTGATCTTTTTATTTGGTAAAACATGTATGTGTTGAAACGGATAATAATCAAATGTGACATTCTGTAGTTTTTTCTCATATTAATCTTTTAATCATATTTGCAAATGTCTTGACTCCACAGCCAACAGAGCAATTTTGGCTTTACTGTTCCAATACTTATGGAAGGCACTGTATATATATATATATATATATATATATACATACATATACACTCACCGCCCACTTTATTAGGTACACCTGTTCAATTGCTTGGTAACACAAATTGCTAATCAGCCAATCACATGGCAGCAACTCAATGCATTTAGGCATCTAGATGTGGTGAAGACGACTTGCTGAAGTTCAAACCGAGCATCAGAATGGGGAAGAAAGGGGATTTAAGTGACTTTGAACATGGAATGGTTGTTGTGCCAGACGGGCTGGTCTGAGTATTTCAAAAACTGCTGATCTACTGGGATTTTCACGCACAACCATCTCTAGGGTTTACAGAGAATGGTCCGAAAAAGAGAAAATATCCAGTGAGCGGCAGTTGTGTGGAGATGATAGAAAGGCAACAGTAACTCAAATAACCCCTCGTTACAACCAAGGTATGCAGAATACCATCTCTGAACACAGAGTTCCTGTGATTCAGTGGTAGAGCATTGCGTTAGCAGCGCAAAAGGTTGTGGGTTCAATTCCCAGGGAACACACATACTGATAAAACAACAATAATTATAGCTTGAATGCACTGTAAGTCGCTTTGGATAAAAGCGTCTGCTAAATGCATAAATGTAAATGTAAATGTGAACGCACAACACGTCGAACCCTGAAGCAGATGGGCTACAGCAGCAGAAGACCACACCGGGTGCCGCTCCTGTCAGCTAAGAACAGGAAACGGAGGCTACAATTCGCACAGGCTCACCAAAATTGGACAATAGAAGATTGGAAAAACGTTGCCTGTTCTGATGAGTCTCGATTTCTGCTGCGACATTCAGATGGTAGAGTCAGAATTTGGCATAAAGAACATGAAAGCATGGATCCATCCTGCCTTGTCTCAACGGTTCAGGCTGGTGGTGGTGGTGTAATGGTGTGGGGGATATTTTCTTGGCACACTTTGGGCCCCTTAATACTAATTAAGCATCGTTTAAACGCCACAGCCTACCTGAGTATTGTTGCTGACCATGTCCATCCCTTTATGACTACAGTGTACCCATCTTCTGATGTCTACTTCCAGCAGGATAATGCACCATGTCACAAAGCTCAAATCATCTCAGACTGGTTTCTTGAACATGACAATGAGTTCACTTTACTCAAATGGCCTCCACAGTCACCAGATCTCAATCCAATAGAGCACCTTTGGGATGTGGTGGAACGGGAGATTCGCATCATGGATGTACAAATCTGCAGCAACTGCGTGATGCTATCATGTCAATATGGACCAAAATCTTTGAGGAATGTTTCCAACACCTTGTTGAATCTATGCCACGAAGAATTAAGGCAGTTCTGAAGGCAAAAGGGGTCCAACCCGGTACTAGCAAGGTGTACCTAATAAAGTGGCCAGTGAGTGTGTGTGCGTATATATATATATATATATATATATACATATATTACATACATACATAATTGTTACAGCATTCAACAATATTTAAATAATTTGCTGTATTTTCAACAAAATTTACGAAATGCAGCGTTGGTCAGTATAAAAAATATTTTGAACAGTTGTGTACATTACCTGTGTCCATACAGAAGTATTGTTAATATTTAATTGCACTTTTAAAATATTTGTGAATTAGAGTTTTTTTTTTTTTTTTAATTAATACTCCTTTTTTTCTGATTCAGTCTGTTTATTTTACGGGATGGATATTTAGAGGAAGTCTCTCTCTTTCCGTTTCTTAGAGAGTTCTCTAAAGAGCGAGAAAAGGCCAAAGCTCGTGGAGATTTCCAGAAGCTCCGTGAGAAGCAGCAGCTGGAGGAGGATCTAAAGGGCTACCTGGACTGGATCACGCAGGCGGAGGATATCGACCCTGAGAACGACGACGAGGGACTGGACGACGACAAGCCTAGAAATCGTAAGTATGAAGCAGGGAAGCACCGGGGTGGGGCAAATTGATCTGCTCTGAGTTTGTTTTCTGAGACATTTTGCAAAAGCGTCGTCCATGCAAATGTAAAACATTGACTTTAAATGTAAATGAGGACATTGAAATGTTTACCTTGTAGGAGTTACCGTGTAAAACTCTGACTTTGCTATTGTTGGAATTTATACTTGGTCTGAATGTACTTCCAGATCTATAAATATCTGTTGTTTCTTTTATCTCTGGCCCTTCAAGCATGATCAAGGCCTGATATCCTAGTGATGTAAAGCCTCTACATATGCAATTTTGCGTAAAATTAACTGAAAACAAAAATCGATCTGTTAGCTAGTTTTATATGTCCAGATATGATGTTTATTGTCATTACAAAAACTGTTTAATATTTGAAAACAAACAGCAACTCACCTTAAATGCTGATTGTGAGATTGGCTGCCAACATCCTCCATAAACTTTAGAGAAAGTGTATCTTGCTTGCTATGACAGATGTAAATCATTAGATCATATTACTGTATACACAATATTCAGATATGTTATGGATTGTTTCAGTTGCAGATGAGAGTTCTCCATCAGAAACTCAATCCAACCACAATCCAAAACTTGAATGAATAGATGAATGTGTTTGTATTTGGGAAGGTTTTGCTATCCATATTAGGAATTACATTTTTAGAAGCAAGCAGAAGCAGACAAACGTCCTTGTGGGGGACAAAAGGTTCACAAAACGTCTAGACAGTAATCTATAGTAGACAGAAAAGATTTCTAAAATGGCAGTTTTAGGCTTACTAGGGTTGTATAATTTGTTTATATTAAAGAATAATAAATGGGAATGGGAAGTCCCTTCAGGGATATACAGTATATATAGAGACTTGTGTGTGTGTGTGTGTGTATTTGGACTTATTTTTGACTGGTATTTCAGAGCCTGAGATTGTGTATTGTCAGTCCGGCCCCTAACTGAGATTAGATGGGAAAACGCTTTCACACACAGACAGTATATAGAGAGTATATAATAGACAATATATATACTGCAGTCCACATGCTGACGCACATCTAGTGGCACAAAATAGAACTGCATCTCAGGTTATTTGTATTTTTTTTTAAACAGTGATGATTAATGTTAAGTGTTCTCTGTCAAGTGTCTTGAGTTGTTTGTTAGCTATAAATATTCGGGACAGAGAGGGCTGGTGGCGTCTCTTTCTGTCTGACTGTGTCTGTCTCTGACTGTTTGAGTCTCGCTCTGTTGTTTTCAGGGAAGACTCATCGTTTACAGTACATCCGTGGAGCGGTGAAGAAAAAAGCAGCTCTGCTTCGTAAGGCGTGTGCGTCTCCATAGCAATCACGGTTTACTTTTGCGTTTGCATGGGAAGTGCAACAAGACCTTTAAACTGACCCCCGACCCATCCTTCCCCACCCAGACAGGTCAATCTGGGTACGGAGGGCGATGGGGTCTCCCTGCTTAGTTCTCCGTATTTTAGAGTTCTGAATGATGATACGCATGAAAATCTGAGAGGTTTGAAATTTAGACTCACTGCTCTTTTGGGATGGTATACGTTTTTCTGTTTGAAATATCTGGACTTTTAGCATGACATGTAGCATTTTTCTCCAGGTATTTGAATCAGAATCTGGTGCTTTGTAGTAAATTTTAGTCACACATCAGGCTCCTTTTCCAGTGTGATCTGCACGTGATGCCTAGATAGAAACAGTTCTGCTTTGCACACCACGGTTCAGATGGTTCTGACTCTGAGGTTGTGATTTCTCTTTAACAGCCATGCTGAGATGTTAATAGAAATAGATTGCAAAGTATTGTGGACATTTTTCTCCTGATTTATGCTGCTTCATCCTCATCTACTTCAGATTTGTTTAGAGTGTTTACGTTATGTATTTTATCTTAATTGCAAATTACAAGAGTAATATTCATTTCATTTTAAACGCATCAATTCTCACAATACATCATCAGCATACTGATGATGTAATGTCACTGTTCGACATCTGTAATCCTGTCTCGGAATATCCGATCAAACATAATCCCATAATCCCATTTCCAAGGGTGGTGTAGTCTGGATGATAATGTGTGTTTTTTTTACTATTAAGAAATAGAATTTGGGGAAAAGGTCAGAGCCAATGACAATGCAGCATGGAATTTAGAGACCCTGCTTGACCCCGCCCCCTGTGCATGTTAATGAGATGGAATTGTAGGCTTGCATGCTGATTGGTAGATTGGCATTGTTTTAAGTCTTTTACATGATGTATTTGGGTAAGTTTGTCCAACTTTGGTTTTATTTTGAAATCTGAATGAACCCATCCAAATCATTAAATGTTTTATAATTCTGTTGGTTTGATGGCTAGTTTAATGTAAGATAGATTCACAGGTTCAACACCCATGACGCACAGTATGTGTGTGTTGATGAAATGTGGTATTTGATTCTTTTCAAACACTTTTTGGGGCAGACATTCTCACATATGGTCCATATTAAACATTAAAGGTCACATCTGAGCATGGAAATGTTGGCTGGCATCAAGATTGCTGAGTCTATTTAATAAGAACTGGCTTAGTAGCAACTTTCTTTACATATATTATTTATTCTACCTCTTTTTTCTTTCTACCTGTTTAAAATGTATAATTTAGCATGCTTTATGTTTTTATATTAGGATTTTATTATAGTTTTGACAGCTTTTAACAGCTGGATTTGTGATTTAGGCTTTTTTTATTAGTGACAAACAGCTTTTTGTTTCTTGAAGCATCATATACAAAACAATCGAATCAGTAAATCTGCACCTGTCACAAACATTGTGAACAAACACTGTAATTTGGTTCCTAATGTGTTCTTTTTGGTGGCTGGCTGTGAGGAATATTTTACATATGTAAAAAACTATAGGCACATTAGATAAATGCAAAAAGTCTTTACTCATAACAGATATGTTTTATTTAGTAAGCTGTCTGTCTTTGAATCAGTCACCTCACTTAGTAAGGTTTAGATTATTGTAAAGCTAGACTTACAGTATGTGTGATGTTTTATGCATTGTTAAAACTTAATTTTACTTTCTCAAGGCCAGTTTTTACTCGCACTTGTCAATTGGTAAGTGTTGATTTTGAACCATGGTCATCTCTGCTGTAAGTGTGCCAGTGTAAAAGCTCAAGTAAGGGTTCTTTAGAGGTTGAAAGTCAGTTTCTTGTGTGTATGAAACCAGCCTTTGATGAGCTACCACTATCATCTTTTTCTAGTAATTCATCGCACTCTCTTCCTCTCTTTCCCGCTCTCATGCAGTGAGTATGCCGGCCAGTGAAAATGAGTCAGTGAACACTGATAATGCTCCAGCTGGAGACATGGAGGGAGAGACCTGCTGTACTCGCATGGCGTAAGTCCCCACAGCATCCCGTTCCTCCTCTTTCCTCCTTCTGTTCTCCTTCCTGATCATCTCTTCTCCTCTAATTCCTCAATTACTTCATTTTGATTTCCCTCCATGCTTAATTTTCTTCAGACTTACGCTTTTCAGTATTCAGACATCTACAGAGATGTAAGGTTGAGAGCTAGTTTTAAATGGTTTACTGGTAGGCGAGGTCAGCAGGGCTCAGTGGGCGGCTCCTGGCGCTCCCGTGATCTTCAGTGTGTGTGTGTGTGTGTTTTTTTTTCTCTGTACATCTGTTGCTGTCATCTGTTTTCCAGCTGATCTGCCCTGTTAGTGATCAGTGCTGTATGTCACAAACACAGACAGGAACATTCAGTACCCAGAACATAAAAGCAATTATATATAAACATTCCCACAGATATAAAAAATCTGTGAGCAGATAAATCATAAGAACTGTTTAATTTACATATCACAAGTTGAATATAACAAAAACGTATCACTGTAAGGTTGTCAAGGCAATGCAACACACAGTGTGATCTATCTATCTATCTATCTATCTATCTATCTATCTATCTATCTATCTATCTATCTATCTATCTATCTATCTATCTATCTATCTATCTATCTATCTATCTATCTATCTATCTATCTATCTATCTATCTATCTATCTATCTATCTATCTATCTATCATATGTGGGTGGCACTCAGTTGCTCCTGCTCATCATCATGGGGGGGGGGGGGCTCTGAAGTAGTGATGATGTATGATCAGGCCCACCTGACTGCCCTCCCAGTTCTGCTGTGTCTGTGGAAACACTGTCCTTCATGATGTCATGTCTGTTCTGTATGTATAATACATTCTGTTTTCCATTCCAGAAATAGGATCTCCAAATCCAAATTCAGGTTAGTACATTACATACCATCTGAAGGCGAGGCTGCCTTCCTTACTGCTCTTCATATATATGTGTGTGTATGTGTTTGTTGTGTTTCGATGCCAGTGTTGTGTTTTGATCATCACGGTTGCCCTCTAATCAGTGGCTGAACATCCATTAACAAGTTCAGACGGCCTGTGTTATTCAGGTTAGATTTGTTTGCTACAGATGCCAAAAGAATTGAGAGCAGCAGCGTTTTCAATCACTGCCAGTACAAACACACATAGTTGTTATGTTTCCAGAAAGTGCATTTAGTGAATACTGAAATGATATTTTTCCCGGCTGGTAAGAATGGTGTCAGATTGTACAGACTTTGAATTTTGGATGTTTTATTTTGTATGTCTCTCTCTGTCTTTGTTTTGCAGTCGATATTCACGTCGATGGAATCGGTTATGTCGGCGCACGTGCCGTGCAGCAGTGAAGTCAAATGTGTTCTACTGGCTGGTGATTTTCCTGGTATTTTTGAACACACTCACCATTGCCTCATTGCACCACCAGCAGCCAGAATGGCTCACCAATATACAAGGTACTCAACTCTACAATAGTGTATGCATTTCAGTATACTGTTGCTACTGAAATATACGGCAAGGGAGCCTTGAGCAGTCCAATATTTGTAAAATATTATGTGTGATGTACTTTATATTTTGATTAATTGTCCTTGGCGAAGCTACTTTTATGACTCCCATACTTTGTATCTCTCAGAGCTCAGCAGTGACCATCCAATCCCATAAAACCTAATCAAATGTTGTTACGTAATTGTTCTCAGAACCTTGGTTTGATTTGTCTACACTGAGGAACTTTGCCAACCAAGGACGTTCTGTTAATAACACTACTTTAGCTATTTTTGTAAATAATGCATTGATGCAGTTTTTTTTTCAAGACACACTCTTAAAAATAAATGTTCCCAAAGGGTGTTTTTTCAGTGATGCCATAGAAGAACTATTTTTGATTCCCAAAATAACCTTTCAGTGAACAGTTCCTAAAACTCCTAAGACTGCTCGATCTTGCAGGTTTGCACTTCACAACATCAGAAAGATCAGGCCCTTTCTGACAGAGCATGCTGCACAACTTCTTGTCCAGGCCCTTGTCATTTCTAGGCTGGACTACTGCAATGCTCTTCTGGCTGGACTTCCATCAAACACAATCAAACCTCTACAAATGATTCAGAATGCAGCGGCACGACTGGTCTTCAACGAGCCCAAAAGAGCCCATGTTACACCTCTCTTTGTCTCCTTGCACTGGCTACCAGTTGCAGCTCGCATCCAGTTCAAGACACTGATGCTTGCATATAGAACAACCACAGGCTCAGCACCCACCTACTTCCACTCACTATTACGAATCTACATCCCCTCCAGAAGTCTGAGATCTGCTAGTGAGCGACGCCTCGTGGTACCATCACAGAGAGGCTCAAAATCACTCTCCAGAACATTCTCGTTCACCGTTCCTGGCTGGTGGAATGATCTTCCCACCCCCATCCGGAATGCTGGATCCCTGTCAATCTTCAAGCAACAACTGAAAACTCATCTCTTTCGACACTACTTGACTTCATCATAAACTTAAAAAATAAATAATAATCTTTCTCTTTATCTTTCTCTACTTTCCTTGCTAGCTTGTACTTATTTGAACAATGCCTGAGACTTGGTGTTACGAGCACTTCCTCTGTCTGTTTGCCTCTTCAAGATGAATCGCTTTATGTATTCCCCAATTGTAAGTCGCTTTGGATAAAAGCGTCTGCAAAATGACTAAATGTAAATGTAAAAGAACCATTTTGAAGAACATTTTAAAAATCTATAGAACCTTTTCTGCATTTGAAAGTTTCTGTAGATGTTCAAGGTTCTTTACAGAAACATTGATGCCAAAAAAGAACCTTTATTTTTAAGAGTGTACTCAATGTCCAGAACTGTTCAAATGTCTGGGGTCAATTTTTAAAATGAAAACTGTAATATTGTATTGCAATTTAAAAACTATTTTTTAAAAGTAATTTATTCCTGTGATGGCAAAGATTATTTTTTCAGCAGTCATTACTCCAGTCTTCAATGTCACATGATCCTTTAGAAATCATTTTAATTTGCTGATTTGGTGCTCAAGAAGCATTTCACATTATATTATATTATTGTCATTATTGAAAACAGTTGTGCAGCTTAATATTTTTTTGGAAACCGTGATATGTTTTTAACATTATAAAATGTATTTACTGTCACTTTTGATGATTTTAAGTATTAATTTATTTAAAAAAAAACAGTAGTGTATGGTAGTGATCAACTTTTCAGGTCTCTGTGTTGGATAAATCTCATAGTGAATGGATGTGGTGTTTCTGTGTTTACAGAAATCGCC
The DNA here is from genome assembly GCA_027422405.1 of Ptychobarbus kaznakovi. Taxonomy (NCBI): domain Eukaryota; kingdom Metazoa; phylum Chordata; class Actinopteri; order Cypriniformes; family Cyprinidae; genus Ptychobarbus; species Ptychobarbus kaznakovi. The sequence continues at coordinate 32,818,256 of CM049795.1, read as the reverse complement.
AATAAGGTGTTGCTGGCTCTCTTTACTGGTGAGATGCTGCTGAAGATGTACAGCCTGGGCCTACAGGCCTATTTCGTCTCCCTTTTTAACCGCTTTGACAGTTTTGTGGTGTGCGGTGGTATTCTGGAGACTATCCTGGTGGAAATCAAGATCATGTCACCCCTCGGCATCTCTGTGCTGCGCTGTGTGCGTCTGCTCCGCATCTTCAAGATCACCAGGTATGTGTTAAAGACGTGTGTTTTGTTAACTGTGGGGTGTGACTTTGTCTAAATGCTTACTGTCCTCTCTCAGGTACTGGAACTCTCTCAGTAATCTGGTGGCTTCTCTGCTGAACTCTGTGCGTTCTATCGCGTCCCTGCTTCTGCTGCTCTTCCTGTTCATCATCATCTTCAGTCTGCTCGGAATGCAGCTCTTTGGTGGCAAGTTCAACTTTGATGAGACGCGCCGCAGCACCTTCGATAACTTCCCCCAGTCTCTCCTCACCGTCTTTCAGGTTCTGCCACAGTCTGAACCACAGGACACACTTTTCATTAGTCTTCAAACCTGACCCATGTTTGATTTGTGATTGTAGATTTTGACCGGAGAGGACTGGAACTCTGTGATGTTTGATGGGATCATGGCGTACGGTGGACCCTCCTTTCCTGGCATGCTTGTCTGCATTTATTTCATCATCCTCTTCATCTGCGGAAACTGTATCCTAAAGAAAACTTATTTAACACAACACGATGTGACACAAAATAAAAGAGTTGATTATAAAACTGATCAAAACGCTCCTGAACTCTAAACAGACATTCTCCTGAATGTCTTCTTGGCCATTGCCGTGGACAACCTGGCAGACGCCGAGAGTCTGACATCAGCGCAGAAAGAGGAAGAGGAGGAGAAAGAGAGGAAGAAGCTGGCCAGGTTCAGTGACTCACAGTTCACATGAGTGCAATGCTTTGAGATGGTCTGGGGGCCTGTAAAACCTTCCTATGAAGATTTCCTGCCCCCTGCTTAATGAGCTCATTAAGTGTATCGGTTATGACTTCATTAGTTTAACATTGAGGAAATTAAGTATCGTTTTACAGAAGTGTTTTTGCCCCTCTGAAGAGCTGTAAATACAGGTGCTTAGCGGGACCATAAAGGGACCACGCACACATTTATGACACGATTTCTGTCTTACAGAACGGTCAGTCCAGAGAAGCGTCAAGTCTCTGAGAAACCACCTCTGGAGGATGAAAAGAAAGAGGAAAAGATTGAACTAAAATCCATCACTTCTGATGGAGAGACGCCAACAGCCACCAAGGTCGCTATCTAGAGGACACATAGAAACACAGATTAAAGGGCACCTATTATGCCCCTTTTTACAAGATGTAATATAGGTCTCAGGTGTCCCCAGAATGTGTCTGTGAAGTTTCAGCTCAAAATACCCCACAGATCGTTTATTATCTCTTTAAATGCAAATGAGCTGCACAGCATGGAGTGGCTACAAAAACATGAAAAAACACTAATGTTTAAATTATTGTTTTCTGTCATTTAAATAAATTACATACAGACCAGAGACTCAAATACGTAGACATTTATAGATGCAAACTATTTATTTTTTGTAATAATGAATTATTCTTTTAATTTTTTTATTACCTTATAAATAAATATATATTAATAATTTATAATAAATATTATAAAATTGCTTTTTATTGTTTGCCTTCTTATTTTAGATCAACGTAGATGAGTACACAGGGGAGGAGAATGAGGAGAAGAATCCATATCCTGTGAACAATTTCCCAGGTGTGTTAAGAGAAAGTGTTAAAAAATGCTGTCTTTTCACTAAAGAAAAGATTCAGATTTATTCCGCTCTGGGAGCACTCCATGTGGATTGTTTTCGGTTGAGCAAAGATTCCTTCTTTTTACTCTTGTTGATTTCCCCCAAGTTCAACACAATTCCCGGTCTGTGTACAGTGATGCGAAGATGTGTGTGGGACTGTTGAGAAACGATGTGTCTGATGCAGATCCCAAATGTCTCTCTTGTTTGTTCCTTTCAGCAGGAGTGGAGGCAGAAGAGGAGCCAGAGATGCCAGTAGGTCCTCGTCCACGTCCACTCTCCGACACTCAGCTGAAGGAGAAAGCCATTCCCATCCCAGAAGCCAAAGCGTTCTTTTTTTTCACCCCCACTAACAAGTATGAAAACCACATACACACTTAGAGACCTTGATTTCCACATCAGTGGGTTGTTATTTAGTATGCATTCAAAACCCAAAACTGTCTCTCAAACCCATTTTCTCCGCTCTTTCTCTTTTGTGTAGGTTCAGGGTTTTGTGTCATAAGATTGTAAACCACAACATCTTCACCAATTTAATCCTGTTCTTTATACTGCTGAGCAGTATTTCACTGGCAGCGGAGGACCCAGTGAATAATGACTCATTCAGGAATCAGGTACACAAACACACACTGACATGTACATCACATTTGTGGCACTGCTGTTATGAGGCTTTGTTATGTGCGTGTCTCTCTTTTTCTCTGCTAGATTCTAGGCTATGCAGATTATGTGTTCACAGGAATCTTCACCATAGAGATCATATTAAAGGTACATTTACATTTTAAAGGTACAAGTGTCCCAGTTCATTTCATGCTAATAATATCTTTCCTACTACAGCCTTCTCTGTGTTTCTCTCATACTCATCTAATTCCTCACTGACTCTCCATTTGTCCACTGTTCCTCTCAGATGACAGCGTATGGAGCGTTCCTACATAAGGGTTCATTTTGTCGGAATTATTTTAATATTTTGGATCTGGTGGTGGTCAGTGTGTCTCTGATCTCCTCTGGAATTCAGTAAGTATTTTTGACAAACTAACTAGTACTGCTGCTTCTCATGTCACAAATAACATATTCAATGTCACCCTTTTTAATATCAATGTCCAATAAAATGTTATGTCCACCAATTCAGTGTTGGTATTGTTAACTACGACTACAACTATTACAAAAAATCTAAATAAAATAAAATTTTAATTTTAATTTTTCATTACATTTTATATAAGTTATATATATAACTGTAAAAAAAATATATATATATATTTAAATATATTATAACTTAGAAAAATATTAAATTTGTATAATTATTATAATTTTCTATAATACAATAATTAAAATAATTTTAAAAAGCACGTAACAAAATTACTTAAATGTAAACTAAAATTAAAATGGAAAAATACACAAAGGAAAGATAAATATAAAAATATTAATAAATACTATAATATATTAATATTATATTAATACATATTTTAATGGTATGTAAATAATATTTAAGATGTTAATAAAGGTCTGTTAATAATAATAATATAAAAAATAAAATAAAATCTATATGTATATAATTTATCATAATACATTTTTTTAAGTCCATTTGGTATTTGGTACCAAACTTAGATTTGTTTTATTGTTGTTTTTTTTTTTTGTACATTTGTAGAATTTTTTTCTATTTTGTATTATTTTTTCCGATCAGTAATTAGCCGTTCTGATTGGTGGTGCCAAACTGTGCTGTGATTCACAGGTCAAGTGCCATTAATGTAGTGAAGATTCTCCGAGTGCTGAGGGTGTTGAGGCCCCTGAGAGCAATCAACAGAGCCAAGGGCCTCAAAGTGAGTCTCATTCTCAAAACAAATCACACAAAAATCTGTTCAGATTACTCTGACCTACTCTTTCCATTTAGTGTGATGGATGCGCTGAGCATTTATTTTAATTGAGAGCTTTGTTTGCGTCCACAGCATGTGGTCCAGTGTGTGTTTGTAGCCATCCGTACCATCGGGAACATCGTCATCGTCACCACTCTGCTGCAGTTCATGTTTGCCTGTATTGGTGTTCAACTTTTCAGGGTAAGTTGTGCTGTCTCACAATGCATACTTAACAGAGCAAAACAATGACAGGGCTATACATTACTGCTAAAAATCTACTTCTCTAAAGAGAAAAATAATTGAATTTTTAGTGTATGTGCTGTTGGGACATTCATGTTGTAAAATGTTCATGTGTGTAAACTGATGTTTGTTTTCTAGGGCAAATTCTTCTTCTGCACAGACACCTCTAAACAGATACAGGCCGAATGCCGGTAACGTCCCTTTGTCTTTGGGAAACAAAATTTACAGGAACATTTTCTGCTCATTCATATGTATATGTGTGCACTCTGTGTGTATTACAGGGGGTCCTATATATTATACAAAGACGGGAATGTTGGGAAGCCAGAGAAAAGACAGCGTTCATGGGAGAACAGTGACTTCAACTTTGATGATGTCCTGCAGGGCATGATGGCTCTGTTTGCCGTGTCCACGTTTGAGGGTTGGCCAGAGTGCGTTACACAAACACACTCACACTTGCTCACACACATTCTTCTTCTAACACGTTTCATAAGTTTAAAGTTATGATTTCAAAAAGTCAACAAAAGAGCTATGATGTGCAAGTCACATGTGTGCTTAACACAGTACATGTAGCAAGTTTTTTTATTATTACTATATAATAAATAAAAAGAAAACAGATAGAATGCAAAAAGAATAGTGAAGCTAGTGTTATTTTTTTAAAGAAAAGCAGTTAGTAAATGAATGGAGTTCAAGTCTAAAAGGGGCAAGTTTTTATTTGATTAAAAATACAATAAAAACAGTAATATTGTGAAATATTATTACAATTTTAAAGAACTGTTTTACGTTTTAATATATTTCTTTTTTGGTAAATCAGATTTTTCAGTAGCCATTATTCCAGTCTTCAGTCTCACGATCCTTCAAAAATTGTTCTAAAATGCTGATGTTGTGCTCATGAAACATTTCTTGTTAATTTTTTTGTGGAAATAGTGGTAAACATTTTTTGGGGAAATCTTTAAATATAAATGAACATATTCATATATTCATTTCTGAAATGAAATATATTCATAAGTGTCTTTACTGTCACTTTTGATCAGTTTAATGCATCCCTGCTGAAACATCTGAATGAATGAATAACAATTTCTAAAAGCTAATATCAAAAAATCTCCTTAAATATTACTATAAATGAATGAATAATTGTAAAAGCAGCGTTTCAAAACACTGACAAGAAGCTCTCTGTTCTCCCACAGGCTCCTCTACAGAGCCATCGACTCCCATACAGAGGATATTGGCCCAATTTACAACTACCGTGTGATCATCTCTATATTCTTCATCATCTACATCATCATCATCGCCTTCTTCATGATGAACATATTCGTAGGTTTCGTCATTGTGACATTTCAGGAGCAGGGAGAGCAAGAGTACAAAAACTGTGAGCTGGACAAGAACCAGGTAGACTGATGATAATATCTCTACAGGAACAGAGAGCGCTTAAAAGTTGAACTCTAAATACATCTCCATACTTTTCTGTGTGTGTACAGCGTCAGTGTGTGGAATATGCCCTGAAGGCCCGTCCCCTGCGCAGGTACATCCCCAAGAACCAGCATCAGTACAAGGTGTGGTACGTGGTGAACTCCACCTACTTTGAGTACCTGATGTTCACCCTCATCCTTCTCAACACCATCTGCCTGGGCATGCAGGTCAGTATGCTCAGTAACTGAACTAATACACATACTCAAATACACAAACCTAATCTTTTTGATTAATTTATGCGTTTGCAGCATCATGGCCAATCGCAGTCCTTCAGCAAAGCTATGAATATCCTCAATATGTTGTTCACCGGCCTCTTCACTGTGGAAATGATCCTCAAACTCATCGCCTTCAAACCCAGGGTACGCCATGCATGTTTATTATACGAGCTGATTTTCATTCCAAATCTTTCTATTAGACATTTGTGTACAGAAGTCTTTAAAATGAAATTGTGTGTTATTATTTAAGAAAAAAAATCAGATTTGAGATGATTAGACTATAAGCTATTCTTAAAATTGAAGTTCCAGCATGCACTATACAGTACTTTATTATCAGTGCTTTGAATTGTGTGTTTTTTTGTTGCCGTGTGCTGTTTAACACAGTTTTACAGCTGTCCTCCAGGCTAAATGTTTTCCATTTCGGTTTTTGTTTGTGTCATCAAATGCACAGTTTACAGCGGATAACACTCTGCTTATCTTCAGAAGTGTCCCATCTCACTTATTTAACCTCTATGTCTTTGACCTGAAATGTTTTACTACAGTCACTAGTTTTGCCCCAGATGAGGACTGAAATGAATGTAACGTAAAATGACAGTCTCTCTCTCTCGCACTTCTTTTCATCGCCTGGCTTAAGACGTAATTCCATCATTTAGTGTTTAAAGAGTTTATTTCTCGCATAACTTGGCAGCCATTTCCAGTCCATTAAAGGTTTTCCTGCCCTATTAAGCACAAATCCGATATCGTAAAGATGGTGTCAGTAGAGATGCCATCCGCTCACAGGATAAAGTGACTTCCTCTAGAGCCCCTACACCCATCTTTTCCTTGTAAACGAGAGCATCAACACAAATCAGGGCGTTTTCTTGTGGAAATGGACATATTTAATCAGTAGTTGTGCTGAATGGTGATTGGCTCGTTGTGGGTTGACTGTGCTCATGCATCATGGGTACATCAGCGCTAGTGATGGTCAATTCTGCCTCTCTAACTGCCCTCTCTCACCCCTCACCCCCACCTCCCCCTCGTCCTGTGTAGGGTTACTTTAGTGACCCCTGGAATGTTTTTGACTTCCTCATCGTAATTGGCAGCATTATAGACGTCATTCTGAGTGAGATCAACGTAAGTACATCGCCACCTCTCTCTCTTTTCCCAACTCCCTTCCTCTCTTTTGCTCTCCTGTCCATCTCTGCTGTCTTTCATTCCCCTGTGCTTCCTGCCATTCTCTGCTCCTGCTGTCTCCTCAAACTCTTCATATCCTGTTCCGACGGCAAGATGGCTGCTGTGGCAGGTCGCCCTCTGGTGGTGAGAGGTTTATTTAGGGCAGGAGAAAAAGGGTTCGTACAGGAGTTTTTCGGTAGGCCCCCTGAAAGAGAGAGAGCGAGCGTTTCTTTTCATCCTCCAGGCCGCGATGTATGTTGTTTTGCTGTAACTAACAGTCCCACCTGAACTAACCCAGGACCCCTGGCCGTTCTTTTCAGGGTGGTTTTGATGGATGTTTGACTGCTGCTGTGGAGCATGACAGGTCCCGGGTCATCATGGGATTCTCTGATTTCGTTTTTGATTTCCTCACACCTGTCATTTGATTTTATCATTTTTCCTCATGTCTTCTGTGAGTTAATTGTTCATGTGTAACTGTTTTCTTCCTTATTTTCTCCTCTCTCCTTTTCTTTTCTTTTTCATTTCTTTCTTTTTTTTTATTTGTTGTTTTCCGTCCAGCATTATTTTGTTGATGCATGGAACACATTTGATGCCCTTATTGTAGTGGGTAGTGTTGTTGATATAGCCATCACAGAGGTTAACGTAAGTAATCTCTCTCTCTCAATCTGCCTGCCTGCACCCCCCTAACCGTCCCACACTAACAAAGATGAGTTGCTTTAACCCTCCACCCGCACACATAGGCATGCATGACCTTGTATAGCGCTCAGGGTGATATATTCCAGCTTCACAATCAATATAAACTGATGAATTGTTTAGGAAATCGTTACATTAAGATGGATGGTCACTCTTATCAATGCTGCCTGTAACTCCATAAATGCTGATATAAATGTTTCTTTACTGTTGCATCAATTCATAAACCTTCAAACTGATTTTGAAAGAAGAGCCCAGATTGTATTTAGAAGAAGCTTGTATTTCATATTGCTGCTAATTTCAAAGTGTTGTATCCAATTTCATAGTCTAGTATTTAATTTTCTTCTGTTTTTAGGCTTCATTTAGATTGTCAACCAATTCGATCTGGAACGGTCTTGTTGTAGCCTGTGTGTGTAAACAGCAATAGCGCATGTGAGGTCAAAATATTCCTTCAACTTGTTATATATTATCAGCTAGTGTAGCTGGGTTTAACCAGAAATCATCACTTGTAAAATGTAGATGTTGTAAAGATTTGGATGTTGCATGATATTGCATCTGTGCGTCATGCATGCTATGAAAATGCTTCTTTGGATTCATTTTTAGATCTTAGTTAATACCTGGCAGATTTGTCTTTGCCACTTTGTCAATATTTTTTGATGTAAAGGTACTATTAAAAATGACTATTTCAAAGTTTAGGGTCAATACAATTTTTTATGTTTTTGAAAGAAGTCTCTTATGCACAACAAGGCTATTTAAAAATATATACAGTAAAAACTGTAATATTGTAAAATATGATTACAATTTAAAAGAATGGTTTTATTACAATGTATAATAAGGTTTTCTATTTTAAAATGTAATTTTATTCCTGTGATGGCAAAGCTGAATTTCCAGCAGTCTTCGGTATCATTAGAAATCATTATAATTAGCTAATTTTCTGCTCAAGTAAAACTATTTTTATCAATGCTGGAAACAGATGTGCTATTTAATATTTTTAGTTGAAACCATGATACATTACAATCAATCAATCAACATTACTGCCTCCAAACGTTTGAATGGTGTATTTCAGATACAAGGCTACATGCAAGTGTTCATTCATGATTTGGGCTCTCTGATCAAAATGCGTTAATGAAGGTTATTTATGATTGACAGCAGTTATGCTGGAGATATACCCCCTGTTTTGCTATACACATCCATTTCAGCACTGACTGGGTTTGATTTGGTTGGAGTTTTCTCTTCATCCAGCATCTGATTTGATCTGAAGGCATGACCTTTGACCCAGCATTGTGTTTGGATTGATTTGTTTTTGTTTCCTCCTTTTCTTTCCTTTGAGAAAACTCTGAGCACTTTTTTCCTCATGCTTCTGTTAATTAATCTGATTAGTGATCTGAAATGAAACCTATGATAGCCAGTCCCTCCTCTCAGTGCTACAAGGAGATTAGAGTGCAACCGGACGACTCTGTTCTCCCTTATTAGAAACGCGTTAATGTCACCCCTCCTCCCCCTGAGGCCGCTCTGCTCCTCTCAGTGCTTTGTCCTCCCTGCCTGTTGGAGGCGCTCTCTGATTCACAGTGTCTGATTGGACAGAAGCGGGGGGTGGAGAGATGGGAGTGTTTGCCAGCTCTGTCTTGCTGACGATGCCACATTGCATCCTTCTCTATGAATGCCTCCTCTTCTTTTCTGCCTCTCTGTTCTGCATTCTCCTCCCTTTTTTCAGTGTTTTCCCTCTGTCTCTTCTCTCTTTCTTCCTTACTCCCGCACAACATTCTTGGTAGGCCTGCTCCCTGTGTCATTAGCTGTTGACTGACTTATAGGACCACAATCACTGAATTTAATTGGCTAAGCCAGTTATGATGTATTCAAGTAACTTCTATTGACTAACAGGGTGATCTCATGAAATAATGTTTTGTATGAAAAAAATAAAGCATACATCTTCATATTTAAAAAAGGTAATATTATTTCATAATACTAATGAAAATCATTTTGGCAAAACACAATAATTTACATGAGATACAGTGCAAATGATTTATACTTTTACTTTAAATATGTAATTATTTAGATTAGAATACATTTAAAAACTATATTTTTGTATTTATTTTTACTCATAGGTGGGGGAAGTGAGTTTAAATGTGCTTAATTGTCATAAAATAAAAATATTATCTAAAACAATAATACAAAAATATATTAATTTCATGACAATTAAGCACATTTAAAGCCTCTAATTGAAGGAAGACATCTTGATAGTTCTAAAATAAACTCGCATTTAAATATGATATAATATAGTTGTTGTTAATAATAATAATAGTTGATTATGAAATATTTTTTCATTGCAGTAGGCTACCTATAATTTGAGGTAGACTTGCATGTGCTTAATTGTCATAAAAATACATAAATTTCATGACAGTTAAACACATTTAAACCCAACAGTGCAAGAATTTGTACTGGTCCTTGCAGTCTAATGCTAAATATAGTTTCTTATTTTTAAGTTTGAGTTTAGGGTGAAATATGACCCAGACCTTTGTTTTCATGGGACTCACCTAACAACTGAAGTTCTCGCTGATGGGTATGATTTTAACCTCCAGGGGGCAGCGTTTACCGGTGTGTGCCAAATCTGTATATTTGTGCAATGTGAGATAATATCTGTGATATGGAGCGGCCCTTTCAAAGTGGCTCTGTGTGGAGATTTGATCATGGTAACTGTCTCACAGATGCACATTTGGAACGAATTATACCGTTGACCCAGTTCTGTAATGTGTGTGCTACATGCATGGTTGGGGTTGCCAGATCCTCTGCAGTTCTACCGCAAAGACATAATTGAATCAATCGGGTTGTCATCGCCACTAAAAGCATGAAACATAAAGACAGACATTTTAGTCTATCGTGGCACTGCAGAGGATTTAGAAATCGGTCTCTCTGCATGTAGAAATTAAACACACACCCACATGCAGTCACACATACTCACTGCAACACACACACACCGTGATTAGACCTGCTGAGAGATTCTCGACTCAGCTCGTGAGAGATGTCGAATCTGTGCATGTGTTTGCGTGTGTCACCAACCCATCCTCCAGTATGGCTCCTCCTCAAACGGACCATGTGCTGTAGTGCCCTCAGCTGGCAGAAAGACAGACGTGCTATGAGGCGTCTCCCCTGCAAAAGACCCAACAAATGTACCTGAAAACACACTGACAGACACTTTACCACACAGATTCCCACACAAACACACACAGGTGTACAGTGGGTGGTTGACGCTGCTATAGCTTTGATCTGTCTGCCTTTCTTTAAAGCCAGCTGACCCCTCCTCCTCTCCCCCCTCCTCTGTGGTAAGACCAATGGTACGGACCAACGGTAACCAAAACCCCACCTCTCATTCCACCCCGTCACCCCGTTGACCTGTCCATCAACACCTGTCATTCACCATGTAACTTCGGCATGAACGCACGTGTTCTCTCTCATCACTGTGGCATTGGGCAGGCACGTGTATATGCTGGTAGTGTGTCCATCGCCTCGGCCTCTCCCCTCCCCTAGGCTGCGATGCCTGTCATTGGTGCGCTGTGGTCACATGGTCATCGCTCTCTCTGTGTGTAGTCCAGTGTGGTCTACTGGTCAGCTCTGGTGTGACAGTTCACCACCGGCGTGACAGAGCTCTGAAATCAGCTGGAGCTTGTGAAAAAAAGATTTCCTGTGCGATGTCCACATGCATGAAGCTTATTCTCAGTTCTGCTTGGTTTGTGTGATGTGTTTTTGTAGGGCATGTGTGTGCAGATGTAGGGGATGTAGATTTAAAGGTGCACTGAGTCTTTTTCATGTTGTGCTTATACTGACACCTAGTGGTGTGGATGCAGTGCCATACCAAAGAAACAAAAAATTACCGATATATATATACCGATATCAGGAATTTCTCAGATAACAGGGGTCTTGCCAAAATAAAACCGAGGTCATGTGACCTCAAAATGGCGTGATCCCATGAGGGTGACCCTCTCGCTGAATTTATTTGAGATATGTAGAAATGTTTTAATGAGGGGAAAAACTACTGAGTGCACCTTTGAAACAGAAAGCAGCAGCTTTGCGTACGTGTTTAGATTATATAACTGAAGGAAAATATCAGATTTTAAAGTGTAAATAAACGGATTAGTCCATTTCTGCTACATAAAAAATAGTGCTTTGGTAAATCATAATTGTGACAAAATTATAAGCTAGGAAGTCATTGTGGGATAAAAACTCAAAATTATGACAAAAAGTCGAAATTGACAAATTAAGTCAGTTATGAGATAAGTCATAATTATTGCCTCATAGTCATTATAGTCAAGTATAAACATTATAGACTTTGTGAATGTTGACTTAATTCACAATTTCGACTTTTATCTCATAATTTCAATTTTTTGTCCTATTTGTCTTATTTCAAATTCAACTCATCTCATAATTGACTTACTATCTCATAATTTCATCTTTTGTGATAATTAGGACTTTGTATCTCATAATGAATTTAATGTCATATAATTATAGTTTACCAAAGCATGATTTATTTTATTATTATTATTTTGTGGCGGAAATGCTACAGGATGAGATAAACATAACATCTGTAAACATCTGTGATTTAGTGTCTGTGACACATGTAGAATCTAATATCACCTGTGCAATATAGAGTTAAAGTTTCAATGGCAGGTTATTACAATAGGGTATTTATTAAGTATATATGATTAGCTGTAAAGATTACTACTTCAGGGGTGTTGTGTACTGTGGTAGACATCTATAAATGCTTTGCACCCATTTGGAATATTGTCATTGTTTCATAAAGCCACCAGACATCCTCTGTGTCTCTGTAGTTTGCTCTTGGTGGAAGTGTTTAACATGCTGCTGTAGACATATTAACTTGATTGTGTGTGTGTCACCTTGAATTGTTCTGGGTGGTGTATAAATGGTTGGGTGTACTGTATGAGTACAGTGTGTGTGTGCCTCCCCATGAACATGCATATATGTGTGTTTGTCATGCTGAAAAAGGGCCTCCAAAACACTGAAGATAACGCCAGGATCTCAATCACGTTCTTTCGGCTGTTCCGCGTGATGAGGCTGGTGAAGCTTCTGTCTCGGGGAGAGGGCATTCGGACGCTGCTCTGGACCTTCATTAAATCCTTTCAGGTGAGGAGAATGAAATCAGACGGCACTTTCTTGTGTAGTTGTTCAGAGATAGTACTGTGGTCCAGGCTTTATGCCCAAGTCAAAGTCAGGCTTTGTGAGAAATTAAACCCCAGCAGACAATCTAATAACAGACTAACAAACAAGTTTGTGTTTAATATAGGACTACACTGGATGGAAGACAAAACTTGATTGTTTGCATTATAATCAACAAAGCCGTCTACATGGCATGTGCTGATCTATCTGAAATAAAACCATAAAATGTACTACGGTTTGGGGTCAGTAAGATTTTAAAATAACAATACTTTTATTTAGCAAGGATGCTTTAAAAGTATCAAAAGTGAAATTAAATAATGTTACAAAAGATTGATAATATTAAATAAATGCTGTTATTTTAACTTTATATTCATCAAATAATCCTAAAAATGCATGACTGTTTCTACAAAAGTATTAAGAGTTTTCAACATAATATTCATAAATGTTTTTTTTTTTTTAGCAAATCAGCATATTAGAATGATTTAAGGATCATGTGACTCTGAAGACTGGAGTAATGCAATTCAGTTTGGCCATCACAAAAATAAATTCCATTTTAATATGTATTAAAATAAAACAAACCTCTTATTTTAAAATGTATTAATTCTTTACCATATTACTGTATTTTTGAACACATAAATGCAGTCCTGCTGAGACTTTCAAAATCTTTCCCACCCCAAACTTGGTAAAAAATTACATTAAAAGTAAAAAATGACATAACATAAAATCTTACTTCTAACTATATATATACACACTGTTGTTGCTACAAAAATGTTTTGAAATTGTGTATTTTACTGTCATTCAGAGTGAAATGAAACTAAAAGTGCTGTTGAAATCAACACATTTTCTGCTATTCCTGCATTTTGTGTTCACTCTATATATTTAATCTTTCCTCTTTTCCCTTCTCCTTCTCCCTGGGTTTGTTCACAGGCTCTTCCCTATGTTGCTTTGCTGATCGTAATGCTGTTCTTCATCTACGCCGTCATTGGGATGCAGGTCAGACCCAGCTTCATTTGCTTCACTCTCTCTCCTCATCTTCCCCAAGGAAATGTCTCCATGTCTGTTCTAGCTCCTGTACTTGTACTTGGACATGTTGGTGTGGAGCGATTGGTGATGGGTAATGTTTTTCTGACTCCGCAGATGTTTGGTAAGATTGCCCTGAGGGACCACAGCCAGATCAACCGAAACAACAACTTTCAGACGTTTTCTCAGGCTGTTCTGCTGCTCTTCAGGTCAGTCTCCCTCTTGCTTTCTCTCTCTCTCTTTCTTTCACTCGTTTGATGTCTCTCTCTCACATTGAGCTTGTGCATTTCTGTAGGTGTGCAACAGGGGAGGAATGGCAGGAAATCATGCTGGCCTGTTCTCCGAACCGCCCCTGTGAGAAGGGGACAGAGGTCGGCCATTCCAGTGAAGACTGTGGCAGCCACTTTGCTATCACCTACTTTGTTAGCTTTTATATGCTTTGCGCCTTCCTGGTGAGTTGAGTTGACATCGGTATTCCTTCCTAGTAAGCAAATGTGTTATTGTATATCAGCTGTGAAATTTGCTGTGAAATCATCTCGACCAGCATGACATCCTTTACCCCCTCCGTACAATGTTTACCGTATCCATAATAACAGAAGCAGCGGGTTTCCCTAGCACAAGATGATTCAGATCCTTCCTCTCCCACAGATCATTAACCTCTTTGTGGCCGTCATCATGGACAACTTTGATTATTTAACACGTGATTGGTCAATATTGGGGCCGCATCACCTGGATGAGTTTAAGAGGATATGGGCAGAATATGATCCTGAGGCCAAGTCAGTCACTTCCTGTTTTGCCATCTTTAACAGCTGCAGTTTCTACATCTTATTATGAATAATTCTAGATTATTATGTGTAGCTACTGAAACTGAGATCTGAGTTTAATGTGATTGCAGGGGTCGGATAAAACACCTGGATGTGGTGACGTTACTGCGCAGGATTCAGCCTCCGCTTGGATTCGGAAAGCTTTGTCCACATAGAGTGGCATGCAAGGTACAAAATCCCAAAATGTACCAATTCTGCAGTGTGTTAGACACATTACTTGATTTACTTTATCTGTGCATCTGCAGCGGCTTGTGTCCATGAACATGCCTCTCAACAGTGACGGGACGGTGATGTTCAACGCAACTCTCTTTGCTCTAGTACGAACGGCTCTACACATCAAAACTGAAGGTGGGAAAGTGTCATACACGCAAATGCAGTTCATAAACATGCATAAATCTAATACACATCCTAACTTATATGCACAGAAAAGTCACTGCTTGTATGTTTGTGTTAGGTAACTTGGAGCAAGCAAACGAGGAACTCAGGGCCATCGTGAAGAAGATCTGGAAGAGGACGAGCATGAAGCTGCTGGATCAAGTTGTTCCCCCTGCTGGAGGTGGGTGATGGCAAAAGGTCAACCAAACACATACAGGTGCATCTCAATAAATTAGAATGTCGTGGAAAAGTTCATTTATTTCAGTAATTCAACTCAAATTGTGAAACTCGTGTATTAAATAAATTCAATGCACACAGACTGAAGTAGTTTAAGTCTTTGTTTTTTTTAATTGTGATGATTTTGGCTCACATTGATTTCACAAAAACCCACCAATTCACTATCTCAACAAATTAGAATATGGTGACATGCCAATCAGCTAATCAACTCAAAACACCTGCAAAGGTTTCCTGAGCCTTCAAAATGGTCTCTCAGTTTGGTTCACTAGGCTACACAATCATGGGGAAGACTGCTGATCTGACAGTTGTCCAGAAGACAATCATTGACACCCTTCACAAGGAGGGTAAGCCACAAACATTCATTGCCAAAGAAGCTGACTGTTCACAGAGTGCTGTATCCAAGCATGTTAACAGAAAGTTGAGTGGAAGGAAAAAGTGTGGAAGAAAAAGATGCACAACCAAGAGAGAAAGCCGATTGTCAAGGAAGAAAAAGATGAGAACCACAACAGAGAGAACCGCAGTCCTTATGACCATTCCAAAGTCAGATGAGAGCAAGCAAAAGTCAATCATCAAGAAGTTGTTAAGTTTCCACAGGTGAACTTCACATTGTGTTTTTTGAAAACCAACGTCACTGCACCCGTTTACCAAGACATTTTGGAGCACTTCATACTTCCTTCTGCTGACCAGCTTTTTAAAGATGCTGATTTCATTTTCCAGCAGGATTTGGCACCTGCCCACACTGCCAAAAGCACCAAAAGTTGGTTAAATGACCATGGTGTTGGTGTGCTTGACTGGCCAGCAAACTCACCAGACCTGAACCCCAAAGAGAATCTATGTGGGGTATTGTCAAGAGGAAAATGAGAAACAAGAGACCAAAAAATGCAGATGAGCTGAAGGCCACTGTCAAAGAAACCTGGGCTTCCATACCACCTCAGCAGTGCCACAAACTGATCACCTCCATGCCACGCCGAATTGAGGCAGTAATTAAAGCAAAAGGAGCCCCTACCAAGTATTGAGTACATATACAGTAAATTAACATACTTTCCAGAAGGCCAACAATTCACTAAAAATGTTTTTAAATTGGTCTTATGAAGTATTCTAATTTGTTGAGTGAATTGGTGGGTTTTTGTTAAATGTGAGCCAAAATTATCACAAATAAAAGAACCAAAGACTTAGACTACTTCAGTCTGTGTGCGTTTCACAATTTGAGTTGAATTACTGAAATAAATGAACTTTTCCACGACATTCTAATTTATTGAGATGCACCTGTACACTACCATTCATAATTTTGAGTTTTTTATTGTTTTTGAAAGTCTCTTATGCTCACCAAGGCTACATTCATTTGACCAAAAATACAGTACAGTAAAACAGTACTATTGTGAAATACTATAATTTGAAATAGTGGTTTTATGTTGTAAAATACTTAAAATGTAATTTATTCTTATGATGGCAATGTAACATGACTTAATATTATCAATATAATAATTACATATTAATTTATATATATACAAAATAAAGAGGTTTTCAAGTTTTATTCTCCCGTCCCAGCACTTCAAGGAGCTGTCAAGTTTATCTTAAAAGTTTAAAACAATATATTTATTTAAGCAACATAACTTTTCAACCAGTACAACAAAAAAGTGTGTGTTTTCTTGCCCAACAGATGACGAAGTAACCGTCGGGAAGTTCTATGCCACATTCCTGATTCAGGAATACTTCAGGAAATTTAAGAAGCGCAAGGAACAGGGCATGGTGTCCAAAATTCCCCCTAAGACTGCTCTTTCACTGCAGGTGGGTCCGTTAGATCATCAGCTATAACAGAAAAGTGTGTTTTGTTTGCATATGAATGTGTCTGTTTGTGTGTGTTGTGACAGGCTGGCCTGCGTACACTGCATGATATGGGTCCTGAGATCAGAAGAGCGATATCAGGAGACCTGACTGTGGAGGAGGAGCTGGAGAGAACCATGAAGGAAACCGTGTGTGCTGTTTCTGAGGATGATATCTTCAGGGTAAAGGTCTGATATTGCCTCTTATTTCCTCCCTCCGCTCTGCTCACATCATCGCTTCTGCTGCCGGAGCTTCTGCCCACCTGCATGGGACCATCAGCCAGATCCTCCAACCAGGCTGCGAAGGGTCACAGAGCTGCTTGTTAAGATTCATCACTCAGCATCGAGGGCTTAGAATTATTTGTATTTGTTATTGGGACAACTTATTGAAGGTTCATAAATGTTGTTTTACAATTCATCATCACACAATCATTTTTCAGTGATGTCAACGTAGATTCATAGATAATTTATAAATGTAAGTTTAAAATGTCATAATTAAAGAATTAGAAATAATTAAGGAATAATGCTTTGCCCTCATCACACAGATCAGATGGTTATAAAATTTGTTAAATTATAAACAAGTAACCATCAGTGATGTCAACGTAGATTCATAGATAATAGACATGGCTGCTGTGAATGTGCGGCGCAGAGTGTGAGGAAGTAGTGTGTGTGTGTGTGCGTCTGTATGTTCATTTGGCCCCATTTACCTTGGTATTAACATTTGTGATTATATACTGTACATAATAACATTGGTATAACATTCGCGTTAGTGATTCGGTCACAGGCAGACTCTAAATGCAGCTGAAAAAGTGATGTAGTTGATCCCAGAAGCGTATTGAAAACGTTATACTCAATCTATCCTTGGTGGTGGTTAGACACACATATGGCCACATTATACACCAATATGACAAGAAAATGTTTTGTTTTAGAAAAGTCTAACCATTTATATATTCAAATCACTTCAAATTAACAACTCATTGAAAGTGAGGGATTTTAGGTACAAGGCTGTAACAAAATATAACATTTTGTTACGTTGAGATCTCAAGAAAATCAAGTCAAGATCATGAGAAGAAAAGCAGGGGTTAGTTCTGTCATTAATTACTCACCCTCATGTCGTTCCAGACTCGTAAGACCTTCGTTCATCTTCGGAACACAAATTATATTTTTGGTGAAATCGTAGAGCTTTCTGCCCCTGCATAGAATTACCGCATTCAATTTTATGAAGCTACGAGAATACTTTTTGTGCACAAAGAAAACAATTACTTCTCTTCCATGTCAGACTTCAATGTGCTTTCACGAGAGAACCACAATGCATATGTGCACATTCCTCTGCTTATAAACAAGGCACAGCACATGCGTTTTGTTTTCTTTCCGCACAAAAAACGTATTCTCGTAGCTTCATAACATCACAGTTGATCCACTTATGTCCCATGGACTATTTTAATTATGTCCTTACTACCTTTCTGGGCCTTGAACGTGTCAGTTGCTTTGCTGTCTATGGAGGGTCAGAAAGCTCTCGGATTTAATCAAAAATATCTTAATTTATGTTTTGAATATGGACAAAGGTCTTACAGGTTTGGAAAGATATAAGGGTGAGTAATTAATGACAGAATTTTCATTTTTGGGTGAACTATCCCTTTAATGCTTTGGGCTTCTGTATTAAAAGAAACTGTGTGTAGTCATTACTATCTACTGAAAAATCACTGGAGATGTTAATACCAGGTGTGAACGGGGAAGGGAGGATCAGGTTTGCATAAATGTGACCACTCATGTATATATATTTATCTTTTCAGCGGTCTGGTGGCCTCTTCGGTAACCACGTTAACTACTACCAGAGTGACGGCCACGACTCCTTCCCACAGTCCTTCACAACACAGCGGCCATTGCACATCAGTAAATCTGGGAGTCCCGGCGAGACAGAATCTCCCTCTCATCAGAAGCTCGTCGACTCCACCTTCACTCCGAGCAGTTACTCTTCCTCAGGATCCAACGCAAACATCAACAACGCCAACAACACAGCCATCGGACACCGGCACCCCAAACCTACCGTCAGCACAGTGGATGGACACACAGGGCCGCCCCTCACCACCATCCCACTACCACTGCCCACATGGTGCTTTCCTAACAAGAGGTATGGTGCCATAGTCCTTCTGTAGTTGAATGCAGATGTGTGAGTTATTGGGGAGATGTTCAGGTTTGTCAGAATCTGGTTCCTGATTGTGGTTTGTTTCGCCCCTGATTGGCTCGTGTGGACCAGGAGCTGTTTCTATGACACTTTCATGCGGTATGTTCCTCAAAGAGAGACCCCATCACTTTAGAGGGCTGGCTTATGCTCTGTCCATACTGGAGTGGATCTGAAGCTAAATGTTTACAACACACACTCTCTGTGTTGAGAGATCCACTTTATACATAACGTTAACAAGCAGGATCTGTGAGCGGCTGCTCTGATTGGCTGACCGCTGAATGAGCATGTGCTAGGCCAGTGATTCTCAACTGGTTTTCCGTCAGAACACAGATTTTACGCTCTCATCAACAAATAATTGTTTTAAGTTTTGTTCATGGTTTTCTTGATGAAAAGGGTATGTGAAACAACATTCATGTTGGCATCTACAAAATATGGACTGTTGTAAACTAAAACTTTTTTAATTCATTGAAATAAAGCTGAAATCAAATCTAACTTAAAAACTGCTAAAACTGAAATAAAAATTAAATTAAAGCTCAGTTGAAATATATCTAGTATATATTAAAGCAAAAACTTTATATTACAAAATGCTAATTCAAAATATAACATTAATACTGTAGTAGTACGTAAATAACTGATTATTTGTAGCAAAATATTGTATTTTGAAAAAAAAGTAATTTAAATTTTTAATTAAAATGCAAACTATATAAATATAAAAAGCTAACTCAAAGTATTAATACATATTATAATAGTATATAAATACACCAATAACACTGCTGACAAATTAATTTGTAGTAACCTAAAAATGACAAAAGCGTAACAAAATTACTAAAACTTTAAATAACTGAAATTATAAAAAGATAATTGACAATATTAACAAACACAGAAGTATATAAGTAACACTAAAAGAATACTGCAGACAGATTTGTAGCAAAATACTGTAGTTTGATTGACTGCAGCCCCTTTAATATCAACTAAACATATAAGGTAAGCCTATTTATTTTGTCATATAAAATGGTAGCCTGTGTATCATAACCAAGCATATTTATTTCTATATATATATATATGTGATTAGTTGCATTCGATTTCATGTACGTTTTCAATCATTTTTCTTTGTGACACACCAGTTGAGAAGCGCTCTGCTAGGCCATGTAATTGTTTGTTTCCTGCTGGTCATTTCCAGGCTGTACTGTAGGGGCTCTTCATTTAGACCAAAAAACAAAAGCATCAATTTCATAAGCAGCTCTGACAGCTATTAAACTGGACATACAGATGCAGCACAATCCTAGGAAGAGGATATGCACTTATTTCTGTTAGTGGAGCTCCAGTCTTTATGAAGTGCCCCTTGACAACCCTGTTCTCCTCTTAAATCTAATATCATAAGGTTTCAATGCAAAAATAATAGCAATGCTTCTGTAATGTGACACAACACAAGTTATAACGGTGCTGTAAGGTTTGTTAGACATCATCAAACCTCAAGCTGCTATAGTTGTTTGTGTTCACATTATAATAGCCTTATGAGAGCTTGAGGAGAGAGTAAGCGCTGTTATCTGTATAGGTGAGCTTTCCTCACTTTCTGAAGCCTTTCAGATGATAAAGATGTGCAATATGCTTATGGTTCACCTGTGTGTTTTGTGAAGCTCTGATTCCAGTGACAGTCGTCTCCCTATAATACGGCGAGAGGAAGCATCTACAGATGAGACGTACGATGAAACATTTCTAGATGAGAGAGATCAGACCATGCTCTCAATGGACATGTAATACTGCATTCATATGTTTTAATTCATATCAGAATATTTAATACAATAAGCCTCAGGAAGGTGTGAGATACAGTTTAATGCTTAGCTCATTTTATTTCAAAAAATTGGTAAAAATGGTTTAGTAGAAGTCATATTAATATTAATAGTGCCTTCCAAACAGCTGTACTTTCATTGGATATGAATCTATTATAAATAAATTTAGTCAAAAAAAATGTGGGGTCAGAAAGATTTTTTTGAAATACTTTTATTCAGCAAGGATGCATTAAATTAATCAAAAGTGACAATAAACATTTATAGTATACATTTTATAATGTTACTACATTTTTATTTCAAATCAATTGATACTTTCTCTTTATTAAAATATTTATAAATCTTTAGCAGTGCAACTGTTCTAAACATTGATCATGTGACACTGAAGACTGGAGTAATGGCTGCTGAAAATTCTGCCTTGCATCACAGAAATGAATTACATTTAATAATAAATTCAAATAGAACATTTTTATTTTAAATGGTATCAATATTTGACCATATTCCTGTTTACTGGATATTTTTGATCAAATGCATGCAGCCTTGGTGAGCATAAGATACTTTCAAAAATGAAAATCTTTTCAACATTTGCAAAATATAATTTCTTATTCTTTTTGGGGGATATATTTTGACCCAGACTTGACAGTATTGTGAGATTCAAGCTCCTAGAAAGAATCATATTTTAATATTTTGAATGTATGTGTGCGGGGAGCAGGCTGGAATTTCAGGATGAAGAGAGCAGGCAATTGGCTCCAATGGTGGAGGCGGACGTAGGGGAAGAGAGGAGGCCGTGGCAGTCTCCACGAAGACGGGCCTTTCTCTGCCCCACTGCACTGGGTACATACTCGCACACATTCAGAATACAAGTCAGTATGTGACGCTTCAAATGTGACGCTGAAGTCGAGTGCATATTTACTTTTCAATACAGGTCGACGGTCTTCCTTTAACTTAGAGTGTCTGAGAAAACATAACAGACCTGATGTTTCTCAGAAAACAGCACTACCACTGCACCTAGTGCATCATCAGGTGAGCTTACACCCACACATGCTTGACAAAGTTTTTTTTTTTTGTCTTTTCACTTATTCATCTTGTGTTTTTCAAAGGCTCTTGCTGTGGCGGGGTTGAGTCCCTTGCTGAGACGGAGTCATTCTCCGACGCTGTTCACGCGTCTATGCTCCACACCTCCTGCGAGTCCCAGCGGCCGCGGCGGGCCGTGCTACCAGCCCGTTCCGTCTCTGCGGCTGGAGGGCAGCGGATCTTACGAGAAACTCAATAGCAGCATGCCATCTGTGAACTGCAGCTCGTGGGACAGTGACAGTAACGGCAACCACAGCAGGAGTGTGCTGAGGACGCAGCGACCCGTGTCCCTCACGGTTCCTCCGGTCACACGCAGAGACTCCACATCCCTGTCACACGGGAGCGCCTGCAGCCTCGTGGAGGCCGTAAGCTGCATTTTCTTACAGCAAGACACTACAGACAAAACCAGTGCACTAATCATTTTTGAGATTTAGGGCTATTTTGATTGCAAAACTTGTCATCTTCAGACTTGTGGAGAGAAAACATCCAAAAATATATATTTAAAGGGACAGTTCACCCAAAAATTCTGTCATTAATTACTCACCCTCATGTCGTTCCAAACCCGTAAGAACTTCGTTCATCTTCTGAACACAGATTAAGATATTTTCAATGAAATCTGAGAGCTTTCTGACCCTCCATAGACAGCAATGTAACTACCACGTTCAAGGCCCAGCAAGTTAAAGAGGATATTGTTAAAATAGTCCTTGTGACATCAGTGGTTCAACTGTAATGTTATGAAGCTTCAAGAATACTTTTTGTGCTAAAAAAAATAACGTCTTTCGTGTCAGTCTCCGCTGCCATTCATGAGAGTACCATGACGCATGCGTGTGACATTGCTTATGCAGGACCCGTGATCTGACGTAGAACCCGGATGCCCTGTGCCTTGTCGTGAATGCACGCCAAAGTCTGACACGGAACAGAATAACTTGTTGAATAAAGTTGTTTTTTGTTTTCTTTGCGAACAAAAAGTATTCTCGTAGCTTTATAATATTAAGGTAGAACCACTGAGTAACATGGATTATTTTAATTATGTTCTTACTACCTTTCTGGGTCTTGAGTTGCTTTTCTGTCTATGCAGGGTCAGAAAGCTCTCGGATTAATTAAAAATGTTAATTTGTGTTCCGAAGATGAACGAAGGTCTTATGGGTTTTGAATGACATGAGGGTGAGTAATTAATAACAGAATCCCTTTAAGTGTTTATTTTATTACATTTTCTCTATTTGCGTCTTAGATTTTAACTACAATACATATCTTTAAATGGCATTTTCTCAAAAGGAGTTTTTTCTCATGCACTGAGCCAGAAATATTCTATCTTTGTAGCACTAGAGTGATAAAAAAATATAAAAATCCTGGCAATTTAACATGTCAACAAAATGTACACATTTTGTGAACAGCTTGATCCAAATTTCTATTCTGGAAATTAGTGCATATTTAATTAGATATTGCCTCATTTGCACATTTAAAGGGATAGTTCAACCCAAAAATGAAAATTCTGTCATTAATTACCCTGAAGTCGTTCCAAACGCGTAAGACCTTTGTTTATCTTCGGAACACAAATTAAGATATATTATATGAACGGAGGTCTCACGGGTTTGAAACGATATGAGGGTGAGCAATTAATGACCGGATTTTCATTTTGGGGTGAACTAACCCTTTAAACATAACATTTTATAGAAAAACTTGTAATACAAAATGATCTGTAATTACTGTGATTACATGAGGCAAGAACTGTGATTTTCTTGAAGAATTTATTATTAAAAAATTTTTTTATACCATATTTACCTACACTACACAAAAAATAAGAACCTTTAGTTTTAAGAGTACAAAGCATTGAAAAGTTCTTGTTCTTTCTTTGCTCAGGTATTGATATCCGAGGGTTTGGGTCTCTATGCACAGGATCCAACCTTCATCCAGGTAGCGAAGCAGGAACTAGCGGACGCCTGCGACATGACCATGGAGGAGATGGAGAACGCCGCCGACAACATTCTCAACTCCAACGCGCCGCCCAACGCCAACGGAAACCTGCTACCCTTCATACAGTGCAGAGACACTGGCTCGCAGGAGTCCCGTTGCAGCCATGCGCTGGGCCTCTCGACCGCCACGGGCTCCGACGAGCTGCTGGGGGCGGAGCTAGAGCGCTCCGAGGGGGCGGGGCAGCGGAACAGCACTCTGTTGGAGGACGAGGACATGGAGTGCGTGACCAGTTTGTAGGGGGAACAACGGCAGCAACGGAGGACTTCCTGTCTTAGCCCAGCTCTCTCTGAGGACACTGCTGCCCTGCAGTCTGACCCGTCTGTTGCGTGTACCTACCGTAGGGGTATAAGGCCATTCTGCTTAGCTGAGACCGAGTTGGTTTTTAGTTCGTCCGTGTGTTTGCGAAAGCACGAGCGAGTAGGCGTGTGTACATGTTTGTGTGTGCGTGTTTCTAAAGTGCCTCTCAGTTCTCACAACCTTGATTGCAGTAAGGAAACGAAACCCTGACCGAGCAGGGAATGAAGGGAAAAGATGCGCTGTTGCTGCTCAAGCAGGAGGAGTTTGCGCTGACCTGTGTGTGGCGGTAGGACTCGACAGCCGCAGCATCGGCGTGGACGCTCGGTGCCGAGCAGGTGGATCTTGAGGGCCGTGTCGGGAATTTGCCACCCGGGGGTCGTCACGGGTTCGAGAGATGTTCAGAGGGACACATTGGAGTGGCTCTTTCTTTCCTTTCATGGGGCTATCCGTCCATCCATCCATTCCATTCATCAGGAGAAGTGTCGTCTGCAAGCACCCTAACGTCAACCTTCTCCTTGACGGCTTTCTTTTGATGATTTTTGCTGCTTTTTTGGGATTTGATTTCTCTAGTTAAGCCTGCACATAGCTTTTCCTTTTCTCAGCAGAAGACTGAACTCTCTGAATTGCTTTCTTTCTTGTGTACCGTTACGGCTTTCAGGTAACTGCTAGCTGTGCAAGGTACGGGTCATTGCATCAGTGGCCTTTTATTCCAGATCTGCTTCAGGTTTTATTTTCCAGCATTTAGTGTTTATAATGTTGTTTATCTTGGATTGCACACCGTTTTTTTTCTTAAATTATTATTATTATTGAAGGCGTTTAAGATGTTTATGCCAGATGCAGTGTTGTGAATCTAATGCCTCTTACAGACACACACAAAACAAATATTTATTTATTTATTCCTGTGAGAGGTGAAGCGTGTTCCGCCGGGGGTTCGGTCTCTCTCACAATGTTTGTTGGTAGCTCACAAGCTGTAAATGAGCAGTGTCACTCACCTGGACGCAGGTAGCACTGACGGGTCTCATGGCTGCTGTTGGATCGGACTCACGTTTGCTCTGAAACTACTGACGTTTCTTCACTGCTGATCTCCAGAAACATTCAGCCGACAGCTGCGATTCTGTCGCGATCCCACCTGCTAGAAACCGGAAACAGCAGATCTTCGGAAGGTCAGTAAAGGTGCACTTTGAGGAGAGGAAGGGTGGAGTATTCAGGGATGTCTGGGTAGCGCATCATTTAAAAAAAAACCTCTAATGTAGTTCACACAGGGCTAAATATATAACCATCATTATGAAAGTACCAACATCAGCAGTGTCATCATCATACAGTGTTATTGATTGCTATTATTAGAATTACTATTATTGTTAAGGATATTTTTCTGCTGCGTTTAACACTGTTTCCATGCAGTTTGGCAGACACACAGAGAACTACTTTTCGATCTATTATGCAAATAAGGTGTTGAAGCGTTAGCATTGTGTTGGTAATGTGTCGACGGGATGGAGTGCGTCCCCTAAACACATAAGCTGATGAGAATCCTGACCAATCCACTTCCAGGCGTCTCTGTTTGTGCCACACTAGACCGGGTTAGAAGTTCTGTCACCGTTTTGCACACTACTTCAGACGATATGAATTTCTCTTTCCATGTATGAATAGATAATGGACTATTTTTGTCTAGCGGACCCTTCACTTTCTACAGAGCGTCCTGGCGTTTGGTTCCAGGCCTCAAACATTGCATTCGATCTCAGTCTCCTCCAGTCCTGTGCCATTTTCTTTTTTTTGTTGGTTGATTGAGTTCCTGAATGTTTACAGGAGGTTTCTGCTCTTAGGACGATGCAAAGCTTGTGAAAAAAACGTGACAAATGTAGCCAGACCCCACCTGCTCTGTTCCAAAGCCGCCACCACACCCTCATATCTCCAACACACACGTGCCATATGTCATTGTGAGGCTGCCCCAGGCATATTTCGAGGCCTTGGTTGTGTACGTGTGCGAGTTTCTCCGAGCACGTTTGTGTGGTGTTCGTGTTAGTATATGCAGGATGAGTGCGTGAGTGCATGCGTATGTGCTTGCATACCACAAGATATGCAAAAACAATGCAATAACTTTGACTGTACAACAGTTTCCTTCAGAACTACAGCTGTACAAAAATCTAAGATACAGAGAGAAATATATTCACTGTTGTGTATTAAGTTACAGAACTTTAAATTGAAGAAACCTGTCATACTTGAAATCGGGTGCATTTGAGTATTGAGTATTTCGAAATAATCTTGTGCGGGTCAGTTTGGTTTGATGTTTTTCTTCTGTTGGTGTCAATTATCTCTGCATGAGGATTCTTTTGGTGTGCCAAGCATTTTGAGTAACAATTTATTTTTGTTGTTTCATTTTTAAACATTGAGGAAACACTGATGACGAGGAGCGAAGGTGTAAATACAGACGGAGGAGAGAAGCGTCTCGTTGGTGTGAAAATGATTTTGCATATCTTGTGCTCAGCTGAAAGGTGCATGATACGCAAGAGCAGCTCTCTCTTTCACTCTCGCTTTTTCCCAATTTATCTTTTCATTCTCTCACCCTCCTTGTCCTTTCTTTGGCAGACATCACAGTGAAGGCGTTTTATTACGGCACCCGTGCGCCGGGCTCACTTTGGTCATGCACATTAATTCTCGCTATTTTGCGGAAACGTTAGAAATCCCCTTTCATTTCTCAAGTCTCATGGACAATCTGCGTTCGGCGAGGAGATTTAGGTTGGAAATAATCGATCTGGATGCTAACTATCGACCTAGCGGACAGAGTCCTCCTCTCCCTTCATTTGCCAATGATTGTATATTTTTATAGACTTATAGAAAAGAATTAACACATGAGAAGAGACTATATAAACTCAACTATATCTGCTGAATGTCAGGGTTAATGGCTACACACAACCGTGTTTGAGAATGTATGTAGTGACTACGTATAGATAGAAATTAAATTTATGATAGAGTAAATCATTCGTATTCACCGCAGTAGCTCCTTTTGAAACTCCGCTCGTCTGGCCTGTTTTAAGCAGGATGGTTGGGGGATTTTGCTGAGGGAGGAGTGCAATGAGATTAATCATGTGAGTTTGAATCCGAGGGCTTTTTCACAGCTGCTTTATTCAGATCAACACATCACGTTCCCCTCCGAGCACCTGCACATGATAGAACAGTGTGGAAAAGCCACGAGCTTTCGTGACACAAAAGCAGCGCCCGTGTTGAATGAAACCAAACCGCTAATGAATGAACATAGAGAGCTGTCTGCTCAGGCCTTGGGGAAATGCACCAAATATTTGACTGAATATTTTATTAGTTGCTCAGTGAGGTTTTTGCCCAAATGGTTGTAATGTAGCTTTTCTTCTCTCAAAGAATCAGAAGTTATTTTCTATATTTTAATATATGAGAACTATTTATCAGATGGAGGTTGAGATATGTCGCACTGGTTGGAGGGAATGTCGGTGACGTAACGGATGACATTTTAGCCGGGGAAGTGTAGGTTACTCTCCTGATGGACTTTTACTGATTGTGGCCTGTATTTCGGTTTGCCATCCCAAATGAAAAAAAGAGTATATTGAAATGGTTTGATGCGTTTAATGCTGAATATTTTTGCTAAATATAAACCCCTTGGAAAAAAGTAGACTATGGATATCAAATGAGCAGCATTGTTACAACCATTGAAGTTCACAACACTTTACACAGCAGGGTTTTTTATCGTTAGTGTTTGTTTTATTCGAATAAACCCAGTAATTGGATTCTGATTCTAATGCACAAACACAACATGTTAGTGGATTTATTAAGGAATCTGTAGTTCATTTGGGCCGTCCGGTGTTTCTGGGTTCATTCGTGTTCGTATACCAATTCTGCATGTGTCAGACTGAAGAAACGTGCCGTGGGGTTGACCTTTGACCCAGAGAAAGCCTGGACAGGTGCAATGTCTGCCCTCTGGTTTAACCTTTGTGTAGCACGTATCTCTAATGTCCTCCTTTATATGACTGTTAATTTGATATTATAAGTTAATGTAGTGCGTTAATGAGTTTTAATGATAAACTAAAAGCTAAGGTGGTGATGCAATAGTCACAATTTGCACATTTAAACCACGTTTAGTTGGACACGTCGTACACATAATCCAAGTAAAGGATGAAGTTATGCATAGATTTTAGCTGTCGTGTAAATATTAATTTCGCCCTAAGCTCAAAACGTCAATCTTGCCATAATTTCATTTCCACAAGTGGGACGATAATTAATGCAGATTTGTTCAGGCCGGCTCCTGCAGAAGGTGAGACGGCTCTTCAGTGTTTTTAGTGCACTGATTGCATTAAAACCCCAACTGTGGGGAAGGGAAAACCATTTATATGAACCAATTTGAGGTTTTTGAGTGGCATTTCCCCGCCTCTAGTTCCACCCAGCGAATGTAGCGCTAGAGACAGAAGAAGATGGGAACAGTAATGATTATAACGAGGAGCTCAAAGAGGTAATATTGCACAAATCTCCATGTATGAGTGAACCTATTAACAACTTATTCTTTACCACATCCTGCTTTCTTTCTGCAGAGATGGAAGTAATGCTCTGTTTGATGGCGTTGAGCTCTGGGCTTGATTTGTTGGGTCTCTCTTTCTCTAATGGGTGGCGGGATTCCCTGACGCTCGCTCGTCTACAGATGCAGTCCGCGATCCTTTCTGTTATAGAGGCTGCACCCTGAATCTGCGTTACACTATTTTCCTGCGGTCGGAGGCGCTTTACGTTTAACCACTTAAGACTGACAAAGGGAGCGGATCGTCTCAGTTGCTTTATTTTCGGTGACCACACGAGCAGCTTCTATAGTTTTGATTGACGGTGCGAACGGTAGTCTCGAGGTCCTGAGCTGTTTGTTAGATTAACGAGCTGAATTAAAATTAGATGCGTGTCGTGCTTTTGGTAGAATTCGAAGGCATCAGTGCTGACCATTCAGGTCTCTCACGAAACACCGTCAGAGGTCCTTCACATTTTGGACTATTTAATGGAGTTTAGACCCCAGGTGTTATTGAAACCTCTGTGAGACGTCTGCATGGTCTGTCATTCCCTCTTCTACTTTTGCTGAGACTCTTGTTTCATTTCATAAATCTTTCATTTGTTCATTTAGATTTTAAAAAGAATACGCTACGTAAATCTGAAGATTCAATCACTTTTTCTACTCCTATTTTCAAAAAAAAAGTGAAACGAAAAACCAAACAAAAAATTGATTTGTAAATAAGTGATTGTACAGTTTGTATCTGTATCTGTCAGTCTGTCTTTGGTGACAGAGTGTGTCTTGCTTATAACGCACGCTACCAGTAAATAAAAACTAAAAAATATCTTTAGATTGTATGGTTCTTGACAGGAAGTTTTAAATTAATATCTGCTGTATATTCCTGTAATATTGCATTTTTATCTGAGGAATGATGTTATTAAACAATTGCAAATAAAGTGAATTTCCTAAGGTTTGGTTCTTCTGCATCTTATGAACGTTTACGAACAATGTCCTGAGGTAAGATCTCACCTGTCCAATGTTATTCAGCAGAGGTTCAATTCAGATGTTTTTTATTATAGTCACAGCATGATATTTTAAGTGACAAATTATATTAAATCAATATAGAAATCTAATACATTTTTTAACATTCATATTGCATTAAATTCAGCAGTCCAGCCACTGGATCAGCACAATCTGCAGCTGTAAAATAATGTATAAACACGCAGCCTGTGTAGAGCATCGTCATATATATGTGTCTGCATACTTCCTGGGTTTCTGTTTAGTGTGTGTCCTTGTGGTTGATCTTCCGTGACTCTCCGTGATGAAGAGTGAAGAACAGATCTGGATTCAAGCCATGATTTACCATAGCCTCACGCAGACGTGCTGGAGGGTCGAGATAATGCTGAGAGAGAGAAATGAACAGAAAGGAACAGCATGTAGTTTGAGATCTGTAAGTCTCTTATGCTAGCTAACCAAGACTGCATTTATGTGAGCGAAAATACAGTAAAACAGTAACACTGTGAAATATATAATTACAGTTTAAATGAACCATTTTCTACTGAAATTTAAACAAATTAATAAACAGAAAAAACACTTTTGAAAAGGGCCTGAACTGCAAAATATCCCTAATCCTAACTGAATACCTAGAGCTTAAATAAAGGCCCAAAAATGTGTTCTCCCCCTTATTAATCCTCAGAATAACATACATATAACATGCATAACAAGACCTAATCCTAAATACAGTAAAACAAGTTCTCTCATCTAACTAAACCAGCTAACTATTGTAACTCTAATCTGGAAACCCTGCTCAAAAATGTCTAAATGTCCTCAGAGATCCATGAATGCGTAGGCGCAGCAGTAGGGCTAGGCGATATGAGCAAAAATTCATATCTCAGTCTGTGAAGTTTAGCGGAGAATCGCAAAGCAAAAGCTCATGCATCTCACAGCACATCTCAAACACATTACACAGCGCGAGTAGCATCTCTGTCAGCAACACACGCAGCCTTTCTGTCAGAGCTGCTTTAAACTGAAACTATAAACTATAGGCTTCTATATCTTAAGAGTTTTTTAAAGCCCTTCATATAAAGCTTGTCACATGTTTAGAAACACTTTCTCCGCAGCAGTTCAGTCTGTGTCCTCCGCTATATTTTTCAGATGCGATCGTATCAAATTGTATATCGATATTAACGGTATTGCCTTATATCGTATCGCTATATAATATATCGATATATCGTACAAACTCGATATACCGCCCAGCCCTACGCAGCAGTGAAGCCAGACTGACACAATACAACAACAAAGACTGGACTCCCCAACCACAGCTGGACAACAATTACACCCAATCAGAGCAGTGACAGCCGGCCAGCTCAGTGAGAGAATGAACGTGTGCGAGAGACAGACATGCTCATACCTCATAGGCTAAAGCAAACGTCCCCCAGTGAACTGCCAGCGATGTTTTGGCCTGAATGTCCATGTGAATCTGAACAGCCTCTTCAGGGTCCACATGCTGAGACTTCATGATTCCTCTAAGAACACAAGTAATATCATTAATGTACTTCAAATACACACACCTGCTTTTTTGACAAAAGAGGACCACAAGTAATTCATCAAGGAGCTGACAACATTCATAATATCAAATATGGGTTATTTGACAACTAGATTAGGAATCAAACTGCTCTTTACAGTCTTACCTGGGCAGGTACGCTCCAATCGGGATGGCAGCCAGGTCGAATGGCCCGAAGCGTTTTCCAATCTCTTTAAATGCTGGACAGTATCCCGTATCCCCAGCGAAGAAGAAACGACAATGTGGGCCTACGATTGTCCAGCTTCCCCATAATGCTTTGTTGTTATCCACCAGAGTGCGTTTGCACCAGTGCTGTGCTGGCGTGCAAAAAAAAGTGACATTTTCGTGCCCGGGAATGCGGTTTCCTACCCACCAGTCCAGCTCTGTGACATTCTCACAGCCTGCCTTCTGCATCCATTCAGCCAACCCGAGCGGCACAAACCAGTGCAAACCGGAACCGAAGCGAGCATTCAGTGCTGTCACAGAGTCTGCGTCGAGGTGATCGTAGTGTGTGTGACTGATCACTACTGCGTCCAGGCGAGGAAGCTGTTCTATGGTGCAAGGCGGGTCACGGTAACGCTTTGGGCCCATGAATGCCACCGGAGAGGCTCTCTGGCTGAACATGGGATCAGTCAGAAACACCAGTCCTTCCATCTCCACCAGTACAGTGGCATGACCCAGCCAGGTCGCTCTCACAGATGGGCCTGTCTGCCCGCACTGGTCTGGCCTCGGCACGAAATACGGCTCCTGAATCGGCAACTCACGGTCCAGAACCTGAGGATATAGAACACAAAAACATTTTTAATTTCATTCTAATTCAATTCAGATTTAATTTGATCAAAATCAAAAACATAAAAACATGTTTCATTCAGTTAACTTATGAATATTATTACAGGTTTTATTAATAGTTTAAATTAGTTTTTATTTTAATTTATGTATAAAAAAAGACATTTAGATAAAATTTACATTTTAATTACACATTTACATTTCTACCTATATTTAATGCATTAAATAAAATACATAAATGAATATAAAATTTACATTTTAGATTTGTGCATACAGTTCATAATTATATATTTATCATTCTTTATAATTATATATTATCATTCTATAATAATAATACATTATAAACATATAAATAATAAAATATAAACTATTTATAATTAAAATAATAATAAAATAACATTTATTTACTTATATTATTATTATATAATAATATTTTATATAAAACATTATTTATATATAGAAAATAAATATATACATAATTATACATTTAATATATACACTTTTTCTACCTAATTACCTAATCTTGGCATAAATAGAAATACAATGTACATTTTCCTATATAAAAATTACTTTTTATATCCATATTTATAAAAATTACACATTTACAAATGATAATATACTTCAATATCACATAAAATAGTTATATTTATACATAAAATATTTTTTATTTACAATTTATACATTTAGAATGATTATACATATTTCAAAAAGTAAATATGTAACTATTCATATATAAAAATACATATAAAATGTAACTATTCTATATAAAAGTAAATGTATATAATTTTTATAGTTGGAAATGTATAACTCAAGAATATGTAACAGTGTGATTATAAATGCACAAAATGGTAAAAATGTAAATATATAATTCTAAACATAAAATGTATAAATATAAAAGTGTATATAAACCTTAAAATACAAATATATAATTGTATATGTATAATGTAACGGTATACTGAAGTTATGTTCCTTTAGAAACAATATTTCACCATTCAAAGCAAATTCATTTGTAACATAATGAAATATTATGCCATTTAGCTGCCATTTTTCTACTTTAAAAATACTCTATATCCCAGAATTCCAGAGACAAATAAAATAATCAAATGTTTATTCTGTTAATTATTTAATCTACCAAATGTCTATTTAAATATCCAATGTTGTAAAGCTCAGGGATATCTTTTATGTGCTATTTTAAATCCCACACTGCAGATTCAATGCATTGTGTGTGTGTGTGTGTGTGTACCTCTTTGGCGCTGGGAACATTACTGTTGTTCTTCTCTGTGAGGAACAGGCGAGCCATGGTGCTGTAGGAGGGGAACTGCCATGTTGTCCAGGGGTTCACAAAGCACCCACGAGAGTCCCGTCTGGAACACGTAACATCTTGCTCTTGCCTGTAATCCAATGGGAAGTTATTCCCTGCGGTGACTAAAGGTTCCTCTGCCATGGATGCCCCACCAGCCACTGAACTACACAAACACCTGTTAAAAACACAACTTACACATAAACACACAACTGTCCTGCAGAAAACTCCCGAAAATACACCTCTATTCACACATGGCTGGTAATTATACTCTCATTTGTCTGCATATACTTCTGTTTCTTTGAGCACATTAGCATTACTGTTACTAAACATATCTATCTGTATATAGACCATACACTGCCTGTACTGTCTATATATGCTTCTGCACAGCTTTTTTTATCTAGCCGCACTAGACGCAAATTGGACTATGCACTTTATAGTAAAGTTACGTGTTCTTTTGGATTTGTCGGACACACTCCTTTATAAATAAAACTCTTTAAATGTACACAATATTACACGTGCACACGCGTATGCCAGTTTATTTATGTACCCAGAGGGTCTAGTTATAACACATTTGTTAACGTGAACATAACACACCCTTAAATCTGAAGAGAAAACAACCTGAGAACACGGGAGCAGATTATAAAACACAAACGTTAAGGCTCGCGTGTATTCGCGGGTTTGTGTTGTCAAACAAATAAACCGTGTCTTGAGTGGCGCAGGTACGTACCGATGCGTCAGTTCCGCGAGCAGCAAACTCGAGTCTGTCGCGAGCGCACGAGCGCGCCTCTGATGTAAGCGCATCACTAGAAGAGCGGATGTAAGAGCGGCCATAAGGGACAAAACCCTAAAAACGAAACGCCTCAAAGTTTTTACGTGTCAACACCATAGACTGTAAAAAGGGCAACACTCACAGTTTGACTCTTACTTAGCTACAGGGCAAGAAAAACAACCCGCTTAGATTAATGCACGCAACGTTTACTTCCGTTTTACTGCATTCTTAAGTGTCATATCGCCGCGGTAACTTAGTCAAAACGTCTTAACAACTGCGTAAAAACACGCCGTTTTGGTGCATGTGAATAGCGTCGTATATGTTTGCTATAAACACGCCGGTTTGGTTGTAGAGAAGTTTCAAAGTTTCCTTGTAATGAGCGGTGTACTGAACAGTCCCAGTAAGTTTGAACACACACTCAACAACGAGCTAAACCAGACCAAACTAATTCACTGCTGATCCTTCTGTCAAACCCGGAGCACATGTGTGTGTGAACACCCCTACTGTCTCTATATGACTCATCTGATGTAGAATAGCATTCAGAGCCGGGTTGGATAAACTACTTTGGCTAGTCTTACAAGTTATTTAGTTCAATGTTCATAATCAGATAC
Organism: Ptychobarbus kaznakovi; assembly: GCA_027422405.1. NCBI lineage: Eukaryota > Metazoa > Chordata > Actinopteri > Cypriniformes > Cyprinidae > Ptychobarbus > Ptychobarbus kaznakovi. The sequence continues at coordinate 32,783,564 of CM049795.1, read as the reverse complement.
ACTAAAAGGTGATAGATGGGTCTCATTTAAATCTGAAAGGTAAGAGTAACTACCCATTGGCTAATTTCTAGTCAGTCAGACTAGTTCTTAAGACACCGTTTGAACATGGTGGCTATGTTTATGCAACTGGTCCCTGATTTATCGCATATTTTTAGCCTTTCGAACAGAGAGCTTTGATATTAATAACATAAGTTAAATGCACTTGCAATGTTCTACCACAAGAAGGCAGGTTAGTTAAAGACTTGTGGCAGTAACAATGCATTGAAAATGTGTGAATCAGAATTCTATTGCATTAATTTCCCCCATGTGAAATAATTTCAATGCAATGCGCGTCTGCTTTCACTGTGTGTGTGTGTGTGTAAATTACAGATAGTATATGCTCTTTCTCATGCTGTTAGGAAACTGGCAATCAGTCAACAAATGTATTACTGAAAAATGCCTATACACACTCTTCCAGCCTAGGGTGAAGTCGTTAGGGTCATTAACAATGATGTGCGACCACCTTTAAAGTTATTTTTCTGTATCTTGCAACCAACATTCAATGTTAATATATTAACAATGTGGAGTGCATATTCAAAACAAATACTTCTTCCTCAAGAGGTGAAATTAAATGCCAGTCATAAAACTGCCCCCTGGCTCCACCATTGACGTGGACTACAGAGTGAAAGAAGACTATGCAGAGTAACTTAAAATAATAAATTGCTAGAGAGATGACATAACCAAAAAGTTGTGATGTTTAACCTGGTAATGGTGAGTTTGTAAAACAGTTTTTGCATCCATCCACCACATATGTTTTGTGTTATTACACATATAAAATGATTAATTTTACATATTAATTTTGGAAGTTGTTATAAAGATCTTTTGTAAGGTGTATTTTTATTACGTTTCTATGCAACTCCTCGTGTTCTCCTTTTAAGACTCAGACTTGGACGTTAGGGATCATGAACGTATCGTGTTCCCTTCGGTTTATTTTCTTTGCCTGAAAAAAATGCTCCGAACTAATTATACACGTGTCCCTGGAGCACAAAGCAGTCATAAGCAGCACAGGTATATTTTTAAAATGTTTTTAAAATAATGACATTTCGATTTGACATGTTAGATGTTTCCGTATTGAACATACTCAGCTCGTAATTACTTACTAAGCAATAAGGGAGATCAACTCTGGGGAGACTCCAGGAACAGCCGGAAAACCATTGGCTTGACTAATGGTGTTTATTTCTCCCTAAAGGAAATTAATATACATGTGAATGTATCAAATGCACATATATGAGGCTGATGAACGATAATCTCAGCATGTCTAAGACAAGCTGGATGAAGGTTAGTTTCAGCAAAATCGACTTGTGGAAACCAGTATTACTAAAACATTTGAAAAATGTGTGAATCAGAACTTGACTATTGCAATTGGCAGGTCTTCAGTTTCAAACCCCCCAAAAGTGATTAATAATTTCAATGCAATGCGTCTGCTTTCACTGTGTGTGTAAAGTGTGTAAATACATGATTAATATATGTTAGGAGGGCAACCAGTCAACAAATCTATAAAACTGAAAAATGCCTATACACACTCTTGACAGGGTAAAGTCGTTAGGGTCATTAACAATGAAAAAAGTTATTTTTCTGTATCTTGCACTTCAAATGTATTAATATAACTTACACAAAAGTGCATATTCAAAACACAAATCTCATCCTCAAGATAAAGGTGGTTCAAATTCAAGATGCCAGCCAATGACCTCCCTCTGGACCTGATAGACTAGCAAAGAAGTGCTAACCAGTCAGGAATAAGATCTGTGGCTCCTAGGATAGTTGTTTGCCTTTGGAGCATAAAAATCTTGATTCAAATCCATTCGTTATTAATTTTATATATATTTATATAGTTTTGTTTATCACATTCCCAACAAAAAATACAGAAACAACCACTGAGATTTAGTAGCTCACTTGGTAAAGCATTGAGCTGCTATCACAAAGTCGTGAGTTCAAAATCCACCTTTGATTATTTAAAAAATCTCACATTTTGCATTATGTCCAACAAAGTGCCTCAAATTCTAATGCACTTTGTGAAAGCCACAGTGGCACAAGTGGCCAAGCACATATTAATCACATATGTGAAAGAGCTACAGCTGTGGGTTAAAATCCCACCACTGTGTATTATAACAACAATTTGGGTCAATATGTCTAACAAAAGAAAAAGAAAAACCTTTTTGCCAAGAGACCTGTGGCTCAGAGGATAACTGTTTACCTTTGGTAAATAAAACTCTTGGGTCAAATCAAAGCATGACTAATGTTATGTATTTCATATTTTTATTATCATATTCTCAACAACAACAAAAACCTCAGCTCAGTTGGTAAAGCATTGAGCTGCAATCGCAAAGTAATGAGTTCAAAGCCCACCTTTCCTTATGTTAAAAATATCATATATTGTATTATATCCAACAAAGCCACGCCAGCAAACATTGTGAAAGTCACAGTGGCTCTAGAGACTAAACATAAGTTAATCACATACGTGGAGGAGCTACAGTTGTGGGTTCAAATCCCACCACCACATATTATATTAACAATTTGGGTCCAAATATCTAAGCAAAAACACAAAAGTAAAATCAATGTTTACCTTTGGTAAAAAATACCATTGGTTCAAATCCAAGCGTTACTAAAGTTATACTTTAAAAGTTTTTTTTATTATCATATTCCCAACAAAAAATATCAAAACAATAACTGAGATTCAGTAGCTCAGTTGGTAAGGCGTTGATCTGCGATCACAAAATCCTGAGTTCAAATCCCACCTTTGCTTATGTTAAAAATATCATATATTGTATTATATCCAACAAAGTGCCTCAAACGCCAGCATTTGTAGTGAAAGCCACAGTGGTGCAAGTGTTAAACACACGTTCATCACACTCATGGATGGTGAAATCATCCAGTTCAGCGTCATCACAACAGCTAAAGCCTTTACCTGATTCTTTATTTGAAGCTCACATACAGTGAATAGTCAAGTTAAGTTCCTTGTCCACAAGACAAGAGATGGTCAATCACAGGATGAGCGCTGCCTCGCGGGTCAGAGGTTGCTGGTTCGATCCCAGCCAGATCTCTGCGATAAAGCTGCATTAAATATTATCTTTCATACATGCTTAGCTGTCAAATCACTAATAAGGATTAGTCCGAGACTTTTAGACAGAGAATGACAGCACGTGTCAAATAAAGACCTGCATCACCTAAATACTCCAGCAAGCACATTAAAGACCTGCTTTCACATTTCAGAAGAATGATACTTAAATACAAAACAGCTAAATAAGTACTAGTGACTTCACAAGAGAAGTTACTTACAGGTGAGTCGCGTGACATCCTCGATTCAAGCTCCTTTCTGCAATATATGATGGTTTTGTTTCATTCTGGCCTGAAATATGTGCTGTTGAGTTACATTAAGAGTCTGTCGCTGAGCTGTCATGTGCAGAATCGGCACTTTCATGGCCATAAACGGTCTTAAGTTGTTGTTGACACTGCAGTCAGGTGTTTTGCTGTCAATGATGCACAGTTCGCCGGAGGCAGAGTCCGCTTGCGCCCCTAGTGGTGCGGACGACAAACTGCACGTTACCCTCCCACCAGACGGGTCGTGTTATAGTGCCAGTACACTGAAAATAACTTCAAGTTTGGTCACTAACTTATTACTGTAGTTTACTTGAACATTTACATACTCAAGCAGAACCCCTATGTATCACGTTAAATGTAAGGCAGGTGAAAACAGGTGGTCAGCGGCTCCCTCTTGTGGTCAGAAAGTGTCGATTTATTAAACGAGACGCCAAACTGGAAGAGGATGATCGGTGGTGAGAAGACACAAATGTGTGGTTTAATACATGTTCAAATAAATAATACTTTTGTCAGCATCTCTAGCAGCAGATAAACACTGAATCTAGCAGTTAATTGACTCAGATTAGCTCTCAAATGATGAGTAAAATGTCTGATATTTTGAACTTGAGGCCACATGGCCAAAATACAAACAAATAAAATACGGGACAAAATATCGTCCAAGGCTGTTTTTGAGGGATTTATCTGTTGGTAAAGTATATGTGTTTATTTTAATCTAAAGTGTCTTTTTTCGTCTTTGTTTACAAGTATATAATGCTTTCGTGTGGTTGTCTGCAGATTTCAACAGTATTTATATCAAAGCTTCAATGGTTAGGAAGACACGTTTGTCATCTGCCCCATGTGGACATGAAGTATATCTGCAGGACTGAAAGAAAGAGAAACGCTGCTATCTGTTGTATGACTCGAATGATTGAATTTATTGTGTGCTGAGCATGAGAAACCTCTCATTTGAGAGTACTGGTTCAAATCTTGCAATTTCTAATATTTTTATATTATAAAAAAACAGCCATTTATTACGTTCAACATATGTGAATGTCCACATGTCCCAGAAACACTACTACTTTATCTCCTGATCCACTGAGTTTTGGTGGTGGGGATACTGAGTTCAAATCTCACTGTTGCTGATTTAAAACACGCTGTTCAGTCCAAACACTTATGTTAAAAATATCATATATTGTATTATATCCAAAATGCTTCAGCGTCACTACTCCACAGCTTTAAATCCTTTACCTGATTCTTTATTTGAAGCTCACATACAGTGAATAGTCAAGTATAAGTTCCTTCACGTGTCCAGACTTATTCTTCCGGCACAATGTCCAGTAGCGGTTATGCTTTTGACCAGACTGAAAAAATATTATTTAACTGTATAAAATTTCACATTTGCCGTCCCTTCCCCACCTACTTAGGTTGCCAACATTTGCTTTTTAAAGGTGTCACCCTTCACAAAGAAAATGATGGCAACCTACACATTCAGTACCAAACAACACACACAATCAATTATAATCACCTCTCCATGAGCAGATATCCATCATTACGGTGAATGTCCACATGTCCCAGAACGCTGTTCAGTCCAAACACATGCTTTATTCTGAAGAGGAAAGACATGTATAAACAAAGACTACATACTGTATGTACAAAAGCATTATACATCTCTACAAATAGATCACGTGGACATCAGTTACATTTTCTTGCCTTTAAAGATTTAAAACTAAAAAGATATATAATCTTTAAGTTTCAATAAATCTAAGAATCTACATTCAGACATTTGCTGCCTTAAATATATATTTGGTGTTAGGGCTGTAGTGATTTGTCGATTTGTCACGACTAGTCGATTTTTACAAATCGTCGACTTAATTTTGCTCACGTCGACTAACTGGCAAAATACCGGAAGTGGTGCATTTCACGGATGAGAATCCATAAAACATTATTAGACTGTTTTCCAAGGCTGCATGATATATTAAACCCATTTAAAAATCACAAATTAAGCATAATTGTGAATTCACAAACGCTATGATTTAATTAAATAATGATATGCACTTTAATTATTCACATGCGTGTAGGTTAAGTACGTGCGTAACACAGCGGTTCCATTCACAGTAGCTCCACAGAAACTGTTATCATTTACATGTGGAGCGTCTCAAACTCCATCTCTGCATATTGTTGTAAGTTTGTGTTTATTATAACGTTCATCTGGGAACGCAACGTGCGCCAATTTCATCAGATGTGTAAGGTAAATCATTTATAAACCTACACAAACACAGGATACATCGCGATTTTAAAATAAAAGCTCAAACACAAAAAAATGATGGCAACCTACACATTCAGTACCAAACAACACACACGATCAATTATAATCACCTCTCCATGAGCAGATATCCATCATTACGGTGAATTTCCCAGAACTCTGCACAATTCAAGCTCAACCCCTTACTCTGTAAAGACATAAATAAATAAATAAAAACTCTATACCAATGGTCTCAAACTCAATTCCTGGAGGGCCACAGCTCTGCACAGTTTAGCTCCAACCCTAAACAAACACCTGATCCAGATAATCAAGCTAAACTCTGCAGAGCTGTGGCCCTCCAGGAATTGAGTTTGGGATCAATACATATCATTTTACATTTCACAATAAATCTTCATAAAAACTAATACATAACATGGAATCGGTTAAATGTTTATCTTTAAAGATTAAAAACTAAAAGATCCTATATAATCTAGAAGGTGTAACCCCTCAAAAAGAAAATGACGGAAACCGACACATTTAATACCCAACATCACACAGTCACACATTATAAGCATTACCTGTCCATAAGCAGATGTCCATCATTATGGCTAATGTCAGTCCATGTCTTGGTCTGTACAGTCCAAACACTTATTCCTATTTCTGTGAAAAACATAAATAATCAAAATAAGACATAAACATACACTTACAGTGGTGGCCAAAATTATATGACACTAGTACTTTCACCAGCTAAAACAGTATTTTAAGTCAGTTGTTTCTATCTTTTGCTGTAGTGTGTCAGTAGGAAATATCAGTTTACATTTCCAAACATACATTTTTCCATTAATTGTAATAATCCAGTGAGATTTTTGTTTGCACAAGGAGTCAACAGCCGTGCTCCACACAGAGATCTGATCTGATCATCATCCAGTCTGTCTGGAGTAACATGAAGAAACAGAACAAATTAAATCCAGAAGAACAGTGCAACATCTCCAAGATACTTCAAGAAACCTACCTGCAAAACAACAGTACTGTTAAAAGTTTTAGGTACTTCTGTAAAATGCTGTAAAACGAGGATGCTGTCAAAAATAATGCCAAATAGAATTTCTTTATCAATTGACTTCTACTAACTTAATTAAATAAATGTTTGGTGTGACAATCTCTTGTGTTTAAAGCAGCTTTTGCCCTCGGTGCACGTGCACATAGTTTTCAGGAAGCTTTGCAGGTAGGTCTCTTACCTGTTACTTTTCTCAACGCTGGTGTGGTGGAACCAAACAGGGGTGCGTTTCCCAAAAGCATAGTTAGCTAGCTATGGTCGTTAGTTCCATTGAACTCTGTTTTTGGGAAACGCACCCCAGAGCAGTTTATAATAGCACGAAAGCTAATTTTAATTATTTTACAGAGATTACAGACTCTTTAAGTATTATGTAACCATTGAAAACCACATTCATATTTTACAATAATGAAAAGTGTGACGTTGCATTCTCACATCTGACTAGTATTTTCAGTCTATGTATATTTGCTTCATCTCATGTAGATGTTGTGTTGTTCAGTATCCTCGCAGAACACTTGTGTAGAGGAAACAGGTCAGCAGAAGGTTTCTCTGAGAAACGGATTGCAGGCCGTGTTATACGACAGAACACACAGTAATAGATCACAGATTTCTGGGTGGATAATCTCATCATAGGCTGGACAGATTTCACATGCAGCACAGCAGATAAACAGACCTCATCCAGGCATTTACTGCAAAGACTAATCCAATATTTTGAGCTTTATAGCAATTTCTCCACATGCAGTGGTCAAAAATGTTCTCTCCTTTTCAAGGTAAATTCTGAGTAAAAGTACATTAAAGAAGATATAAGCGCCTCTACTCAGTTTTTTTTTTGTTTGCAGGTCAATGCAGCACAGTAATGCATTTGGCATGATTACTAACACATCATGTATGTTATTGTTGAGATATTATTACTAAAATGAGTTAAGAGCACAATCGAAGATCAACTTTTGCTCTGTTTTCTATGGCACCATTTTGTTAAATTATAGTAAGGGAGGCCATGATTAATAATAACAAGTCAAGTTAAATGCAGTAAATCTCTGCAATCACAAACAAGGCAAGCTAGAGCAATGACACTCCGCACATGCTTTTATTAAAGCATTATATAAATAATAAAAAATAAATAAATTATAAAATAATATAATAAATTGTGTTACCTGCAAATAATAGGTTAAAACATATACTATATTGTCAAAAAAGTATTGGGTCACCCCTTCTAATACCCCTTCTAATGAAAGGCTTGACTACTTTAGTAATTTCCATGAGTATAAATCTTAATGTTTAAGCATATAATGATATTCTAGGGAATTGTGTACTTCTAATTGTATAGCAACAGTTTGGACAGGACCCTTTTCTATTCTAACATGACAGTGTCTCTGTGTATAAGGCAAGGATCAAAGAGAAATGATGATTCAGTCAGTGTGGAAGAACTTGACTGGTCTGCAGAAAGACAAGTCCTAATCCCAGCTGAACACCTCTGGTGTGACTTTAAATGCAGACCTTGAGCCAAAAACTAATCACCAAACTCCAATGACTTGTACATTCATTATATGGACAAGAATACTGGGACACCCCCTTCTTTAGAAGAGAAAAAAGGCACTTCCAAACTGTGGCAACAAATAAATAAATGTACTTAAAAATTGTATTTCCACCTCTGTTGCAACAGTTTTGAAGTGTATGAAATGACTGTACCTATATGTCATTGGTGTTTGGTGATGCATTTTTGGCACGGTCATGTTAGAATAGAAAAGGGTCCTGTCCAAATGGTTGCTATAAAATTAGATGCACATAATTCCCTAGAATATCATTATATGCTTAAACATTAAGATTTGTACTCATGGAAATTACTAAAGTGTTCATTAGAAGGGGGTGACCCAATACTTTTGGCAATATTGTGTATATAAAAGCAAATTACAATTTCAATTAAACTTAAGGATGATCAATAAACATTTAATGCAAGTAACATTGTGCTAATTCTACCATTCCTTTTGGTATTAGATTGTTCAATGAATATAATGTGGCTGTTTAGGGTCCCTTTTGCAGTTGCACTTGTATGTTTCACAATTTTTATTTTTTATTGTGTGTGTGTGTGTGTGTGTGTGTGTGTGTGTGTGTGTGTGTGTGTGTGTGTGTGTGTGTGTGTGTGTGTGTGTGTGTGTGTGTGTGTGTGTGTGTGTGTGTGTGTGTGAATGGATGTATATTTTGTGTATGTATGGACAGATGTATGGATATCTTTAATTCTTATTTTGTGTAGTATTGTTGAAAATGTTTTAAATATTTGTTTTATATTTCTCTGGTATTTTGTATTTACGTTTATTTCTTGCAATTGTATCTTCAATGTACTTTCTGCAATAATTTAATCTTAGTAGCCTATTGCTAAGAAGAAAAGTAAATAAACTTCAAACTTCAAGTAATTTCAAGAGATTTAAGGCCTTACCATTTCAGCAAAATGGAGCAATATAAGAATTCTAGACAAACAAACAAACACAGTCTTGCATATGTGGTTTATGGTGACTCTCCATAGGCGTAATGGTTTTTATACTGTACAAACTGTATGTGCTATTGCCCTACATCTACCCTACACCGAAACGTAGCCCTCACAGGAGACTGTGTATTTTTAGATTAAAAAGAAACACCATTTAGTATGTTCTTTTAAGCCTTTTGGTTAACGGGGACATAGACAGTGTCCTCATAAACCACCTTCATGTTGTAATACCCATGTTATTATACAGATTTGTGTCCTCATAAACCATATATACCTGTTCATATCACACACACACACACAACACACACAACACACACACACACACACACACACACACACACACACACACACACACACACACACACACACACACACACACACACACACACACACACACACACACACACACACACACACACACACACACACACACACACACACACACACACACACACACACACACACACACACACCTTTCTCATGTCTCAAAAGTCAAGAAACAGCTTATTTAAATATATAAATAAACAGAGGAATTTGTTAATTTAATTAACTATATATTAAAATAAAAACACAAAACTAAATGAGCGTTGTATTAACAGACAATAAATGCACATCAAACGAGTATAAATGGGCGTGATTCATTCATATCATGCTGAATGCACTTATTATTAAATAGCCTATGCTGTATCGATAATGAATAGTTAATTAGTTAAAGACGTGAAAGTGTTAACAATTTGTTACATTAATAAAATACACAGACTTTGCCAAATAACCCCTAACGTTAAACGTGCGATACATGCAGTGTGTGTGTGTGTGTGTGTGTGTGTGTGTGTGTGTGTGTGTGTGTGTGTGTGTGTGTGACTGCGCAGACTTGCTCAGTGTGGGCTGTGCAGCTTTAAAGTGCTCGCTCCATGATGCCTTGCGGTGTCCCGCTCACTGTGTTACTCATGTGAGAGCAGAGCTGCCGCTGCCGCGGGTGTAACGGGCCATACCGACTGAACTTCAGCGAGCCGACCCTCCTAACGGACCTCAACCGGACGACATTTACGGACATCAGATGAAAGGAGTCTTTACGAAACACTAAAAGGAAAACACATCATCTGCTTATATCTCGGTTCTGCCCTGGCGGAGAGAAGCCTAACAGACCCGGACTGAGGATTGTGACGGTCCGGGACTGCAGACACACGCAGGTACGGGATTTATATTAAATATACGTCTCCGCACCGTGTTTTGTACCATCGCGAAGGGCGACATGTATTTCATGTGTTTTCATGGGGCATAGTTGCGACGGGACGCGATACATGAAGGCGCAGGAGAACAGACGCATGACACGATACTGTGTGTAGTCAATGTCAGGGGCTTTTATCACCAGCCCAGATCCACTGACACGCGTTTCAACGGGTTACATGACAGTGTTTTCCATCAGATCAGCAGCAGGCCTGCAGCCCCTCCTAAACTTACAAACATACAGCACTGCATGATGCATACCATAAACACCACGGCTTTATAGTAAGTTTCATTAATGAGTCATTATTAGACATTATAAGAGAGACTGGGGCTAGTTGTCACAGTGGTTGTATCTGATTATTCATAAGGTTTTGAATCAAAACGTGTAACTTACAATATATAGTGTGACAACATGCCCATCTATTGTGTATTTTATAAACCTTAAGTAAAGCATTAATTGCAGCAAAAGTGCGACAACCAGCCCTCACTGTTAATGTTCATCAGATCGGTAGTGCACATTGAAATATGAATGTGTGGAAATATTTGAATCAAATTTTCCCGACAATGCATTTATTGAAATGCATACTAATAGTAATATTTTGTGATTGTGTGAGACTTCTGATTCACTAGATGCTATATGTAAAAACTAAAAGAATAACAAAGTGCAGTAAAAAAAAAAATATGATATTGATAATAAAACAATAAAATAATAAATATTAATTTGCAACATCAAGCAGCACAACAGACTCTTTTTGTGCACCTAAAACAATTAGAAGGGGCTGATGGAAAGTTTAAAATGCCATACCTGCTATGTTAAAAAATAAGATGGGTAGTAAATTACATTATATAATGAATTGATTATATAATGTTGCTGAATGATGTTTTGTTTTAAAGTTATGAACATGATCATCAAACAACTGAACACAACTCTGGCTTCAACACTTTCAAAGTTTACATAATGTCGTGCAAAATTCAAAGTTCTATGCACTCTTATTAATAGACAGGACTGTTTTTGTTAAGCTGGTTTGATTACATAAACCGACTATCAGAACTTACACAAGAATATGCTAGAGGCCAAACTGTTGCCTTTGTTATTAAGTTAATGTGCTTTACAGCTGGTCTGAATGTCTGTTTAAATGGATCAGATTTTTCTACATGTCCACTCTCTCAATTTTACTGACAATTATGATAAATTCACCCCTCATGTCAAGAGCTGCTTGCTTATACAGACATTTTGTTTGTGAAACCAAAGGGTCCTTCATACTAAAACTGTTGTCTGTTTGGGAAACAGGCTCTAGACCACATTCCAGAGGCATCTTAATATCACATATGATGATCTAGAACAAATTCAAGAGTGCTTCAAAGATAAACAAGTGACTATTTAATGAACACAATGCTTATTTCTTGGTCAAAATTGAATCTCAAGTTGAAATTTTTAGTATGTTAGGTCATTTTCAACATACTGCTTTCAACCACTCCTTCAGACGCAGCAGGCAGGGCAAGACCCATCAAAAATAGACCAGACAGAGTCATCTTAGTAGCCAGGATATTGTGCAACACAGGATTTGTATGTGCATTTTTTTAGCTTTCGGACACCACCTTCCTCTGCCTCACTTATAGATCTGTTTACACATGCCTCATTCATAGAAATGACTCACTCACAACCGATTACACATGCCTCAGCCTCTCATTACAAAGCCTTATATGACAACAGCTGGCTCATCAAACACCCACTGATCAAATCTGCTGACCGTGGATATCAGCAGCGTGCTAAATAACTCCAGCACAAGACCTACCAGAGGAAGAGAGAAGAAAGCAATAGAGAGCTGAGTGAAGGCGGAGTAGACAACAGTACAGAGGTAGTGAGATGGAACTGTGCTGACAGATGTACATGTAATATCATGAATAAATGCATGATGGCAATGCAGATCAGGATCTGATGTAGGCTGCAGAAAGCTGTTCTATGCTTTTGATGGGGTACTTGTTGGCATATGAGATCTGCACCCACAGATTTCCAGTTTTGCACATTGTTTGTTTATAAAATGCAGAAAATGTTTGGTCTGTGCATACAGTATGCATGTAACCACAGGACTGAATGAATGAAGTTTAGGGTCTCTCAGGAACTTTAAATAATTAAACCATCCCTGTGTGCATATTTTTGTTGGTTTTTAATAAGAGTGCATGTCAGTTCACAGACAGTTCACTTCCCTCTTTTGAACCCACAATGTCCAACTCAAGGAAATGAAGGGATTTGTCTGCTGTGCAATAAGAAAATGAATGTTAAGGTATGTGCACTGCACAATATGTGATGCATTTCATAGTCAGCATACTTGTAGGGCTGTGCAATTAATCTCATGCACGTCTCATCAGTAAAGCCGGTTCCGTGATTGGTGGTAAATCTCCATCATCTGTTATCAAATATCGCAGAATTTTATACACAGAGGCGTAGTTCTCAATATCACAGATGAATCGCGTTCGATTATATTATATTCATAATCGAACGCGATATCACGCAGCTTGTTTCTTTTTTTTGTTGGGGTGGACTATCCCTTTAAGGTGTACTCTGGTGACCAGGGCCTGTAAGCAACTACATTGAAACCAACCAGAACACCCTAGTAAACATTAAAAACCACTCAGAATTTCCGAACTCTATATAAATCAGCTGTATATGTTAACTTAAGACATAACCGACTGTGTTTACCAGAATACTTGCCAAAACGGGTATTTTAACAACTTTGTGTATGTATCGGTCCGTTGAGGCGCTGTCTGAAACGCGGTATCTGAATCGCGCCTCTCTCTCTCTCTGTCTGTCTGTACAAGTTGGGCTTTGATGCAGTGTTTTAAACATACAAGAAAACCACTGTATGCTGCTTTGCTGAATGGGTAGGATTGAACAGAATTAACAAGCTCATGAGAGATTTCTAAAGCAGGAGTGAATGATTAAACTTCCTGGCCTGATTCCCAAGAGAGACTGATTAGAACATGATGTCAGAGTATCAAAACGCACACCAGGAACAAGATTAAAACAATTAGAATTAAAACAAGATATTTAGAAAATGTGAGTGATGCTTGCCCATGCAAAAGCTAGGATGTTGTGGGTGGTTGCCAAGCAGTTCTAAGTTGTTTTAAGTGTTTTTCAAGGTGGTTACTAGGGTGTTCCTTTTGGTTGCTATAGCTGGTTGAGTACTGGCCGAAGTGAAAAGAACCACTCCGAATTTCCGAACTCTATATACCATACAGTAGTGCACTAGAACTAGAGATCGACCGATATGGGTTTTTCTATAGCCGATGCCGATGTTTAGAGGTCAGGGTCAGCCGATGGCCGATATGTGCTGCCGATTTTTTGGGCCGATTTCTAGGGCCGATATATTGAAGTTTTCCCCTTCGTTTGCATGATAAAATGTCACACTAATAATAAGTGGATGCACAACATTTCTAAACTTAACATCATTTATTGAACACTGACTTCAACTATCTCTCGAATCTTAATTTTGTGCACTGCATGGTATTCAAATTAAATATTTATCCAAAGAAATAAATAAACTGACCAAGTATTAAATATATAAAACAGGTAATAAAAAAAAAACTTTCAATCATTTACATAAAAGTTTTAGAGCATTTATCAAGCAGAATTGTTTCAAGTTTGTTGGAACATAAATGTAAACTTAAATATACATTTAAATAAAATAAATACAACTTTATAAATACAAATCAATTAAACTGAAAAATATACAAAATAAATAATAGTAGTGCTGCAAACACACTAGCAACCAGCAACATTTGTGTTTGGTATAAATGACACAGAACATCTAAAGTGCATTCTAACTTTCTGCTTTTTGCAATTTTTATATAAAACAAAGTCCTCAAGCAACCAACTGTGAATGCACTTGACTTAGCAGCATCAAAAATCTCTTTTAGTGCAAATAACATGGCAGCAAACCCCTCATTTTTGAGTGAAGGAAATTATGTAAACATTACAGAACAACATAAAGGAATGTGCTTTAATTTGAACTCATTTGCAGTCCCTGAGTCTTCCTCACTCTACCCATCTTTCACTGAAAGTTCTCAGTCCTCCCAGTTTAAGAACGGCAGGTTGTCATGCAGGAAACACAACTGTTCTGCATGTTCTTTCTCAGCTGTATACGTTAACTTAAGACATAACCGACTGTGTTTACCAGAACACTTTTAACAACTTTGTGTATGTATCCGTCCGTTGAGGCGTTGTCTGATCTAGTTTTATATTGTTTAAACGCCCATGTAATGGCAAAGTTCACTAGCAATGCCTGTCAAACTATCTAAAGAAAACATCTCACAAAGGGTTGATTAAACCTAGTTCTCGTATTATTTAACAATGAATGCCGAAGGAAAATGTTTTGTAGAAACAAGATTAAGCTCTCTCTTGCCCAAAAGCACAATTTTTATTTTGTTCAAATAACTAATTAAACTTTTGTGTTGAACTGCAACGTATGCGTATGTCTGGCATCCCTTCCCCCACATTGTGTGTGATAAAGCCAATTACTGTGACATTTACCTCAAACTAAAGTTACTTTGAGTTAATGAATCGTACTCAGGGTTTCTCATCCTCAACAAATACTCTACTGACAAACAATTTTATTTTAAATGGGTTCAATTCAGTGTCTGTTCATGACTCATTGGTGCGTTGTTAAGCTGGGAACCCCTGACAGGACAAAGTTTTACAGGGGGACATGGACAAAAGTTAAAATAAAGAGATTGTTCCTTAATTGCTGGTGTTTGTTAGTTCCCAGGCCAGTCACAGCCGGCCATGTGAGAGATTCACAAAGCTGTGAAAGCATCACTATGGAGATGGATTGTTTGTGTCCAGTCATGCTGTGAGGCCTGCAGGGGTGGGCGTCTCTCCAGCGGACCTTTGTGTTTGTCTGGAGACTCTGGACCTTTGATAGAACAGCCCCCCACTACAGTCCACACACACCGTTAGTGTCCTGAGGAGTTTTTCAAGTGCTTGTCGATAAAACTCCAAGAATTACAGCGACTGAAATTCTAGACAACAGAGCAAGATTTCATCTCAAAAGCAGACCTGTTGAAAGATCTGGAATATGTTGTACTGACCCTAGTCAAGGTAGACACCGTGTTTAATCTGACACATTTTGCTGAATAAACAATCGACAATCTAACAATCGCTTAGTTTTGCGTCAACAAATATGACAGCTGCCCTGAGTAGTTGTATAAACTTTTGACTAGGGCTGAACGATTAATTGCATTTGTGATAATATCACGATATGAAAAAACTAAATTTTTCAACCGCAGAGGCTGTGATTATACTCTGTCACGTGACACGCGAGAGTAATGTATGATGATCGTCAGTATCATCAGTCGATCAGTATGGCGAGAGAAAGCATTAGGAGACATCCGCTCTCTTATAGCTCTCGCAGTACTTTGATAACACACACCGATCGGTCTAGCAGTGCTGCTTCAAGTCGAATACATCTAAGCAGTCTTCAGAAGAAGCATGTTCAATGTTTGTTGGGACGCTACTAAACGACATGTTGCCAATGTTTGCTTTTTAAGAACGTGTTTCTCTGGTTGTTTTCATGTCACCACGGGTCTTACATAACAGCGCAGAATTGACTTATGCTACTTGAAACACTAAATTAAACTTAAGCACCACCACCCTAAGTTTGTTGCATTCATATTTTCTAATTACTAAAGTCTATCATTATATAATGCTAAAATTGAATGAGTTTCCTTTGAGAATCTATAAGCTATATTAGTATATCAGATAATTAATATTAATCTGGTGAGTAAATTAAAATAAATTACAAGCCAATGGAAATTCTATTGCCAAGGTGTCTGTCCATAGAGGGTTGATAATATTTGCAATAATCAATTGAATTTGATAGGTGTCTGTCACTTTGTCCCACATAAACATTAAAATAGTGTAGATTAGTGTACAATGTTTTATAATAATAATTTATTCTATTTAGTGACCATTTTATTCATTTAACATATTTAATATTGGGGCAATCAAGTTATTTGACATATTTGATTTTTTTTTTTAAAGTAACAATAGTTAATTTACCTAGTAATTAGTTTATTTATAATGATGTAACTCAGTTAGTATTTGTGAGAAGTAGTAATATAACTAATTACTTTTTTAAAGTAATGTGCCCAACGCTGCATACTATACAATGATTTATTGCTTGTATTTGTTGAATAATACAGAATAAGAATAGCTTTAAAAAAATCGCATATTAAATCGCAATCGCAATATTGGTAAAAAAAAAAACTCAATTAGATTATTTTCCAAAATCGTTCAGCCCTACTTTTGACTGTTATATTCAACAGCCCTGAGTTAGTATAGCAGAATGGATGTACATCATTGACATGACAGAGCATGTGAGAGCGCTACAGCATGCAGGGACTGTTACACCCGATGGGGTTACTGTAGCATACAGCCATATGTGCTGTGCTGATCTGTGTTTACAGACGTCAGACGTGAGTCGACTGGAATGTGAATTTAGAAGCGTTACGTCTCCTTTAGCAGTTGTCTTGGCTGTACCTTACACCGACAGACCGCCAATGCCTTAAGTTTGTTAAATTTAGCCCCAGGTCATGGAGCTGAAGCTTGTCTGGGGCAGATGCCTGTATCATGTATACAGTTAAACACAGATTCTGCAGCTGACACATAATACTGTTGGGAGGGGGGGGAGTAGGGCTTTGATGCAGTGTTTTTAACACAAGAAAACCACTGTATGCGGCTTTGCTGAACGGGTAGGATTGAACCGAATTAACAAGCTCATGAGAGATTTCTAGAACATGATGTCAGAGTATCAAAACGCACACCAGGAACAAGATTAAAACAATTAGAGTTAAAACAAGATATTTAGAAAATGTGAGTGATGCTTGCCCATGCAAAAGCTAGGATGTTGTGGGTGGTTGCCAAGCAGTTCTAAGTTGTTTTAAGTGTTTTTCAAGGTGGTTACTAGGGTGTTCCTTTTGGTTGGCTATAGCTGGTTGAGTACTGGCCGAAGTGAAAATAACCCAACCCTCTGTCTCTGTGGTAATCCAATCCAATCATTTAAAGTTGACATGAAATGGAAATTTACCCTATCTTGTAAATGTATCTTATTCATCTTATTGAGAATGATTCACGTTGGCTGGCCATCTACAATCATTTAGCTCATTTAAACCCGCTTTTATATGACAGACTACAAGCTTGCATTCAGATCTGCCCCCATCCAATGAGCAACTGATGGACAGAACCAAGTCCCCGAGCTTCATTTTTTGACACAATATAAAAGAGATCTGTCGCTACTGTCTTTACTTTACAACTTTAAAACAGATTATACTACGGGGCCGTTGAATGCTTGAATCTGATTGGCTGACGAACGTTCTGAGGTGTGCAATTATTTTCAGGGAAACACACGGTGTAACGTAGTTCCAGGCAGCTCTCTTGACCGCATTACAGTTCCATATCACTTCGCCAAATTGATGTTATTTCAAAGGTCTTACAACAGAAAAATGACCAAAACCCACAACGACACTGGCCAAACAAATAAATACAGTAAACAAAAGGATAAAATCGACAGATCTTGCCTATGTTTTTGCTACAAAATTACGTTTTATTATGTACGGAAAGCACATAGCCTACTCTCTCTCTCCCGATGTCGGTCTCTCCCTCACAGACACACATATAGTTTGCACACACCTTAACATAAGCGCTAATGTAGTTAGCACTACTCTGACGATTTTAACTACATGACTTCTCACAAGCGATGTATGTTAGCAACAACGGCTCTGTTCGTGAAGAAAATGAACTTAAAGTCTCACTATAGACATTGCTGCCGATCACTGACTCACAGAGGTAACATTAATCTCTCTCTCTCTCTCATAACTTAGTTTGTAACTGTATTAACTGTCTGCTATCAACGGCGCAAGCCTCCGTTACGGTTTAAAATTAAGTTTTGGAATTATCAAGGGAGGCGTTGGATGAGATGCGGAAGAAATAATCCTACTCACAATAGTGATTGAAGTATAAAAAACGGACGAATGCCTTGAAATATATCATCTGATCGATTTCTTAAGGTGTGGCAACCATAGTATAAACGGAATAATTGACTCAGAGCCATTTAATTTTTCGAAAAATAATGCACACCCTATAATGCAATAGTGCTTCTCTGCTTCGCTTCGTGACCGCATCACCACCTCGGGTGTGCATTATTTTTCTAATAATTCAACGGCCCGTCATCAATTATTCCTTACATATTGCACCCTAACTCAACTGGTTTCATAATGTGAAGTATTTTAAAATCCATGGCACAAATTTAGGGATGATTTCTGTGCCGGAATTTAATACTTAGGGGTTTGCCTAAACTGTATTTCCGTAGTGTTGACATACTGCACTATGCAGATACAGATATCCATCATGGATATTAGCTGGGTGTGAGATGGCATATCAAGATATCACCCACTTCCCATCAGAGGCCACTTCAGATTTCAGCAGCCCAAACACTCCTGGAGACAGACAGAATGAGAGACAAACGGAGGACTTTCTCTCTTCACAACACACACACACTGAAAGACTTTATTATCTTTCAAGGGTGTACAGCTCATCTCACTCATCCTTTATGTGTGCATCTCATGGGAGTGGGCGCCATCCATACGGTTCAAAACAGGCCTGTTTGGACCAGTTCTTCTGCTTGAGTGGTTCATGGCTAAATAAATCACTCTGGATCACTCAGTACACTACCACAGAGGAGAACAAGCATCAGTCTATACTAAAGATTACCTTTAACAATAAAAGTAAATAAAACTTGCACAACAAAAAAGTTACATTTATCTGACAACACATCTGAAATTGGGAGCATTACGCATATATTCGGTGTAGTATTTGTGTATGTTTTGTTTAATTTATCTTTCAATGCAAGGGTCTTAATCACAAAATACCTAGTTAAGAGTGTTCTCAATTGGGGGGGTAAAATCAATAACAAAAAAAAAACATTTAATCAAGTCAGGCAAAATAAAGTGGTGGGGTAGGTAAAAACAGGACGTCCATCAACTAGCCACAATCCCTATAAGAAGAAAACAAAAGGCCAAACCAGTGCAGTAAGTGAAAATTGATTTGCGAGCCGGATTTGAGGATAATAACAGACCAGGGCTGGTGTGAGCAAGCTTGGAGTAACACTTTAACACTGCCTACATGAGGAACTAAAGATGACATTTGCCAGACTGACATTATGGATGGAGAATCACAAAGAACCAAGTGCTATTAAGGTCACTGTTATTGAAGAATACAGAGAGGTATTTATGGTTAAATCGTTCCTTATGTAAGTGGAATTAGCACAAACATTTCTTTGGTCTTTCAAGCAGTGATAAGAGCAGCATGCAGACCAGAGAGCTTGTAACGGGTGCCTGCAGAGGTGAGGAATGACATCATCCAGATGAGAGGCATGGAGCTGAAGGTATGGGTGGATGGAGTGCAGCGCATTGTCTGCGGGGTCACAGAAGTCACCACATGTCAAGAGGTTGTTATCGCTTTGGCCCAAGCAATAGGTGAGACACTAAACACATTGCACCCTTATCATCTATATAGGCCTATTTACTGTAGATCCAAATAGGGTTTTGGTCATTTTACATGCTAAAAGCACAATATGATTGGTGAATATCTTGTTAAACACTATTGGTACCATTTTTAACAGAACTTCTTTCCCGTTTTTTTTGCATGTTCCCTTACAAGCTCCCTCCTCCTTTGTTCTTCCTTTCCACTGTTTTTTACACAACACAACCCTCACTATGGTTGTCTCCTTGACAACAAGCCCTCTTTGAGATCAGAGATCGGAGCTGTGAAATGCAGTATTGTCCCTTCTAGTCTCAGAGTTCAACCCTATCACCCCATACTAGAAAAAAATAGACTGTCTTATTCCATCATTTCATGAATAAGTGCAATCTCTGTGCCACTGAGGCGCCTGGTCTCTGGTGAATGTCGATGAATTTCCTTTGGAAAGTGACATTTTTGTGTCATCATGAGCTTGTTTGTCTGCTTGCTTCTGTTTTGTGATACACAGTTTTATTAAAGTTACATTATTTATATTAAAGTATTTTATGCCTCGTTCATACTGTCAGCCCAAAATCAGATTTTTGTGCAAATCCGATTGAAATCCGATCACATTTAAATAGTCTGAAGAGCAACGAACTACATGAAATCTGTTTTTGCAAATCAGTTTAGAGCTACATTCATGTGGTTTGGATTCCTATTGCATTCCTGGAAATCTGTTTTAGTCTGACGGTTCAGATGGATTTAGCATAGATTTTTCACGTTGCTATCATGCCACGTAAAACGTAAACATGTCAGACGTTTTTGTAGAAAACATGCTTAATGTCTTTGCAGAAACAAGCTTGTGTTGTTGCAAGTGCAAGTCAAGTGAAAAAAGACAAAGACAATATACTGCTAGTATATGCACCTGTTTGAGCTTTGAAACCAGTGGAGATGGCAGGACGGAATAAAATCGCACATTCCAGCTTCCTGTATTTCTGCCATGCCTCATAAGATGAAATATAAAACTGCGTGACGGCAACATAGTCATGTTGTAAGACAACATCTGTTTTGCAAACTGTATTGCTGTTATTGTTGTTTTTAGTGTAAGCATAACAACGCAAAGGCATTGCCATAGAAACCAACGCACATTCCGTAAACCGAAAAAGCGCTTCTGGACACACAAATCGGATAAGAACGGTTCGATATGCTGTGTGGACAGTCAGTTGTCTAGATCGGATTGCAATCGGATATGCACAAAATCGGATTTAATTTATTTAATTTAATTATTCCTATCAAGTATATTTAAGTAATTCATAGGTTAAATCTCTAAGAGCATTAAAGATATGGCTCAGCTAACGAACAATGCTGTGTTTGTTTGAATATCCCGACAAAGCAACAGAGGCTCAACCGGTGGCCTGATTTTGGGGCGGGACCACTTGTTTGGCTGACTAATGACAGATCGGAGGAATGTTTGGGAAACTTGTTTGAATACAATAATTGTTTTTGCAATTCAGATTTTTGATGCTAATGTAGAAATTTCACTTCAAATTGCTAATGTAAAAGTATTGTCTTGCAGGGCGGACAGGTCGCTACACACTGATTGAAAAATGGCGCGAGACAGAGAGGCACCTGGCACCCCATGATAATCCTGTGGTTTCTCTGAATAAGTGGGGTCAGTACGCTAGTGATGTGCAGTTGGTGCTTCAACGTACAGGCCCATCTCTGAGTGAGCGCCCCACCTCGGACACCTCTGCAAGAGCCCCTGAGCGCAGCTTATACCGCCAAAGCCTCCCTCCCATGGCAAAGCACCATCCCACAGCCAACGACCATTCCCTCAAACGACGTGAACCAAAACGCAAGTCCCTCACTTTCACCGGTGGTGTTTTGGGGTTACGTGAGATCTTCGGAAAGAATCGTGAGGGTGAGACCAAACAGAGAGCGGGAAACACAAATCGCAGCAGTACTCCAGCCCCAACACAGGAGCTGTCCCGCCTGGTGCAGTTGCAGAAAGACAAGTTGCACATCCTAGAGCAGAAACTGCAATGCTGCGAGACTGAGTTGCAGCAGCAATTGACAGAGGAAGAAGAAGAGGAGCTGGTCAAACTAGAGCAGCAGGTCCGCAGGAATGAGGCGGAGATGAAGGAGCATGAATTCTGGGAGAATGAGTTAAAGATTGAGCAGGACAATGAGAGGCAACTTCGTGAGCAGCTGCAGGAACTGCGCAGCCGTGTACAGGAGTGCGAGGAGCAGCTGGGAGAGTACCTGGCATGTATTCAGTGCATGGAAGCAGGGCTGGAGGCAGAGCGCATGCAACAAGAGCTGATGGAGACGCGGCTAGCGAATGAAATGGAGGTCCGGTCGCGACTGGACAAGGCTCATGCCGAGCTAGACATACAGGTGCAGCAGGCTGCAAGACTGGAGAGCAGCTGCAGAGCTGTGGAGCTCTCACTTGGGCAGTCTAACATCAGGCTACAGGTGAGATCATCTGAAGGAAGATCACAATTCACTTAGACTAACAGTTGAAAGTGATCAGAATTGACTGAGGTTGCTTTCACAAGGAGATCCTTTGGGGTAGACCAGATCTGTTTTGACATGAGTGAGTCTTGTCAATTTGATTAGTGTAAAGTTGTCCAAAATCAGGTGCACAACAGCAAACCAAGTATTCAAGTATGTTTGCAGTTGGTATGAAAGCAATTTGTCCAAAATTACAGAAGTGAATTACTGTTGATGACTTGAGGAGCATGCAGAGTATATGTAATAGTATATGTATTAAAAATATTTATATTTCATAGCTCAGGTCTGTCCAATACTAATCCTGGAGTACCACGATCTTGCAAAGTTTATCTCAAATCCTAATCAAACACACATAAACCAGGTCTTCAGGATCACTACAAACTTCAAGACAAGTGTGTTGGTGGAGGTTGGAGCTAAACTCTGCAGGACATTGGCCCTCCAGGAGCAGGATGGGGTAATCTTGTATTAGCTGTTCTTTCAGGGAGCAGTCTTTGCATCTCTTGAATTGCATCCATGACAGATATACTCAAGTGCTGTTCTGTGTATACAGGTGCATCTCAGAAAATTGAGTGAAACTTTCATATATGATTCATTACATGTAAAGTAAAACCCTTCAAACTTTTTGTTTTTGTTTTTTGAGATTAGCTTTTTTCAGTTCAAAATATTAGAATATTTTAAACAATAAAAAAAGGATTTCAAATAAAAAGTTCAAGTTCTTTAAAATGTTCTTTCATCAACACTTGGTCTGGGCTCCTTTAGCACAAATCCCAGCATAGATTCATGGAACGATAGCCTGTGGCATGTGAGGCAAAGTACTCGTCTGGATTGTTGGAACTGTTTCTCACTTCTTGAAAAAAAGATTCCAGATTTCAGGTCAGGCATTTGCTGGCCAATCAAGCACGGTTATCATTCAGCAAAGCACTTGAGTGGTTTTGATTGGGCAGAGCTGCTGGACAAGGAAACAGCATCTCCATAAAGCTTGTCAGCAGATGGAAGCATAAAGTGCTCTAAAAAATCTCCTGGTAGACGGCTCTTAGAATTGACTTTGGACTTGATAAAACACAATGGACCAACACCAGCAGACGCACCCCAAATCATCCCTGACTTCAGAAACTTCACACTGGACTTCAAGCAGCTTGGATTCTGTGCCTCTCCAGTCTTTCCAGACTCCAGACCTTGATTTCCAAATGAAAATGAAAATTTACTTTTATCAGAAAAGAGGACTTTGGACCACTGAGCAACAGTCCAGTTAATTTTTTTCCTTAGCCCAGGTAAGATGCTTCTGATGATGTTTCTGTTTCAGAAGTGGCTTGGTAGCCCTTTTCCTGAAGATGTCTGAGCGTGGTGACTCTTGATGCACTGACTCCAGCTTCAGTTCACTCCTTGTGAAGCTCTCCCAAGTGTTTGAATCGGCTTTGCTTGACAGTATTCTCAAGCTTGCGGTTATCCCTGTTACTTGTGCACATTTTCATACCCAATTTCTTCCTTGCAGTCAACTTTGCATTTAATATGCTTTGATACAGCACTCCTTGAACAGTCACCCCTTTCAGTAATGACCCTCTGTGACTTACCCTCTTTGTGGAGGTGTCAATGTTCGTCTTCTGGACCATTGCCAAGTCAGCAGTGTTCCCCAATTTTGTGGTTTCAAAGAACAAGAGATACCCAGAATTCATACTGTATGGATGGTCATTTATTGAAACTCAAATGTAAATATTCTAATATTTTGAGATACTGATTTTTGACTTTCATTAGCTGTAAGCTTTAATCATCAAAATTAAAACACAATTTTACTTTTGTTTTACTTTACATATAATGAATCTAAAATATATGAAAGTTTCGCTTTTTTTAAATAATTTACAAGAAAAAATTAACTTTTTCACCATATTCTAATTTTCTGTATAAAGTTTTCGTAGTAAATCTAGTGTTCTCTAACCAAGTGTCAAAACAACCTATGAAGCAAAGTACTAATGAATAATAGCCAGTGCTTTGTTCCATGCAGTACAAGCATGGCTTTTCTGAAACCTTGTGAACTGCAGCGGCATTGTTTTGGACTCATTGGCCTTAAGTTCCAACAATGCAACTAATCGGCTTTGCAGCATGTTAAGAGAGCTGGGTGGGGGGTAATGGCCACGGATATTATGTTAAAGATCTTTGCCAGAGCTTACAGATGAAGTGAAGGAGCAGGATATGTCCCAGTACAGTTTGCATTCACCAGGAACATTTCATAAGACAGATACACTTGTATTCAATTCTAGCACTAAATTCTATCTGGACTGTCGAAGTAACAAATTATAGTACGGCAGGTTTTGGAACATACTCTTTTGGCCCCCTCTTTCTTTAAAAAAAAAAATTTTTTACTTTTGATTGTTTCATTTAGGAGAGAGAGCAGGAGCTGGAACAATTAACTAAGGAGCTGAGGCACGTGAACCTTCAACAGTTTATTCAGCAGACTGGCACCAAAGTAACAGTTCTACCAGCAGACCCTGGTGAGGAGGAAGCTAACACAGGTACAAACATAGATATTGTCTGTTTTATTTCCTCATTTAACCTAATGTAACCAACCTATAACGTATGTTTCTAAACTCTAAAGCACAATGTGTCAGTTGTAAAGTGTACTTCACAAATAAAGTCACTCTTTGTTTTAACTCTGTAGAGTCAGAAAATCAGTCTGGATCTCTGAAGCGGCTTGGATCAGCTCGACAACTTCCCGCTGACCTACGAGCTCTGCAGAGCCCGCTGAACTCGATCTTTAACCCAGAAGGCATCTACGTCTGATTTTGCACTGGGCATCAACATTCAAACACAGTCTGCACTTCCCACATGACTCCATATCACTCTTGAGACCATGAAGATTTCCTTTGGAGAGATCATTCTCCCTGGAATTACAGAGGTATCTGTTGTTTGCTCTACAGATTCATCAACAAGCAGCGAGTGTTTTTTACGGTGATGATTGTTTCCTCTTGGTGGCTGTTTGACTAATCCAACCCAATCAGTGCTTTCTCCAAATCCTACAAAGACATCTCCAGCTGAATGTATGCTCAATTTCACTGGACCCAAAGCGCAGTAAGGCTTTGAATAGGTCTTGAACATGGCAACTACTGACTCAAACAGATAGAATACATGCTGCCTCAGCCTACATTCAATCCATCAACCTTCTGGTGCAAGTTAGAAAATGATGCATCATGATTTCATTTCTAGAATGTTTCTGAATCTCCAGGTAAACCTCATACTCGATGCGATTATGCAAGCAGAAGGAATTTTAGGGAGATGCAAAGAGATAGTTGAGGATGATAAATGATGCAGTTTATATTTTATGGCTAATAGTCATGATAAAGGCTCATAGAAAGGGGTGGGGTTTCGCCTTAGTTTGCACTTTATTGGCCAAAACATCTGTTGTGGAATTTTACTGAAATCTAAAAAGCTGAAGAATCATTTTCTGGGTTTGATTGCGCTAATCAGGAAAACAGGTGCATGCAATATTTTAAAACAGTGTGAGAGTGAGTAAGAGAGGTGTTTTTGCATGAAAGCAGCTTGTGGCAAGTGAAATGTAGTACTTATTAAAATGAAGCAAAGGAACCTGGTTTTGAGCTGAACAGCTTAATTTTAAAAAGAAGCCTTTTAAATTATGCAAGTACAATGTAGTTACGCACAAGTCGTAATGACTGGCCTAGATCAACGTGTTCTGCTTAAGCTTTCAGTGAACCTTTTTGGCCAATAAATGCATTTTATTTCTGACACTGAATATTTAGTTAATTTTTTTATTTAGCTGATTTCACAAAAAAAACTTATCTAGAGTTGTCTTTTTCCCCCACATACTAGCAAAAATCACATCAGTTGCATATATTTTAGGCAACTTTTTAGTGTTTTTACTAGTTTTTAGAACTTTATTTCTTATCAAACCAAAGTGTTCTGGAAGTCATGAATATCTGCATGAATGTAAAGATTTGTAATTGTGTGTATGTGCAAAGGGAAGCAGCTCCAAAATATTGTTGATGACATTATTTTTTTTGTTATTGTTTAACAAATAACAAAGTAGCAGTAGTGTAGTAGCACCTGCTTCCCTCAAAGCTACATTCACACAGATGCAAAATTACATTTATTTTTACATTTAATATGGACATTAACAAGGAGCTCTTGGAAGCATGTAAAAGGAAGTACTCATTTATATTTGCTGTAGTAGCTTCTGAATTTGTTTGTAATATTTTTGTAAACTGTTTAGCTTACTGATTTCCCCCCCAAATAACACTATTTTGCCAAAAGCCAGTATTGACATGATCGTCATGAATGACTGACTCATTGTATCTTTTAGTTAAAAAAAAAATACCAGGTTTGGTTTAAAGCTTTGCACATCATGCTATACATTCAAAACAACAAACCATCTGCTTCTACATTTATTGAGGATTTTCGTAGAGTAATTGAGTAGTCGTGTGTTGATTTCACACAGAACTGGTGCTTTTTTTTTTGCAAAAGAGCATTCGACTGTCTGAATGGCGCATGACTTGAAGAACAATGTCATCTCTGTGTGACGAGGGAAACATTTGAGAAGCATGCCTTACAAAAAAATGAAAGTTGTAAATAGCATATAGCAACATATCAATAAGTAGCAAAGATGACTATTTTTAACAGATACAAAAAATTGCACAGTGCTCTCTAAACAGCTAAAATAAACTGTTTTTATTTTTTAGCATTGTTAGGCTGCATGCACTGATGTTCAGTTTTAAGCTTGTGTGAGGGGCCAGTGTTACTGGAAAAGGTGTAATAAATTTAGAATAGAGCATTGCTGTTTACTGTCTTTTTTTGGTTGTCACAGTTAAGAACTTAGGAACAAGTATGTTACTTTATGTGTGTTTAGCAAAATTATTGCACAACCAGTCAATTGTGTAATTCTGTGTTCAGATAGTTTTTAGTGATTAATTCAGCCTGGCAACAGTTACAAAAGGCAACCACAAAGCTGGTCCTAAAAATATCAGAACAGTTCCAGTATCTTAATGAGTGTCCAGCTGGTTAAAGACCTGTCACCTGACTAAGTTCAAACACCTTGATTTCCCTAATAGCTTCTTCCCAGCAGAAGTCTTAGCTGCAGGCACTGAGAATGCAGAGAATAGCCCAGGGCAGTTATTTTTATATTACAAATGACTTCTTGCATCAGACCAAGGCTGCATCTCATTGCTAGTTTTACTTGATCTTAGTGCTGCGTTCGACACTATAGATCATGACATACTCATAGATTGATTACGAAACTATATGGGTTAGGGCTGCTCGATTATGACAAAAATCATAATCACGATTATTTTGGTCAATATTGTAATCACGATTATTGGGCCATATGACCAAAAATGTATATGAAAGATTTATTTAAAGATAGTGATCAAATATATATTTTCTGTAAATAAGGTTGCTATGACATCTACATTTTAGAGACCAGCGAAATGTCACGATTCTCAATACCACAGCTGAACACCAGAGTAACTAATATTAGTAAAAAAAGAAAATGTCCTCAAAATTATTGAAACTAAACTGCCAGTAATAAAAAAGCAAAAGAATACAATAGAATAAAACATATACAAATGAAAAAAACTGTGCTTTAAGTTTATTTAATGCAAGTCTAAAGTATTCAGTTAACAGCCTACTAGATAAATTGAATAACCCAATGTAAAATAAAACAGCAGTCTTCACTGTTAGAATTAAACTTCCTTTGTTTCTTATTAAAGCTACAAAAGTCCTTCAATCAAGAGCAGAGAGTGATTTTTAATTTGTCTTTTGTTGTTTGATTATTAATATAAAGCACACATTCGCAGCAGGAATATAGCCCGCTGTCACTTTAAGAGCCTCACGGATCCATTTACTGTTACACAAGTATGTTCATCCTCAACTCTTTACATTCATTTATTACATAACCGACGAGGGTTTACATGAATAATCACTAAGCGCCGCATTTTGACATGTATTTGAGCATTTAGGCGCTAAAAGATGACTTTACATGTCCGTGTTGTGTTCGGTCTCTGAGCGCATACACAGTAATCTTCCTGAGGAAGCGCATGTTCTCTGTCAGGCTCTTAAAAACAAAAATACATCTAATCAACTTAAATAAATCAAGCACGTCCCATTTTACTAAAGTCTCGTTACATGATTTTACTGATTTGCACATGAAATTGGCCTTTTATGGAGGAACAAAAGAGCACCGCTGGAAAGGGGGCGCAATAATCATTTTATCTCGATTACTCTATTTTCATAATCGTTGGAGGCCGAAATCGAAACTGAATTTTGATTAATTGCACAGCCCTAATATGGGTATTAAAGGGCAGGCTTTAAGTTGGTTAAGATCTCCTACCTGTCTGATTGCTACCACTTTATTTAAACAGGGTGTCATCTAAATTATCACCAGTAAAGTATGGAGTACCACAAGGATCTGTCCTAGGCCCTCTACTATTTTCAATATACTGTACATGTTGCCCTTTGGTAATATTATTAGAAAATACGGGATCAGTTTCCATTGTTATGCTGATGATACTCAACTATATATCTCAAGACCAGATAAAGCTTCTAAATTATCTAAGCTTACAGAGTATGTTAAAAATATAAAAGATTGGAAGACCAATAATTTTCTCCTATTAAATTCAGATAAGATACTACTTATTGGACCAAAAAATAGTACACAGAATCTCTTGGATTACAATTTGCAACTAGACGGATGTTCTGTTACTTTCTCTACAGTCAAAAATCTGGGTGTTATATTAGAAAGCAACTTGTCTTTAGAAAATCATATTTCCCATGTTACAAAAACAGCATTCTTCCATCTTAGACACATTGCCA
The DNA here is from genome assembly GCA_027422405.1 of Ptychobarbus kaznakovi. Lineage (NCBI taxonomy): Eukaryota > Metazoa > Chordata > Actinopteri > Cypriniformes > Cyprinidae > Ptychobarbus > Ptychobarbus kaznakovi. Next base: position 32,754,385 of record CM049795.1, on the reverse strand, counting down.
AGCTATGGAACATGTTAAGTGTTTCTGATGCAGAAAAGCTAGTTCATGCATTCATGACCTCTAGACTGGACTATTGTAATGCACTGCTAGGTGGTTGTCCTGCATCTTCAATACGTCCTTACCAGGTCAAGAAAATATGATCATATTACCCCAATTTTACAGTCCCTGCACTGGCTTCCTATCAAGTTTAGTATCAGCTACAAATTATTATTAATTACCTATAAGGCCCTAAATGGTTTAGCGCCTGCGTACCTAACTAGTCTTCTATCACGCTACAATCCAACCCGCTCCCTAAGGTCACAAAACTCTGGACTTTTGGTAGTACCTAGGATAGCAAAGTCCACTAAAGGAGGTAGAACTTTTTCATATTTGGCTCCCAAACTCTGGAACAGCCTTCCTGATAACGTTTGGGGTTCAGACACACTCTCTCTGTTTAAATCTAGATTAAAGGCATCTCTTTAGCCAAGCATTCATATAATGCATCTCATAATCTTGTACTGCAGTTATATCTGATCAAACGCACATTATTATTCTTTAGCTTGGGTTGAACAAATCATTTTTGCATGGATGGAACAACAGCTATGCTAATTATGTCTCTATTTGTATCTATGTTTCTGTAACTAGGAATTACAAAAGCTTCAGTCTGGATCCAACCCTTTAATGATCTGAGATAACCAAACACCTGAGAAGAGATGATGCCAACCCCTCAGAGGATGCCAACCCTCAGACAACATACTGAATTACCAAATTGTGCCATAGGTTAAATATATGAGGTTTCTACAATATATAATTATATTGTGGAAACTTAATTTCCTGTAAAGCTGCTTTGCAACGATTGTATCATAAAAAGCGCTAAACAAATAAACTTGAATTGAATTATTTTGCCCTGTTGGATGGATTTTACTCAAATCCAATGACTGTAGGCTCCTTCAGTGCAGAGGTGGAGAGCTCTGCTGAGAAAAGGGGCACTGCATGCCAGGAATTAAATCCCACATAAACAATTACTTTCAACTCTGCTCAATATGTGCAGAGTCTGACAGCAAGCATCAGGATCGCATATATCAACACCACCAGATGCCTCATCCACACCGGTCTCAGAAAACTCGACACTAACTTCCTCTGTCCTTGGCTAGATTTCTCTTTCTGTTCATTAGAGTCAAAACACATCCAGCAAACACACTTTTGGAGTCTTTTTTTAAAGATAGGGTAGGCGCTTTCATAAAGGCTAAAAATAGCAAGCTAGCTTTGAAGGCATAAGACCCACCTTTCCTGCTAATCACTCTCCAAAGCCACACCTCCTCTAAAACATATGAACATGCACAGGCAGACCAGAGGCTAACCAGCAACACGATAAGAGACACTTTGGTGGAGGGTTGAATGCAGTGATGGCAGATTGCCTAATGGTTCATTCACTGGTGAAAAAAAACAACGATATAACGCGCATAATATTATAATAACAACACCTTCCATTCTCGCTCAGTCTTGGTGCGTAGAAGTATGCAAATAATGACAGGTAGGTAGGACAGCCCCCAGACCGAGCCTTTGTGACTGCTATCGGAATGTGAACAGACTTTCAATGAGCACAAGAAAATAAATGTTTTTGAACCGAATCACCTACCCTGCCTTTAAGTCTTGCATGAGCCTGTCCCAAACAGCACTCTTTATATGGACTCCTAGCTTTTCCTTAAGAATGTCTATGGCCAGATCCCAAATGGCACCTAATCCCATGTGGTCTTCCTCAAACTCCAGATTTGGTGACGTAATGCTGCTTTGACTGCTGGGTCAACGTCAGGGTGGGCCCTAGATTAATAATGTATTGAGGGCACATGGAAGCCGCAAAGGGCTGATAATGATGACCTTTCTGAAACTTAAAAAGACATTTGGGACACTATGAACATGTTGACTTAACAGAGACAGGGTCCACAAGAGCAAATTAAATGAGCCATTTGGTACAGTCCATGACTGTAGCCCAGCCCATTGTCATTTATGCTTGGAAAAAGTGCCTTCATATGGCCACAATGAACATTTGGCATTACAACACCAAAATGTGGACTTGGATGAGGACCACAGGGACTGAAGGTGCAATTTGGAAAAGGGAATGTCCTAATGAAGCTAATAAAACATGTTGGAATCAGGGGTTCATGAAAACAAATGTGTATTTACCATCCCTTGATATTTCCAGAAGTAAGCGGTGATGCTTTCTGAACATATAAGTGATTTACAGGCAAGCAAATAAATTATGATTGAGAAAATTTGCATTAATCAAAGACCATTTACATCGACACAAACATGAACATTAACACAGTTTACAATTTCTTTATTCTGTATCAGAATATTACAGACTCTTTGTACAAACTAAAGCATATAAAAAGTGTGTCCTTATAAAACATTGCCTTGCTCTTCTTGGTCTGGCACAAACTCAACATCCTGCCAAAAACCTCATTTGATATCATGCCAAAGGTCACATCACATCCTCTCAACAAATCAATGATCCTGCTGAGATGAGAAGAGGCGTGTTCCACACATCATCTGGTGGCTTTTCCATTCTCTTGAACATCCATCCTAATAAAGAAAATACAGTGAGAACAAAAAATGACTGATTAATGTGATAACAGGGTACACTGTGAAGTCAACACACCCATTTTCTTCTTTCAGATGTTGGTAAAGTTCAGCCTTGTTATTGACTGAACTTAATCTTCCGGCAAACTCCTGATGCTTCCTGGAGTTGGCTTGAGTGATTCTATTAGTCCAAAGGGTAAGTAGAGACACAGGACCTGCAAAAGAAGAGACCATATTTGACATCTGATTGTATTTGTCATAGATCTGATTGGCTGCTGTACCTAATAATGTCACATTCTGACTTGCCTGTTTATTCACTTGGGATGATGACCTTTCTGACTTGGCTTGTAGCAGCTAATCCTGACCATAAAATGATGCCGTGCTGTACAAGTAACTTGACTGTTCTGACGTAGCTGACACTTCTTTTACTAGTTTACTCGTTAACGGTTATGAGTGTTAAAACATCATGAATGTCCACACATAGGAATCTCAAGGTGTGTATATCACATCACTTCACACAAAGGATTTATGACCATTGTAAATTGGACCAGGAGCAGCCACTGCATTTAAGTGTGTGTATTCTATTAGCAGAACATGTTTGTGATCTCACACAGTATCTCATCTTGTAAAGCTAGGTTTAGGCATTTAGATTAGGAGCATTCATACATCACAACAGAGATTGATTTTACAATAAAACATAAATGTGAACCTTTAGATTTCTCTGGAGGCTGTTGCTCCTCTGTAGCCTAAGCGTGGTTTCTTGTTCGGGGGCTCTGGAGAATCTGGTGAATCTTTGATGATCTCACATTCACTCTGTTCATCCTTCTCACGCTCCATTACTCCCTTTAGCCTGGAGGAGGAAAAAGGACACATACATTAGAAACACACACAGATCAGGAAAATCCACAGTCATTAATCTACAAGCTGCAGCTTGTGAATGTCAGCATCTTGTTCACTAACACCAACCTCTCTGTGTCTGTGGTCCAGCTCTTCTCCTCTGTGTCTTTGCCATTTTTCTCGGTTTTGTCCTCTTTGTCCTCTCTCTTTCTTCCCCTTTTTTTCTTTTCTTCCTCCTCGGGTGGTTTGCTCCGGCAAGCGCCGATACAGTCCAGCACACGCTGGTGCCGTTCACTGGTGCCCACATGCGCCTTTACCAACGTCTCCAACTCATTCCACATGATTCGATACTGCTCATCACTATTTACATAAGAACATCAGCATTAACATACATAGCAAACATGTATTGGCAAACTAATAAATTAACTAATACAATAAAATCTAATTTCTGTTAACATGCAGCTGACTATGTAGGCAGCAGATAGCAAGGCAGCTCACTAGGTTTTGGATCAAAGCCACACAGTAAAACAAACCGAAACCTTTTGACTGAATCTTGATGTGATATACTCACCGTTTGGGTCCTTTTCCTCTGGAGCCTACAGTTGAGATTGGCAGAGGGTCACTCTTCCTCTCCATATCAACCAGATTATAGACTGTTTTCTGACAGGTCAGCACATCTTCATCTGTTAGGGTGTCCTTCACTATGAGGTTAGCTAATGGTACCACCTGAAATATACACACAAAAATGACCCCAATACCCCAAAATATACAAAAAAAAAATAAAAAAACTATGACTGATTAAAAAAATTATTCAAAACAGGATTTCATTGCAGAAAATAAATACTCTGATATCAATTAGTTATTGGTGGGAGGGGATATGATTTCAGTTTATCTTGATTTAGTTTAAAGGGATAGTTAGTTCACCCAAAAATGAAAATTCTGTCATTTATATTCATTATTTTTCATTGCGCACAAAAAGTATTCTCATAGCTTCATAACATTACGGTTGAACCACTGATGACACAGACTATTTTAACGATGTCTTTGCTACCTTTCTGGCCTTGAATGTGTCAGTTGTGTTGCTGCTAATGCAGAGTCAGAAAGCTCTCGGATTTCATCAAAAATATCTAAAATTGTGTTCTGAAGATGAGGTTGGAACGACATTAGGGTAATTAATGACAGCATTTTTATTTTTGGGTGAACTATCCCTTTAGGCATTTTAAGTTAGATCATTAAACTTAAAACATAAAAATTATTATTATGACTTAATATACTAAATATAAATTAATATACTAGAATATAGTAAGTCATCTTGCATCCTCTTTGAAGGTTTGTGGAGGCCCCAAAGTGGTTGAGAACCATAGCTTAAGAGTGTGTCCCTCACCGCCTGCATGTTGAAGATGGTAGTCTGGGAGATGATCATTCGGCCAGTATCGTGTGTGTCGTTCGAGTTGTGATTTGGCTCTATCGACTGGAGTTGTGCCTGCTGCATCTATCATTGAGTCTGGGAATGGAGTCAGACGATTCTCACGCATAAACTCACCGAAGTCCTGCAGACAAATATTAACAAGATTCAATCTGCAGCCATACACAGGAAATATAATTGTATCCCTATACAATGCTGCAGCAATTTCTGTAATTACAAGGAGGCAATTTTCTACTAGAGTATCAACGTCCTCAAATTAGTTGGCAACACGCATAGCTGCAAATCGGATCCATTTGTGGCTTTGCTGTAGTGAACCGTGAAATGCTTCACCACTACTAATGTACCTCTATAACTATGTTTAACAGTTTAAGCATCTGCCGTTTCGCTTGTTAGTTTATAAAGCAAGTTGCAATTACACGTTTGTAGGTTGGAACGTCGTAATTTTGGTAATGATGGGGATGCAGCAAAAGTCTAGGAAGTCAGGCAGCGCTTGTTGAGCTTACGGTGATGCGGTAATCAGTCACTCGTCCACCGCAGCCCTCGCTGATGGAGGGTGGATCCTCTAGTGTGGAGCGTGTGCTGTTCAGAACATGCAGAAAGATTTCTCCTCCATGGCTGCTCAACATGTGACTGATGACCTTTGACCCTGACTTGCGAGGCTGCTCTAGCAGCACAGAGCGACCTGAGAAGACACCAGACCAGAACTGCATGTACTTCCATAGTTTCATTTCACTGAGCCTCTCTCCGTCTCAGTTACCAAAAGTGAAACATACAGTACATTCAATATGAAAAAATTAATGGTGGAACAAAGAACTGTGCACACACACCATTCAACAGGAAGTTGGTAAGGCAGGAAGATGGCCTGCTGTTAACGTCTACTGGAGAAATGCGATAGGCCCCTGTGCAGTAATGCAGTTCTGTAAAAAAAAAAAATAAAAAAAATCACAAATCTGTCATATGAAAGAAAGAAGAAAACTTCTCCCAGAGTTCCACTCACCTACACTGTTGGTGCGTGGAGTGCACCATTTGAGAGTGACTGTTTCCTTCAGCCCACTGTCTCTGCTGGTGCTGCCGGCCATGTGCAAATCACCTACACACCAAACATGACAGAATCATGAATAACATTCCTCTAAACTTCTCATTTTACATTCCACAAAACCATTGGATTTATGTTGAACTGTCCCTTTAATCAAATCCATTGATTTCAAAGGAGTTTTTATAAGTAATTAATTTCTTCTACATTTTTAGATAGCAGTATGCAAAAAAAGTCTCATAAAAGCTTTTTCTTGCATCACACTAGTTTTGCTGTGGTCTAATTTGAAATGTACAATTCTCAATTTACAACAGTTACAACATGTGTAGTTACACCATAGAAATAAATATGATAACATGTTTCCATATTGTTTTGCATATTCACATTTTTCATGCACTGTAAGTGTTAAGTAAATTTGCTGTGGTCTAATGTCCAAATGCTTTATGCAGTGAAATGAAGGCTGTTGAATTATTGATGCAAGGGAATGATCACTCACCACTCTTAATAAATTCAATATGCGCATCTCGATGGTGCAGAAGCTCAACGTCGTAATTTGCTGAAGTGTTGGCATGCTGCTCCTCCTTTACACAGACACACGGACACATACACACACATCAGCAGCTGGGCCTCTACACTACTAAAACACCACAATCTACTGCTGCTTTCATGTTTGAAGAGCACAGATTATAACATAACTGTGCCCTCACAGATCTGATGTCCATGAAGGCCTTGGAGTCTCCCAGCTGGTTCATATGCAGTGGAGATCAGAGGCTGTAAGCTACAAATAGAGCTTACGTACATTAAGAACAGGAGAAGACAGGAGAAGGACGGAGGGAAAACAGAGAAGGGTGGACTCCATGGGGCAGGACGGTTCATCTTGGGCTCACTGGTTTCAAACACACATCCTAAAACTACAGTGTGTTTCTGCAGCTTTTAAAAACACAAGCAACACGAAAACACACTTTACATCCGGCCACACCCAGCCAGGGCAAGATACACCACCCAGGAGAGAGAGAGAGAAAGAGAGAGAGCAAAAGCAAGAGAGAAACCACCCCGATAGAGAGGAAGTCTGGGGCTGAAAGGGGTGCTAGAGGGACGGTTCTCCATCCAGCTGGTTGCTAATCATACAGGATCTACACTCTTAGGAGAGCAAGCAAAACCTTTTTAATTATATTAAAGTCAACATGAAAAGGCATTCACAACCAATTTTACTTCCTTAATGTGACCATTTTTAGAGTGAAAATTATTATTAATAAAGATAAAAAGGTGTGGGACCTGGTTTTATCTGTTATGAATTAATTAGATGATAAAAAGTGGATTTAAAATGCGATCCAAATTAATCAGTTCTTTTTAATCTATCAAATTCCAATGAACCAGTCGGAATGGTTTGTAAATTAATTCTGCAAATTATTGCCAAACAGTGTCTGTGAACAATTTATTTACAAGACTTCTATTAAATGTACCTGAGATTTCTGTTCAATTCTATAATTATTTGGCAACAGACGGCCGAGAACAATAACTGCAAAAAACAATGTGTGTGTATGTACTGTGTATATATATATATAAATACAGACTCATGTATGTTTAATAAAATTTTAGGTTAATATATGAAATATAATATAAATTATATGAATATAAATATATGTATGTGTGAAGATAATATATATATATCTTCGTTAAATGCATTTTTTTATCTACTGTTATTGAACACCAACCAACAATTACTTCCTACACTGATTACTGGCAAGATTTTAGAAAGTCTGCAATACCTACAACAGTAGCCAAAAGTGATAAAAAAATTGAAAAAGGAATATCGTTTTAAGATTGAGTAACATTCCAAAAAGTTTCATACGATAAACATATATATTCTGTAATAATGTGCATAATAAGGCCAGGAATGTGCATTAAGAAAGTAAATAGGGTCAATTTAGATTTTATGTTGACTTCAATTTTACTTTAAATAAATGTAATAATAATAATATATAATTAAATAAACTACTTTGCTTAAATTATATTATATTGGACTGTAAGCATTACACAAGTCTTATAAAAGATACAGTCAGACAAACGTATTAAGATGTGCTTAGGAAAAAGCTTTTAAAAGTAGTACAGCCTAATTAAAGAAAGCTCTTTAAAGCTCCCATTAATGATCAGAGATTAGCAAGAGCTGGATGAGAGGGCGGGGTTTTGATCTGGATAAGTAATAGTAGCTCTTGTAAAGTACTGACCTGCTCACAGACATTTAATGTAGGCTAGCAAAACAAACAATAAACCATGAAAACAGCAGCTGTGTAAGCAACCAATACAGTGCAAACAAGTGATGAAGAGAGGAAGAGAGAGACAGGCAGAGAGGAAGGTGTTTGACAGTAAGCCTGACCTTCATGGGGATGTTTGTGATGGTGGTGGAGGCCAAATCAAAGTGTTGCTGAACCAGCACATTCAATTTAGAAGCTAGATACCGTCCAGCTCGCACACTGTGAACCTCGCTGCTCAACACTGACGAGAGCTGCACACACACAAATAATAATGGTGGACAATAATAAACACATTTTCAAGAGATTTTGTAACACTGTACATGTAATAAATAATACAATGGCAAGTGTAATAAGACATTTACTGCTGCTTACATGCTTTAAAAGTAGTGTTAAAAATATTTTTTTTTTAAATATTTAATCGTTTCATATCAAATGTTATAAATCATTTCAGAGCTGTTTGGTTTGATTGAAAGCTCAGAACTTAGATTATTTGTTTCATTCTTACGGAAATCCCAATGGAAGTCATTTTCATTTATAGCAGAAATGAGGAAAAAGATGCTACCTCTTTCTTTTGCCGATCTGAAACCAGAGTTTCTTCACCTTGAGGATAGATGTGGACCAGCACAAGCTCACACTGCTGAATTGGCATCAGTCTGCACAGTAAAAACATATAGCAGTAAGAATATGAGCATGTTAATGGCAAGAGAATAAAAAGGACTCCAGAGATATCAAAACTCTCACCTGTCAGATCCTGCTGCCCGTTTGTTTTGCTCCTGAATGGTTTCCAGCACACAGTCCTCCAGCATTCTGACATGAGTGTCACTAAAAGAAGACAGAGAAAGAAATTTGTAGTACACTGGGGAAAAAAGAAAACCACAAGTTTGGAAAAACGACAACTTATTCAAATATGTTTTTAAAAATCTCTTATGCTCACCAAGGCTGCATTTACGTAATTAAAAAATACAGTAAACACGGTGATTCTCTTAATATAATTACTAATTAAAGCAACTGCTTCTTTGATGGCAAAGCTGAATTTTCAGCAGTCATTACTACAGTCTTCCGTGTCACATGATCCTTAAGAAATCATGCTGCTTTCTTGCTCAGGATGCATTTATTATTATTCAAATGAACAGATTTTTATTTGAAATAAAGGTATTCTGTAATACTATAAATGTTTAGCTCTCACTTTTTTTTAGTTCAATGCTTACATGTATAATAATATTTTAGTTCTCACCTTTTGGCATTGGTAAGACAAATAATGCGCCCCCTGTTGGCCACTCTGTCAGCTGTGTCCATCAGAGCGGTACGAAACTCATGCTGATATTCGGTGATCTTACACAGTGATTCCACAGCTGCCACCAGCCCATGCAGGACACTGCAGCATTCAGGATCCTGATGAGGGTTTGGAGGCCCAACAGCTGCCAAAGCTGCCATCAGCTGACAACATACACTTAACATTAGCTCAACACAATGCTCAGATTACTTAGGTACAAAAATGTGCGTGATATAGATGTGCAGAGTGACATGTGTGTTTTACTTCATGTGTGTTCTGGTGCTCCTGTTTCCAGTTGTTCAAGATGTGAACCTCAGAATCACTCACGATGTAGTTCACCTGAGAGACATTAAAGGAATAGTTTACCCCTCCCAAAATGTTAGTGTGTCAATATTTACTTAACCCACATTTAGTTCTTAACTCTTATGCTATCATTTTTTTTCAGACAATTACAGTCAAAAAGTACATAAACAATGCAAGCAAGAATGCAAGCCGTTATGAGGCCATTTTTGTTATTATAAATACTAATTAGTTGTTTCTGTTTGTAATTTGCCCAATAAATGACAATAACATTTTTAGATTTAAACAATTTTTTGACAGATTCCTAAAATATTAGTTTTCTCTTTATGACAGGTGGTCTAATAAATTAAGCACTGTCTGTTTTCATAGCATTCAGTTTGTTTGAAGGACATTGAGCAGAATGTGGAATAGTGTGTTTTTTGTCAATAAAACAAAATAATTGTATTTAATCTGATTAATCGAAAGCATAATCGGCCAACTAATCGATTATCAAAATAATCAATAGTTGCAGCCCTAATTTTAACCTTTAATATTATAGTAATGTACCAATACTTGAGAGATTATTTTCTTTTAGAAAAATTGACATTTTACTTTTAAAATGCTATTACTTTATAAAAGCTTACACACATTATATACAAGTGCATCGAATCAAAATAGGAATAAAATCGATTCGTGAAATCTGTGTCAATACAAGTTAATCGTTTATAGTTAATCCACCCATTAAGAGCTTCAGTTTCCAAACACTCACCAGTTTATATGTGGGGTAAATGTCGAACAGGATCCTGCAGTACTCCATGGAGCACTCAATCGCACACGTCCAGAGAGATTTGGACACAGGAGCCAGAGGAATCACACCCTGTGAACGGTTTTTGGTCAACATGTCACATTCAATCACCTGCCGGCTGGACTCTGCCATGTACGGACAGTGATCGACCACAAAGGCCGTCTTGTGTGAAACTGAGAACATCCTCATCCTGATTCTGCAACCCAGATACTGTGGACAATACAATAGGCACTTTAAATGTATGGCAGGAGTAACAAACCCTGCTCTGGAGAAGGTTGTCAATATTTCTTTCTGGAAAGAAAATGTATTTAGTGTAACAAAAAAATAATATTATATAATTAATAAAGATTTAACATGGGTTATTCAATTAATCATAATTATTTAGATAAACAGTTGTTACTTTGTCACCTGTGTGTCACAGAAATGCAGCTAGCTTTAGCTTGCTAGCATCGCCTACTAGTTTTCCATCAATGGTAAATGCGCACTCAGTAAGACCATTCGCATAGAAAATGTTGGTGTATAATTATTTTTGAAAAAATATACGAAAAAAACAAATGACAAAATATAAAAAACTGAACGGAACAAGGCGGTTTAGCTAACAGGCTGACAGGAGCAAAATAAAAGCGCAAGGGACATAAAACGCCGTTACTCACATCCGTCCGTCGGTGAAATTCCGCCCTGTGAACCCAAATAAAACGGTCCTAGTGCAAAATTACATCCTGGGGACATGACTGACAGATTCAGTTCAGGCTAAGTAGTAAAAATTAAATTATATTTAAATATTAAAGACTTTAAAAATATTGTACTATAATAAAGAAATAAGCCCGTGCTCTGTTCATACTCAGAAACCCCGTGTTGATGTATCACAAATCAAATCACCCCTTACAATCCTAAAGTAATATTTGCCTTTGTGATTTGAACTAACAAACAAGACAAGTGATCTTGTGTTATAAAAGTGCACTTTTGAGATTAATTGAACTAAATGACAAAGTCAGATGAGAGTGTCTGCGTCTGCGCGTTTCTCTACAAACAATAAAGCTGCGTTTAGTTACTTCAAAAACAACGATTTTCCACCTCTTTGCTGGGAAATTATAGTGTAACATTAGCGATCTAGTACCTAGACTATTTTATTAATGAAAGTCGCGGGGCAGCGTTCATAAGTTTCTGTGTGTGCACAGCGCACCCTGCTGAAAAAAAACAATAGCTGCACCGTCACTAAATTTGTAATGTTTTTACTGAGGGTGCTTCTTAAATTGGTGAGGGTGCTCTAACATACATACATGCGCATATATATATATATAGTGCTCAGTAAATGAGTACACCCCCTTGAAAAGTAAATTTTAAACAATATCTCAATGAATACAAAAACCATTTCCAAAATTTGACAAGACTAAGTTTTATATAACATCTGTTTAACTTATAACATGAAAGTAAGGTTAATAATATAACTTAGATTACACATTTTTCAGTTTTACTCAAATAGGGTGATGCAAAAATGAGTACACCCCAAACAAAAACTACAAAATCTAACTTTGAATTTCCTGACAGCGTTTAGGCATGGAATGAAACAAGTTCATTTTGCCAGATCTAATTCTTCAAGAAGTGACCAAGTCGAATGAAGAGTGGCTCACTTGTCTCTTCAGAATTCCAGGTGTTATTGTTCAGATCAGGAACATCTTCCACAAAAATCACTGCAATTCAGTGTCCAACATCAATAGATAGGATCATGCTGTCGAAAAACGACGACCAGTGCACGAGTGATGGTACATCTTCTCCAAGTATAAGATTTGTGAATTCATGATGCCAAATCAAAGAAAAATCTGCAGTGAGGCACCTTAGCAGCACTCATGCAGCTGCACATAAGACACTGCCACCAATGTCTTCACGCACCATGCATTTTTCTTTGTTCCTCACCTTTGCAATGAGCAGATTTTTGAAAGCTTCATCATGCGTTAACATTTATCTTGGTCATTCCAGATATATGGAGTCGCCACTGTTCTTATCTTTGTGCAGCATCAAGGGGCCCTAACAAACTCTGAGGCCTTTTTTTGTGGGCTTATAAAGGCTTCTTTTGTGGACGGCACCCATGCATGCCACAGTGTATATTGTGTCACTAGTCCATTCTTTCTTTAGATAACTGCAAACTTGCATGTCGATTTTCTTTTTCATCAGAAGATGAGAGAGAGGTGCTTCCAGTGGAACCTGGCTAACGCACTGTGAGACATTCCATCTTTTTCCAATGTTTGTACCACTTTTGCTAAAGTATTCTGACTGATAAGTAAAGTGCTGTCTTCTTGAGCCTTCATTTCTTGTGTAAAGAAATAATTTTCTTTCTCAGGTCTTGTAGGACATTTCACTCCATGTGGTGCTTCATTGCTGACAGCATTGTTTTCTTTAAGTAACACCATATAGCAACTGTCATAATAATAATTAGAAAACTCGCCTGTTGATGATTTTGATTCATTTGGTAGTCTAAAATTTAGCTTTCCTCCAGATGGTGCTGACTTTCAGTTGTCTCATTTTTTTGTCACCTAATGCTTGAGTAAAACTTGTTGCTAAGTGCCTATTATTATTAACTCTTACTTTCAAGTTTAAGAACAGATGCCTCTTCAACACTGGAAAATTGGAATATTGAAACCGATGCAAAGTGTACTCATTTACGCTGAGCTGATAGCACAGTGGTCAGCCCCTGACCATAGTCAGAGTCCAGTGCAGGCTCCAGCCCCAGAGCAAGATTCCAGTGCAGGCTCCAGCCCCTGATCAGAGTCCAGTGCAGGCTCTAGCCCCTGATCAGAGTCCAGTGCAGGCTCCAGCCCCAGAGCAAGATTCCAGTGCAGGCTCCAGCCCCTGATCAGAGTCCAGTGCAGGCTCCAGCCCCAGACCAGAGTCCAGTGCAGGCTCCAGCCCCAGACCAGAGTCCAGTGCAGGCTCCAGCCCCAGAGCAAGATTCCAGTGCAGGCTCCAGCCCCTAACCAGAGTCCAGTGCAGGCTCCAGCCTCAGAGCAAGATTCCAGTGCAGGCTCCAGCCCCTGACCAAGAGTCCAGTGCAGGCTTCAGCCCCTGACCAGAGTCAAGTCATGACCCCTGAAGTATTGTCCACAGGAACAATTTTAATTGGTCTCGTCTGTCATTTCTTGTCTATTGGGGTTCTTCAGAGACAGCCTGCTTCTCCTGTCATGCCGCGGAGGCCATTCCCAAGCCGCCTGTTTCTTTTGTTGCCTCGATGGAAGCGGTTCCTGATTTCACCCCTGTGAGGGCCTCTGTCACCACATTCAGCCCAAGGAGGGCTGTTGGTCTCATGTCTGGTCCAGAATGGACCTCAGATTCCGAGCCTAGCCCTGTGAGGGCTCCTGTTCCTGAGTTTAGCCCAAGGAGGGCTCCTGTTCCTGAGTTTAGCTCACGGAGTGCTCCTGGGGGCTAATGGATGCGGCCTTAGTGGCCGGGGCCAGGTTTGAGGCCAAGGCCATGGAGACTGAACCGCCATGGCCTCCCGAGCTTCCTGCTCTGCCATGGCCTCTCGGAACGGGTCCTGCTCTGGAGCCCGGTAGAAGTTATGTGGCTCGTGGCTTTCCGGGAGGGTGAGGTAATGTCACGCATGTCTGTGAGTGTTTTTGTCTCTGCGTGCTCCCCTTGACCTAGTTTTACCTCGTGTATGCCCATATTTGGTTACTTTCCTGTTCCTGTCCCTATTTAGTTAATTCTGTTCCAGCTGTGTTTGTTTAATTATCTTGTTTAGTTTATATTACTTAAGCCCTGTGTGTTATATGGTCCTGTGTCCGGTATTAACGTCGATGTCCTGTTTCCTGTGTGTCTCTGCCCTGCCTTGTGTTACCCCATTTTGGATTTGATTAAAGACAGGTTATTTTGAGTTTACTCCTCGTCTCCTCATTTCCCTTGTGTTTATTCATGACAGTAGACATCTTTAATATTTAATAACTCCATTATGCTCTCTGTTCTGTTATCTGTGTTTTTTGGTCTGGATAGGGCACATTTCAGAAGCTGTATCAGCATTTGGTATCAGGGCATTTTAACGAGAATGAGTACAGCAGCACAATATAGGGCCCAATACCGGTGCATCCCTACAAATCAGGCTTCAGTATCAGAGTAAACTGTAGTTTCCTCACATGAGTTCTATGCAACGCCCGTTCCCTTATCTCAGGAAACCGAGGTTATGTTAGTAACCAGGGTATTTTCTTCACACAGCACAGCGGTTTCTTGTTTAAAAAAGTTTGTGTTGCAACAGTCAGCTTTACTCTTTACCGATATTCAGAGGATTTTTCAGACCTGTTATCAGCTTTCTCTTTAAGTAGTTTAATATCAGTAGGACCTAAATCATAGTTTTGATATTTTCAGGTATTGAATGATGTTCTGATGTTTCAGATTATTTTATTCTGTTCATTCATTGCTCCAAGTTTTGTCCTGCAAACATTTATACTCCTCGTGTGTGTTTCCTCTATAATTTATATTAAAGGTGATTCACAGAGCTTTAGATTCATCTCAGGATTTAGGAGTAAGGACTTTGAAAGATTGTATATTCCAAAAATTAAGAACTAAGGACATTGTTTTACCAAACATATATAGATGTTTGGGAATAGATGTACAAGAATAGAATATATGTAGGGTCAACAGTTAAATCACAGCTGTAAAATGTAGGTATGTATCTATTGTAGGCGCATGTAGGTATTTTTACATATAAGTACAATGTAAATACATATATCTACAAATATAAGTGCACTGTATCAAATTATGAATTTAAATGTTAGAATAGTAATTGATGACCCTTATAAAGTGCCCAACTTTTCAAGTAAATCATTTTATGAAACAAATTACATTTTTTCATAAAAAACATAAATAAAGAACAGATATATAATTCATTATGAACACAAAAATAATTTTGACACTTTGTGGTTGTCAAGCGCTAATGCCATGTGTTGTTCATCACGTTTACTCTGCTAGGTTGTTTTTTGCCTGCAAAGCCAATTGGATATATATATTTATGACCACAGGCAATAGATACGATCAGATAAAAATAGGGAAGTGTTTTTTACATCCTCTAAGCAGCAGCAAATCTTAACAATATTCAAATATCCTTTTGCAAATACTTGCTCTCTTGGAAAACTATGAAAAGCAAGCAGACAAATTTAGCGAAACATCCTTGCATATAAAAAATATTTTCGCTGAGAATAAATTTCCATCATCCTGTAAACACTTTTTAATCTTTACAAGATGAACCTATATGTCGAATCTAAAAGAAAATACTATGTCAATGGAATATGAGTATGGCATTAAAAACAATAAAAGAGAATTAATGTATAATACTTGAGTGTATAGTAACATAAAAACAGTAATATGAATCAGTAATATGAACATAATAATAAAAGTAATAATAAAAGAATCATAAAGAATAACTCATAATGTATATACTGTATAAATAAATATGAAAAAAGGGAAAATATAACAACAATGGAAATGTGCATAAACCACACTCTCTTATTTACTCAGGATATGATTACTAAAATAGCATTTTCTCAAAAAATGTTGATTGCAAACATTTATTTTAGTCACCGTTTCCTAGCCATGTTCAAATTATCCACATGGATGCCATTATCTGGTTCCACATATCCCATTCTATTTCCACATAACCTGCTGTAAAACTTGTTATCTTGTAACACACATGTGATACAGGAAATCCGAACACATTTCGGTTTGCACCTGTTTTACAGCATGGATACATTTTAACAGCACTACAGATCAGCCATCCACCTGATCTAAAAGAGTCAGAGTACAAATGCTTCTTTCCATCCATTGCTCCATAATACAGTTCTAATGCTCACATGCCAATTGTAAGTGCTTTTGGCGGTGGACAGGGTCATCATGGCACTCTGACTTGTGTAGAAAAAAGGTACAAAAGCTGTCAATCAGGCATACCTTTTCCAAATGTACACTTTTGTACATTTTAGGTAATAATGTGCACACTTTAGTTACTAATATGTAACTTTAAGGTACCTTTATGCATGCTTTTGAAATGTACAGTGACAGCCTTTGTACCTTTTCCCCCCTAAGAGTGCAGTTAAACAGCCCCCAGCTACAGCAATTTGAGCTCCAGTAGCTCTTCTCTAGCTCCTCATCTTGATGTTAAAACCTGCCGTCCCACCTAATGGTGAAATACTGTAGGTTAAAACATATTCATGTATATATTCATGTAATTTTTGTATTATTTATTATGGACTTTTTAATATATTGTAAAAGCTTGGTTTATATTAATATAACCTCACTGTGACATTAAGCTACACAAATTTTGCCGTCATGGAAAGTATAACAAATCCAGGAAAATTTGCTTGAAGTTACTGGCTGTTAAGCACCTTTGCATAGATTGTTCTGTTTGTGAGCAGCATGATGTTTATAGATACAGCCACTCCTGAGTAAAAGAGGAAGGTGTAATTAGTCAAATATCGTGTCTTCACACAGCACAGCGGCTTGCAGTCTAAAAAAGTTTGTGTCGCAGCAGTCAGCTTTACTCTTTACCAATATTCAGAGGATTTCTCAAACTTTACCACCCTTCTCTGGTAAGTAATATCAGTAGGACCTACATGATAGTTTTATTTTCAGGTGTGCTGATTCTGATGTTTTAGATTGTTTTATTCTGTTCAGTCCTCTCTAAGTCAAATGTTCTAATAGATACATTTTTGGCTCATGTTAGTCTGTCTTGTTTTGTCATTTATGCTGCACTCCTCATGTTAGCTTCTTCTACAATTCATATTAAAAGTGATTCATATCAGCCTGTGATTTACAGAGTTTGTACACTCTTAAAAATAAAGGTGCTTCACGATGCCATAGAAGAACCTTTAACATCTGAAGAACCTTTTTGTTTCACAAAAGGTACTTTGTGGCGAAATAAAGTTCTTCAGATTATAAAACGGTAAGAAAGAGATGGTTCTTTAAAGAACCTTTGACTGAATGGTTCTTTGTGGAACCAAAAATGGTTCTTCTATGGCATCGCTTGAAGAACCTTTAGAAGCACCTTTATTTTTAAGAGTGTATATTCAAAAACGTTTTATTAATTAAGAATTAAAGGCATTGTTTGGCCAAAAATACAAGTTATTTAGTTATTTTAAAACATTTCCAACATTACTTTGTTTAATAACCTTTTTGATTATCTGAAATGTTAACCATTCTTACTTTGGTTCTGTAGACAAATTGAGGGCTTGTGTTGGAGTAGAGGAGTTTGGGCCTAGTTTTCACACCCCATTAACATGTATCAAACATTTATTTATAATAATCATTTCTGCGTAAAAGCATACACACCATGCCACAAAAAATATTTAATGGCTGTTTAGCGACATTTAAGCAGTAAAGCAAGTTTAAAGCAAAGATCTAAATAAACAAATAAATAAAAAAACGTTGTTTACCCAAAAGCTATAGCAACTTTGCGATTTCATTTTATGTTAATAATATATTTTTTTTATTTAAATAGCGGTTTTCCAAATTTCAAGGACACTTTACAGTCTTGTATAATACATTTAGCAAAATCTTTCTCCAATGGTAAAGGTAAAACAAATCCAATGGTACACATCAACAAAAGAGATTTCTAAGCACGAAACAATGCCGAATAAAAGGAAATAAAGGGCTAAAAACACAAGAAAATGAACTGAATACAAACAAGTCTAACATCTCATTAACATCCAATTAATAAAAAACCATGGAGAGAGGTCAGAATTCAACTACTGTTACTACTATATGAAGCAAAACTACTGAAGAACTCATGAATTGTACATTTGACTCTACACCTCATCTGAGAGGATTTTCCTGTGTCACAAATAGCTGTGGTCTCACTGATGAAGCAAAGATGTGGTCAGAACAACTGACGTTGTTTGCTGGAGAAAAACCACAGTTGCACAAGACACATCCCATAGGTTTAATTGCTTTTACTTCTGTAAAAAATATAAAACACATAAAGTACAAACATTATAATACACTCAAGGAAAAAAAACTGTCACAGAAGTGGTACCCTTTCAAAAGGTACTAATATCTACTTTTAAAGTACTAATAAGGTACTAATATGTACCATTTAGAGGTAAATGAGGTACAAAGATGTACCTTTCTACCTTATCAGCTTTGTACCTCGTTTTCCCAGAGGGTTTAATTCAGATGATTAGAGATTATGAGTATAATATATCTTGAATGTGTGTTTGTATGTTATTTATATTCATGTTTGTATCATTTTTGTTATATGACTGTATATATAATCTTTGCTTAGGTCCGACCATCTTTTAATAGCAAGATGAGCGTAGCTGAGAAAATCTGCATTTTTGTCTTTCTCTTACAAGGTGTGTGTATCTCTCCTTTACCTTCAGCAATGTTTGTTTCATTAAGATCCTTTAATAAGACATTTGTAATATGGAGTAAACAACTGAAATATTTATTATGAATGAACTATCTAAATTTATGTTGAAATTGCATTAAGTACTATATATTCTATTTTCTTGATTTAAAAATAAAAACAATATTTTTCTTTGTGACTAACTAGCCAGTCAGACACATTCACAAAAAAATATTTGTATTATTTTATTTAAATAGCCAATTCATTTAATTTTAATATTATTCCTTATCACCAGAAAGTTCTAAAATGAAAAAAAAGTCTAAACTATCTTATTTTAAAAGTCAATTTAAAAGTACAGAATTTTTTGACATTGTATCTCCCCTTTTAACTTAAGGACAGCTTCTGATTATCTTAATATTATTAAGGTTTGATTATTTTAGAAATATTTTTATACAAGGTTTACAATAAAGCACTAAAGACCAAATGCATAAATGGGTCATCCCGTGTCAAATCAACCAGAGGCCCCGGCTCATATTTTTTATTTTGCTAATATTTTTTCTGAAGAAAGACAGACATGTATAGTGATGAAAGCCAAAATCTTAAATGTCATGGATTCATATTTACTGAGTAATCCACTATTTTGTAGAGGGTGGTCAAAATGGCAATTTTTCAAGGCCATTTGCAAAATTACAAGGGGGTAAAAATGGCTTCAGAAAGATGGCATGATGTTATTTTTACACAGAGATTGGTAGGTCTGTTAGTAAAATATGTTCACTTTAGCAATCTTTGTTGCATTATGTGCCAATGGTGACCATTGCATTGAAAAGCACCACTTTTCCTATGAGGTGTGGATTGATTTCAAACATGTCACAGTATTGTGTGTTTGACTTCTTGGTAGCTTCAGAAGTTGTTCAAATGAACAAAATCTCTTCTCCCAAATATCCCTGAAACTGATTCAAATATATAATCTTATGAATAGACTACTGAGAGAAAGATAATGTCCCTCAACTTGGGCTGCAACAAGCAATTTTTGTGGATAATCGATTAATCTAATGATTATTAGAATGATTAATCAAGATTCATAGATTATTCCACCGATTAATCAATAGACTTTGATTGATTATTCAGCTTTTGCAATTACTTAAAATATTGAGTTGTACATATTCTAACAAATAAATAAATGTAATCACTTCAGCTTTTGAAAATCATATGTGACCCTGGACCACAAAACAGTCATAAGGGTCAATTTTTTTTTAAATTGAGATTTATACATCACCTGAAAGCCGAATAAATAAGCTTTCCATTGATGTATGGTTTGTTAGGATGATAAAAACATCACAATAATCCACAAGTAATCCACACCACTCCAGTCCATCAGTTAACATTGGCTGAGATACAACTACTAATCTGGAATCTGAGGGTGCTAAATATTGAGAAAATCACATTTAAAGTAGTCCAAATTAAGTTCTTAGCAATGTATATTACTAATCACATATTAAGCTTCAATGGAACACGATCTTTACTTAATATCCTAATGATTTTTGGCATAAAACAAATATTGATCATTTTAACCCATACAATGTATTGTTGGCTATTGCTACAAATATACCCCAGCGACTTAAGACTGCTTTTGTGCTCCAGGGACACATATGTAATTAATTACAATTATTAAACAATAAATTGTTAACACTTTAAAATAAAGTTTCATTAGTTAACATTAGTTGACTACACTAGTTAACATGATCTAATAATGAACCTCTACAGCATTTATACATCTTAGTTAATATTAATTTCAGTATTTACTAATGCATTATTAAAATCACAAGTTGTGTTTGTTTACATTCGTTAATGCACTAAGATGAACTAACAATGAACGACTGTATTTATTAAATAACATTAACAGATTAATAGTGTAATAAATGTATTGTTTATTCATGTTAGGGAATACATTATAACACCGTCCTGTAAAAGCGTTACCAATTAATTTAATTTAAATAGATATATTTGGCACAAAAAAATGAGATGACAGAGAAAAAATAACTGAATGACACATTCTACCTAACATCCAATTGTGTAAGTCATATGGATAAGAAACAAAATAAAGGTAAGTGATAATATGCTTAATTTCTTTGATAAACTATTTTATTCACAACATACATCTCTCTTAAAATACCTCATATTGTTATGATAATCAAAACAGTCCTGAACAATATCTATCTTTGATCTCTGCAAACCAAGGTATCACTTTAATTATTTTATAGCTTTAATATATTTACTTTATCATTAGCTAGCTCCACACTGGAGAGCTGCTTTATAACAGAAAATCACGTTGTAATTCTAACTGAAAGCGACACTATCTATTTCATAAAGTACTACTTAAATAAATAAAAGTGATGCGACTGCTTTACTGAAGTAACTGAACTTAAGAGTTCATGCAAACATCACTTATATTTTCAACCGCTGCAGTTTCTTTCTGTTGTTTAAACTGTTGTTTGTTTGTTGCTTATTGCGGTA